>JANRFK010000961.1:2473477-2487794 GCA_030068395.1 Apalone spinifera
TGGGACTTTTCAGCTTGAAAAAAGAAGACTAAGTGGGATTTGACAGAGATCTATAAGTCATGACTGGTGTGGAGAAAGTGAATAAGGAAAGTTATTACTTTATTCTCATAACACAAGAACTAGGGGTCACCAAATGAAATTAATAGGTAGAAGGTTTCAAACAAACAAAAACAAGGTTTTCTTCACTCAATGCACAGTTAACCCATGGAACTCCTTGCCAGAGGATGTTGTGAAGACCAGGACTTTAATAGGGTTCAGAGAAGAGCTAGATAAATTCATGGAGGTTGGGTCCATCGATGGCTGTTAGCCAGGATGGGCAGGAATGGTGTCCATAACCTGTTTGTCAGGAACTGGGAATGGGCAACAGGGGTAGAATCACTTGATGATTCCCTGGCCTGCTCATTGCCTCTTGGGCATCTGGCATTGGCCACTGTCAGCAGACTGGACACTGGGCTGGGTGGACCTTTGGCCTGACCCAATGTGGCTTCAGCATGTCAGTATTTTCCGGTGAGCATAAGTTTCATCAGAAAATTTCGGACCATCCCTAATCGCAATAGGGGGGTGGCTGCCTAGGCATGTCAGATGCGTCATTTGGTGGTCCTTGCGCCCTTCGTGGAGACAGCAAGGATAGAAAAGCACAAGCCCGTCTTACTTTAACTAAAACAAAAGGTCCAGTAGCACTTTAGAGCAGCAGTGTGTTATCTGAAATCTGCCTAATCCCGATAGTTCTGATGTAGCGAGATCTATCCAGGCAGCCCCAATGTAGGTAATCCCTGGGCTAGGTTGCCCTGATTGTGGTTGATGTGTGTAATCAATGATATGTTCTTTGTCAAACAAGAATTTTTTTCCCTCCCCAACTGAACCAACAATATTGATCTTCCTGGTGAGTTACATAAAGACCATCTGCATTAATCTGATTTAATGGGGATTTGGCTGGCACTGGAACAAACCTGTTGCTGTGCTAATCTTGTTTCAGCAGCACACAGCTGGTTTTTAAACACTACTTTGCAGCCTCCTCCTCTGGAACCCGTTTGGATCAGATGATTTTCCAGCTAGCTCTTTGCTTTGTCTCGCAGCTTTTCCACGTGTCTCTCATGCTGGTCTTGTCTCCTAGAGACCTTGCTGCTAGAACGGCCCCACATATGCATAGCCCAGCATGTCTGGTTTCAGGTCTCCGCATCAAGTCGGGAAACTCAAACTTAGCTCACTTATAAAATGCCCATCCACAACTGCAGGGGCATGGGTAAAAATAATAAGTGTGCCATCCCGTGTGTTGATACCTGGAGGAGTAGATTGCAAGAGGTAAACTGTCAGATCATGGCAGAATCTCAGTCCTGAGCAATCAGCCCTTTCTAGCAAAATCCCTACCTCCCAGTTCCGGCATGCTGTGAAGGGCCGCAAAGTGCAGCTCTGCTAGATTAGTGAGGACGAGTGTCCTCACTCACCTTTGGGACGTTAGATGCTTATCTCCGGTGTCTTGTAGCACCTTTCCCGTGTCCAGTTCCAGGCCACGTTCAGGCGCAGGCCTTACAGGCCTCGCCCAGCACCTAAATCAGATGCTGAGACCGGAATCGCAGCGTTCGTGAACGGAAATTGTGTGTGTAATGCCTGACATACGCAAAGGGGAAACCCCGGACCTCACGGTGAGCAGCACGCAATCTGAGCCTGCTGAGGTCTGCAGAAAGAGCTACAACAGGGCCCCGCTCATCTTCTTTCTGCAATGTGAGGTTCTTCCAACAAGAGGTGGATACAGGGCGCAAGGCAGGAGCCATGGCGTCGGGGAGGGGCCACCAGGGACACGGCGTGCAGCATGCCAAGCGCAGCGGCTTGTCTTCCTATGAACGATGGTCACACAAGGGTTAGAGATGGACCGACAGGCAGGGGCTCGGATGAGTTGCAGCAGATGCTGAGTCCATCACAGTGTTTGGTGCATGAGTCATTGTCAGAGCTGGTGTTCGTTTCATGAACTATGGCACGCTGTACACCAGGGATGAATTGGACTCGCGCTGCAGCCTGTAGTTACCCAACCACATACCAGTTCCCCTGCCTTGTGCTCCCTCCCGGCAGCGCCTCTCTTGCCCTCAGCATCACCCCTGGGTCAGTGTGAAGAAGGTGGAGAAGCTGGATGTGAGTCAACAGGGCGCCCTTCTAGCAAAGAAGGCTAATGTCATATTAGGTTGCTTTAGGAATTAGGAGGAGCATTGCCAGCAGATCTAGAGAAGTGATTATTCCCCTTCATTCGGCTCTGGTGAGGCCACATCTGGAGTGTTGTGTCCATTGGAGAGAGTCCAGCGGAGGGCAACAACAATGATTCAGGGCTGGAGCGCATGACCTACAAGGAGAGGCTGAGGGATTTGGGTCTGTTTAGTCTGCAGAAGAGAAGAGTGAGGGGGGATTTGAGAGCAGCCTTTAACTTCCTGAAGGGGGGTTCCAGAGAGGATGGAGAGAGGCTGTTCTCAGTGGTGACGGATGGCAGAACAAGGAGCAATGGGCTCAAGTTGCGGTGGGGGAGGTCTAGGTTGGATATTAGAAAACAAATTATTTCCCTAGGCGGGTGGTGAAGGCCTGGGCTGGGTTCCCTAGGGAGGGGGTGGAATCTCCATCCATAGAGGTTTTTAAGTCCCATCTGGACAAAGCCCTGGCTGGGATGGTTTAGTGGGGTTGGTCCTGCCTTGAGCAGGGGGCTGGACTCGGTGCCTCCTGAGGTCTCTGCCCGCCCTCAGATCCTCTGATTCTACAAAAGAGCAGAAGCCAGCGTAGGACGCAATTAAAAAAAAACAATGAATAGTCATGCAGTACCTCAGAGACTAACAAAAAAGGAAAATGGCATCATCTCATGCCAATGTTTGGTAAGGATCCGAGTCTGAATTTTGCAAGCAGTGCAAATACCAGAGCTGGCTGGGGGTGGGGATTCAAAATACTCAGTGTTGATGGGAAAAGAGGAACGTTTTCACCAAAACCGAACGTTAACAGAACGTGGGTCCCATTTCTTCCCCAGCTCACATGCAAACCTCCTGACAGGCAGGCTCACGGCAGCTTTCTGTGCGGCGTTGGCGGGAGCTGGAGGAGACATGTTTCGGGAGAAGGGCTGGGGATAGCCTTTTCAGACTGTTTTTCTCCGGCTGGTATCCAGAGCTGACCAGCTGCCATGGTGCCTTCTTTTATACTCCGTGGCCTAGATAGTGTCCCAGATTCTCGTACAGCCCCCCTCGCCGGAGTATCTGAGCACCTCACAGCATCTAGCCCTTCTGACAGATGGGCAAGCGATGCCCAAAGAAGCCAAGCGGCTAGACCCATGTGCCAGAGGCACTCTGTGGTGGAGCAGGGAATTGAATGCCAGGCTACCGAGCAAACCAGTGGACCATTCTTTCTTTGTCCTCCCATTGCAGCATCGCAGATCAGCCAATAGCAGTGCGCCCTGATGATGTGATGGTTCGTTCTTTCATTTCATTGGTGGAAATATTTGTTAATTGATGTCTTGCACTAAGAGGCATGGAGGGAGCTAAAGGGGCTTCTTCTCCGAGGTCTGGGCAGAGCTGAGACTTGAACCCCCGTCTCAGGCCACTGGGACCACTCGCCATCACTCCCACCCAACTCATGTCCCTGGAGCTGGCTGGCCCCATCCGTGGGCCCCTCAGCTAGCAAGTGGGGGGCTGTAGGGCCATGCACCAGCATGGTGGCAAGAGACAGAAGGCTTCCTGGGGAGACAGAGGCTGGGCAGGGAGTGGTTCGGGGTTTTTTTTTGCGGGGGGGTCTTTTGTTTTTGTTAAAGACCTTTATCTTGGTTGCCGTGGAAACAAGGCAAGGGCGAGGGAATAAAAATGCCAGGGAGGTTAGAGCAATACCCCCCCCCCTCCGTCAGACTGCCAGTGATGACTGTGGCTGCTTGTTTCCCCCCAGGCCGCTGGGGCACAGGAAATTGGGAGGGTTATTTGCAGCATTTGTTACAGGCAGGACCCAAGCAGGAGACAAGTCGCAGCTTTGAGCAATTAGGACGGCTGTGCCATGACAGCTCCCTCAGATTAATCCAGGGGCGCGGTGGAGACGCAGGGAACCCGTGCCAGGCGAGCGACAGCAAAGGGGAACTCTCCCTGCTGGTTCTCAATAGGCCGCCGTTGAGCTGGAGAGCAGTGATGTTGTGTGGCCGGAGCTGGCTGGCTCTTCGCCGCCCCCACCTCGCAGACCTCCCCATCTTCTCCTTACCTTGCACAGGACACCAGGAGGTTTAGTTTGGGGCCAATGGGACGTGCCCAGAGGTGGGCTATGGACTTGATGAGCCAATGATCACCCTTAGATTCTCCTGGCTTTCTCCCTTCCCAGGAAGAGGGGAAGGTCCATGGAGAGCTCTCTAGGACCGTGTCTACACTCGGAGATTATTCCGAATTGACTAAGCTCAACTACTGGGCACCTGATTTAACACATTCGAACGTCTGTGTCCTCCCTGCAGGCAGGCATGGAAATGAGTCGGAGGCAGGCTCCGTTCACGCGGAGTAACGCTAGTCCCACAGCTCCCCAGAGTGCTCCCGGAGGCTAATTAGTTGGAATTAGTGGCACTGGAACGTCCACACTGACATTGTTACAGGGTCAGGAGCAGCGCTACTCCTCATGAAACGCAGGAGTACAGAGTTCGAATTCCGGGGCCCCTTATTCAGATCAATGGGCTTGGTAGTGCGGACACATCACTTACAAAATCAACCGGGGGGCGGGAGGTTATTTTGGACTAAGAATCTAGTGTAGACCAGGCCTAGGTGAGAACTTGTCCCTACTCCACAGTCACTGTGGTACGGGTGAGTGCTGCATTTGTCGCCCAAGTCCCCATTGTTCCACCCTTCATCATGTCCCAGGCTACGTCTACGTTACGGGGCTTTAGCAGAGCGCAATTTGTGTACCTTTTTCCAATCGTTTTTTCAGAAGAGACTTTTCCAAAATTTGGCCCAGTGTAGATGGGCCAAATTTTGGAAAAAAACCCTCTTTTGGAAGAGCCCTTCTTCCTCAAAGGAGGGGGAAGACAGGGCTTCTGAAACAGCATGTCTGCTCTCCTGTAAAAAAAAGCAGACGCGTTCCCTGAACGCAGCAGAGTTTTTCTGGGCTACCAGGAGTCATGCCTGAGAAGGACTCAACAGAGACCTTCTGCTTCTAGCCGATTTTCACACTGGAATTGAACAGCCCCGATCAAGCTCCCACCTGAACTCTTAAAGCGCAGTCACACCGATGGACTGGGCTAGCCAGCTCTTTGTGTCAGTGCTTGGAAACCTCAGATAAGTCTTGGGAGCTGTGATTTTGATGCTCCGGGACTGACATTGTGATGGGAATGTGAGGGACTAGATCAAAAGCTGAATGGCACCTGGGCATGGCAAGCAAATGCCAGGGCAGGCTGTTCGGGGCGTGGGCTCATTCTGGCAAGAGTGCCACATCACATATTTGTTCCCCCTGCCTCCCAAGAAAGCTCAGCTGACCCACAGCATCCGCGCTCGGGCAGGGTGCCCCCTCCTTTGGCTAATCACTTGGCCAGGCTCGTTGATACAGGCACAAGGAGGTGAAAGGGATTTGACACAGTCATTCATTAAATCCTAGAATCCCAGGGCGGGCAGAGACCTCAGGAGTCATCCAGTCCAGCCCCCTGCCCAAAGCAGGACCAACTCCAACTCAATCATCCCAGCCAGGGCTGTGTCCAGCTGGGACTTAAACACCCAGCTCCTCCCTAGGGAACCCATCCTAGCATTTCATCACCTGAGTCACACCCCAGGTTGGAGAATCCTAGCTCCCTAGCCCACTGCCTGCACTCAACCCTGCTCTGAACATCTGTCCCCTTTCTCCCTCTCTCCTGCCACCTGGCTTTCCTCTGTCTTCCTCCCTTCCTCTCCCTCTCGGTCACTTTCTGCCCATCGCTCCCTTTTTGCCCAATAACCCCAGGGCCAGACCCACATGCCGGCTCATCCCTCACCCAGCCAGTGTCAGCCACACCAGTCATTTGCAGCAGGGCACAGCAAACGTCACTTGGAACCAGTAACGGTACCAGCCTGTGATGGTTTTTTTTACTTTGAATGGATTTTACTTGTTCTCTGTTTGGCCTTTTCAATGGAGAGAACAGTTTGGATACACATTACCCGCATAGCAGAGTGTGCTCTAATTGGCTGAAAATTGGTCCTGAAATGTCAAGGAAAGATTTATTTCCCAATGCAGACTCTCCAGGTACTAATTCTTCTATGGGCTGCCGGATAATGGCTCCTCTGCACAATAGCCCAGAGACCCTAGTTGGAATACAGGGCAGTAATTGGGTTGAAAGGATTTAAAATCATTAAAACCACACTCAGAGAAGGGAATGGAAAATGGAGCTCTACCCCTCCCCCACGCCTGAGTGACTCACTTAGTATTTAATAAGATGCTGCTGGCATATGACTTGTAATATTCTGGCAATTGTGCTAGGAGCAGTGCTCCCCAAGAGGGGGTTATTCCGAATCCATAACTCTGAAAGCCTCTCAGCCCACCAATCTGATGGATTTCTAAGCCACCACAAGGCCCTACATGGCCAAGGACACAGCGAACGTTTCTTCCAGGCATCTGTCGGTGGTATTTCTAAGGCCTGTGGCGCTGTAGTTAGTATCTGAGCCCCGCACACTCATTAACGTCTTTATTCTCACAACCCCCGTGTGCGGCACAGCTGGACGGCGATAGGGAAACTGAGGTACAGAGATTCGCTAGGTTCTTTTCAAAAGCACGGCCAGGCTGAGTCAGACCAAAGGTCCATCCAGCCTCGTAGTCTGGCGACAGTGGCCAATGCCGGGTGCCCCCGAGGGAGGGAACAGAACAGGGAAACATCCAGTGATCCCTCCCCTGTCGCGCATTTCCAGTTTCTGACACACAGGGGCTAGGGACACCATCCCTACCCATCCAGGCTAACAGCCACTGATGGACCTAACCTCCATGAATCTATCTAGCTCTTTCTGCAGCCCTGTTTCAGTCCTGGCCCTCACCACATCCACCCGTCTCACTCCCCCTCTCCTTTCACGAGAATTCAGTCCAGGAGACAGGACACTTTCCCAGCACAGCTGGTGCCTCCAGCCCTTCCGATGCCTGTGCTACATAGAGAGAACCCCCTGGCAGTGCCGAGAGCCGCCGCAACCCCAAGCTACTCTGTTCCAGATGGGTTTTTGCACTGTGCTCACCGCTGTCATTTCGGAGCGAATTCCAGCGGTGCCTCTCGTGCCGGAATGACACCTCCGGCCCCTGGCATTTGTTCTCCCATCGTGGCCCCAGAGGAAGCATCATGTGCCAGGGTATCTCGTTTAGCGATGTTTCTCCTTAACGGACGTGTACCTGATGGCACGTGTTTGTCAGAGATGGGCCAAGACACGCACCTTGCGCTTCAACGGGAAAGTGGGGCGTGTGGTGCTAGCCCTGCTTCCTGGGGCATTCACTCCGCCGTCTGGAACTCCCAACTACGCTCGCTCCATCTCCCAAACAAATGAGCTTGCCCATGGTCCAGAGAAGCAGAGTCGTCAACCATTGACTTTGTCCCAGAGCTTTAGCTGAGCCTTTGGCCTCCCGGACACAGGCCACGGAGTGCTTTGGAGATAAAACAGCCAGATGCGCATGTGCACAATGGGAAGTAGCAGCCTAGAAAGGAGTACAGGTCGAATCTGTGGTCCAGGACTCTCTGATCTGCCAGGCCATGGCTCTTGCTGGACCAGAGACCCTCAGCCACAGAGGTTGCTAGTGGCTGGGAACGTGGCCAGTCTGGAAGCAGGAAGCCTGAAGGGGCAGTGGCTTGGGGCAGGGAGACCACCAGCCAGCCAGCAGCAGGAACAGAGCTGGGCAGGCAACCACAGCAGACAGAGAATATCTTATTGCCTCTATATAAAACCATGGGACGTCCACATCTTGAATACTGTGTACAGATGTGGCCATGTCATCTCCAAAAAGACATACAGCCGCTCCCCGACTTATGGCCACCTCCACTTACGACCATCCGCACTTACGACCAAAGCGGTCGTAAATGCGGATCCGAGTTACGAATGGCGATCCGCGCTTATGAACAGCGCGGTCGCCATGTAACTCTATGGGATCCGAGTTATGAACAGTTCAAGTTACGGACCAAGTGTTGGTCTGTAACTCGTTCGTAACTCGGAGAACGGCTGTACTGGCATTGGAAAAGGTTCAGAAAAGGGCAACAAGAATAATGAGGGGTTTGAAATGGGTCCCGTATGAAGAGAGATTAAAGAGACTGGGACTTTTCAACTTAGAAAAGAGGAGACTAAGGGGGTTAGATAGAGGTCTATAAAATTATGACTGGTATGAAAAAAGTGAATAAGGAAAAGTTATTTGCTTATTCTCACAATATAAGAACTAGGGGTCACCAAATGAAATTAATAGGCAGCAGGTTTTAAAACAAACAAAAGGAAAGGGTTTTTTTCACTCAGCACACAACCTGTGGAACTCCTTGCCAGAGGATGTGGTGAAGGCTAGGACTTTAACAGGGTTCAAAAAAGAGCTAGATAGATTCATGGAGGTTAGGTCCATCAATGGCTATTAGCCAGGACAGGTAGGAATGGTGTCCCTAGCCTCATTTTCTCTGGAGGTGGGTGACAAGGGAGGGGTCACATGAGGATTCCCTGTTGTGTTCCCTCCCTCTGGGACATCTAGTATTGGCCACTGTCGGAAGACAGAATACTGGACGATATGGACCTTATTCATATCGTCCAGTGACCTTTGGTTTGACCCAATATGGCCACTCTTATGTTCAATGGTAGCTGGAGACCAGGATGGTGCTTGGTCTTGCCGTAAGCTAGGAACTGAATTTGATGACCTGTCAAGGTCCTTCCAGTTTTCTAAACTCTCCAATGCGATTCTGTTCTGTTCTGTTCTGTGAGGACCGAGATCTTAAACTTAGGTTCAAATTCTCTCAGAAGCCCATGTAGAAAGCAAAGGGCAAGTCTGATGTGTGCAGTAGCCTTTCCATCTGGGGAGTTGTGCTACAGCAGGCTAAACGAGCTGGAGTTTTTTACCTGCTGAAGGCTTCATGCCCCGTTACACCTCATTGCTGAAGCCCGGCCGAGAGGTGACGAAGGTGTGAATAACTGGGGCCAGGTTTCTTCCACCATAAGGTGACAGAGTTTCATGGCCCAGCAGGGATGGTAGGAATGTTAGTCACGGAAGCTGCTATGTGAGAGCTTGAGGAATGCAAGAGAACCGCTGGACCTTGGACTAAATTGACCAGTTGTGAGCGTGTATCTTCACACAGGGAGGCCTCACTATAACTGCAACCTCTTCAAAATATTTTCCTCTGCCTGCTAGCCACTAAAAGCAAACTGGGTAGAAATTAGAGCCAAACTTTAGTTGCACAGTTTGATTCCAGATCTGAACTCTTCCAAACTGGGGGAGGTATTTGGAGCAAACACTTTGATTCAGCCCATTAGGGACATAGGTCACACTTTATAATGAAACCATTGTCATTAGAACAAGAACCAACGGGCTTAAATTGAAGTGGGGGGAGGGGGGGAGGGGGCGGGGGTGTTAGATTGGACAATAGGAAAAACTTCCTAACTGTCAGGTGGTTAAGCACTGTGATAAGTTGTGTAAGGAGGTTGTGGAATCTCCATTGCTGGAGATACTTAAGAGCAGGTTAGAAACACACCTGTCAGGGATGATCTAGATGGTGCTTTGCCCTGCCATGAGTGCAGGGCACTGGACTGGATGAGGGTCCTTCTAGTTCTAGTATTGTATGATTCTATGATTCCAATGTAGTTACAGCACATTTACACTTAGGTTGTGCTGGTTGGCACCAATTAAGAGAGAGAGACCTTCCTTTGTAACTGCTTTGCAATGACAAAGAACACTGGAGTAGACTGAGGTATCATTATTAGTTGCCACTAATCTATATCACCAAAAGTCTCTAAATATGGGTGAAAATGCTCTTATTATTTATTTGTATTGCGGTAGCTCCTCTAAGCCCCGGTCACACGGGTTCTGGAACTAGCATTGCAGCGTGTGCTGCAGCTTGGTCATTGGCAGAGAGAAGGGTTTCTGTTTAGTGGTTTTCAGTCATAAACTCAAAGACCGATAGGGACCTCAAGAGGGTTACAGTCTGGTCCATGTTGGTTTGGTTCTTAGCCTCCCCTCCCTCCCCCTCGTGCAATAAAATAGTTCCAGCGCTCTTGCCCAGTCATGGAGCAAGATCGCATTGTGCTGTAGATGGCTCCTACCCCAGAAAGTTTGCCATTTAGATCTAGCACAAGAGACGATAGGTGGGACAGACAAGGAAGCAAAAGGAAGCAAGGAGCAATTCTGGTCTGCATGATGGGCCGTGGGCTTGGCACACCAGCTACTTAATATCGGGGGTTTTTGTAGGCCTCATGGCAAAGGAGAGTTACTATGTGGTAAAAAAATGACATCATTAGCCCGCCTGGATTCTAATGGTATAAGTACTAAGGAGAATGCTAAATGGTAATAAAAGGTATTATTGTTGGGCTAGTAAAAGATATTACCTCACCCACCTTGTCTCTTTGAAAGGGTAATAAGTTATTCAGTCATGTATTTAACTCCCTGGTTATGTGAACTAGTGGTAGTACACTGAAAACCCAAAGCATGGGGTTGTCAGGCAGTAGTTGACGTTTAACTACACTGGAATTGTGGTACATTTTAATAAATTGTAACCTGGGTCCAAGCGAAAGCTGCAAGGTTTGCATCTGAATACAGATCCCACAGCTTTCAAAATGTGGAACTGTTTGAATCGAGACACTGAACGAAGGAAACGTACTGCCCATTCGAACCATAGGGCAGAGCTAAGTGCTTAGGTCCACAGGAATGTTGCTGAATTTCCATTTGATTATTCCCAGCGTTTGCATTTGACCTGTTATAGAAACAGGGCCCGGCTTCTCCACTGAAGTCAATAACTAAATTCTCATCAACAGCAGTGGAGCAGGATCGGGTGGTGCTGTACGGCTGTTCAGAATGTTATCTTGTGACTCACAGCTAAGAGGCCAGCACGGATGGTCTTTTGTCTTTCATGCTTGGTATCTGCAGCAATCATGAACTGAAACTGTTATCTGGCTTGAGGTGCCAACATTCCAGGTATTAATTTCCCATAAGCTGCACAATTCACCCCAGACACCTTTGAAAGGATGGTGGAGAAAGTGACGTCAGGAAACTCACCGATCGCGGGGAAAATATTATGTCCAGGTTTAATTGGCAATGATTGTTTTGTCTCCTATACAAAAGCAGCAAATCCCCAGAAGCTGGTCAGGAGCACAGCTGTTTACGGCAAACAGAAGCTGTTGCTTATCTCCTTGTAGCAACCTGTCTCCAGGAGATCACGGCTTAATTAACTTGCGTGTTATCGAGAGTGAAATTGTACAGGCGTTGTAAGAAAATAAAATAAAAATAAAAAGAGATAAAGGGGAAAGGAATGAGGTGGCCTGGGAACAAAGGAGGTACTTTACCGAGAGTCCAGGCATGTGGCTGGCGTTAGCAGCCGTAGATGGTGATGGAATTTGCATGGTGGGCAGATGGGGTGGGGTCACATCCCAAGAGTTTTGAGCAGCTTTAGCTCCGGCTGGCAGGGTGGGCTGGCTGGATTTCTTCTGCGAGCACAGGTTGTGGGAAGAATATCGTCAGAATAACAGACCTGACCCAAAGATGCTGAAGTCAGTGGAAAGATTTCCATTGACTTCCACGGGCTTTGGATCAGATCCCATGTGATTTATAAGGCCTGATAGTTCATGAACGGCTAACACCAAGAAAAGCGGCCATACTGCCTCAGAAAGCTCAGCTTGCCGGGAGATATCGCAACTTAACATGGTCCCTGATCCTGTGGCATAGGTAAAAACCCAGGCTATTTACCAAAGAGGCCAGGTGCATTCCAGGGCCAGTCCACTCTTGCTCTTTGACTTCAATGGCCTTTGCCAATGATCAGCACCAGTCAGGGTTTGTCTCGTTAATAATAACTCAGCACTTTTCTCTAAAGATTAAGGCACATCCAGCAATGCCTGGAGCGACTGTTTAGGCCACATCTATATTTACGTGCTGGAGATCGAGCTTCTGGTGTTTGATTTAGTGTGTCTGATTAAGACCCACTACATTGAATGCAGAGGGTGCCCCTGGTGGGTGCTGGTACTCTTCACAATTACAAGGAGTAAGGGAAACCGACGGGAATGTTTGCTCCCATCAGCCTCCCACTGTGAAGATGGCGCCAAGCTTGGCTTAAGGTCAGCTGACTCTAGCTACGTATTTTATGTGGCTGGAGTTGTGTATCTTAACCCAACCTTCCAAGTCTCGTGTAGACCTGGCCTTAAAGCCAGTGGGAGCAGAGGGCACTCAGTACTTCCCAGAGCAGCTCAGCACCTAGCAAGAATGAGTGCGAAGGGATTGTTGAAGTGACTGCCAATATCACGTGGGTTACTAATACCTAAACCACAGCTCTTGTGATGATGGCATGTGTTGGCTGCCTGGAAGAGGAGATCCAGCCCTTCCAGCAGGAAGGGGTGAGGGCAGAGTCCCAGGGCTCTCCATTATGCCTTGACGAGAGGGGTTGCTGATGGAAATTGCCAAGTAACATTTCAGCAGCGGATGCAGAATCGCTCAGGAAAAGGGGAGTGAAATTTGACAACCCTTCCCCATTCATCTTGCAAGGTGCTTTGCAGAACAAAGCAGGTGAGGTAGTGACAGAGTTTGAACTAAGAATGTTCATTTCTAGCCTGAGCATTTTAATAAATAATTAAAAGATAAATAAAGTCAGCGCCGACCTGTCATCTTAGGCCAGTTCCATTTAACATCCAGCCTGTTGACTGACGGATTTTTTTAGCAGCATAATTAGCATAGATAGTCTTAAAAAGCTTTCATCGGTTTCTCAGACGTCCTGTGGATTATGGATTCCCCCCCCCCCACTTAGTATTATTTACTTACTGATATTTACTTACTGTGCCCACTCGGCCAGGCTGAAAGAGAGGAAGGTGGAAGCAACTGCTAGGGTTGCCAGGTGTCTGGTATTGAACTGGATAGTTTGATATTTTCGCCTCCTGTCTGGTAAAAAAAATTCAGAAAATACTGGACATCTAAAATGTCCAGTATTTTCTGATTTTTTCCCAGCCAAGAGGTGAAAATTGCTGGTGCTTACCGGGTTCTGCAGCGGAGCTGTCTGGCCCAGCACAGGGAGGCAAGATGGAGGGCGCCGCCAGCAGCCTGTTAGGGCCAAAAAGCCTCAAAAGTTTTTCTTAAAGGAGCCACGGTTTTTTTTTTTTTTTTTTTTAAAGCTTAACAGTTCTCGGGGTCCTTTTTTTTTTTGGTTCGGTATTTTTTCAGAAACTATCTGGCAACCCTAGCAACTGCTCTTACTGTAGCATGCCATGGTTCAGGGGGCCTCAACTCTTGCACCTCTGGTGGCTATTTCCACATTCCTAGGAGGGCCTGTTCCTGAGGAAATCTTCTGAGGCCTGGCCCTCCAGCCGTGTCATTTAAATGCTCCATCCCCTGCTATCGTGGCTAAGGTCAAGCTATATATTGAAATAAGTATCCAGACTTGCCCCGCTTGGGCTCCTCCATAGCCACCTGCTTTTGCTCCTACTCCTGGGCCCTGCAGAGATGCTCCTGTTCTGCTGCTTCTCAGCAAGTTCCCTGCCCAGAGCCTGACGTGCTCCCTGTAGGTCTTTTCCACCCTGACTTCCCTGGGCCATGCACAGAGAGGGACCTCGCCGCGCTCCTTTTCCTTGGGTCTCACTCCAGACTCAGCTCACAGTTCAGTTTAAATAGGCTTCTCCTTCTGACCCCCTACAATTGTCGAGCCACAGACAGAGCAGGGCCAGACTTGTCTTATAGAGCAAGCCGGCTTGTGACTGCAGTTCAGTCTGGGATGTATCCTTCTGGAAGGCATGTGTGGTATCAAAATCAGCATTGCTAACCTCAGGCTTTCAAAAGTAAGGAGTTAGGCCCCTGAAAATCATGAGAGTGCATTAAACACCATATCTGGTTCGAGGCTGGGGGGGAGGGAGCGATGTGAGAGAGAAAAAGTGTGATTGTCATGCAATCCCATGACTCCAGGAGCTAGACTTTGATGAAAGAACATTAAATATTGTGAGATGCTCAATTAAAATCACAAGAGTTGGTCCACCAAGGAATGCTCCTCAGAACTGTTGCATGAAAGGCTGTGGACGAGGGCACTTTCTTCTGGGGATGGAATTCACCTCTCTCTACAGGCTGGAATTCACCTCTCTCCCAACGGGTATGTTGCACCATATCCCACATTAGCCCTCCTTCGAGGTCATATGTGTCATGAATACGAGTCAGCAGTGTGATGCTGTTGCAAAGAAAGCAAACATGATTCTGG
>JANRFK010000961.1:2489452-2504182 GCA_030068395.1 Apalone spinifera
TTCTTCCCAGCGCTACATAATCTGCAGTAACCCACTCAAGGTCATTCTTGGCCAGATCGTTAGTTCCCACGTGGAGAAGCAGGAAGAGGTAACGATCCAAAGGTTTAATCACTTTCGGAAGACTCTCGGTCACATCCTGAATGTGAGCTCCCAGTAAGCAGCACACCTCTCGAGATTCCAGGTCCGGACGGCAGAGGGATGGCTCAGTACCTCTTAGGTACCTTATAAAGGAGTTTATCTGGTCATTCTCCCAGCGGTGCAAATAACGTAACATTTCTGACAGGCGCTATCCTATTGCAACTTAGGTCCCTGCCAGCTCTTTAAATAGCCCCCGGTTGGCTTTTGCCACAGCTCAGCCAGCTTTTGCTGGAACTGCGCACCGGGCCGCCCCCCCTTCCTTCCACCTCTGCGTTCTCCCCACTTTAGAGATAAGCTTGACGAAGCACACAGAGCTGAATTGATTTGCACCAGGTCATCCAGGAGAGCCAGGACTTAGTACCCCATTCTCCAAAGTCTGTGTCCCATGATCTACCCACTAGACAACACTGCCACAGCTCTGAACAGTGACTTTCAGATGGAAAGCTCAGACCCTTTGCCTGTGGTCCTAAGCGGAGTTTCCCTCCATCAGCCTTGTCCATCCCTTCTCAGAGCCGTCACACCACACGGAAGGGCAGAGTCTCTTTGTAAGGGAAGGAGAAACCTGCTCATATTCCTGGGTTCCATTCCAGGTAGCTGCTTGGCAAGAGACTCTTCTCTTACAGTTGCAGGCAGCCAGGCTCTGTAGTTACAGGTGCTTGGGCTTATTATGTGCCACATGTTGATGCATTACAGTAAAGCACAGGCTTCTCGTCTCTTCTGTGCACAATGGAGCCAATTTGGACTGCAAAGACCCTCTGTTCCTGTCAGCTCCAGGGAGCCCGTGGCATATACAATGCAAATTGGCTGCACAGAAGAATAGAGCAAAGCGCCAGTGTCAGCATTTGTTTTGTCTCATTATTCCTTTTTGTGGCACAGCAGCAGCAGATACTTTGCTAGGTGCCCCCCCCCCCCAAGATGCACACACATGAAACCTGCACCTTCCACCACCCCGTGGCAGAGTTGGCTCCTGCAGCTGACAGCTTTGACAAGGGTGATGCATGTTGGCACCGTCCCGCTGCCAGCTTGAAGCTGGCCCTCTGCAAGTCCGTGGGGCCCACAATGGCTTTGGAATAAGGTCTGGAGCCTGCGTGTGGATTGTGCTTGGCGCAGGCCGATTTCCCTTTGCCACTCTGGTGGTATTGCTTCGCTCCAGCTCATGGCTGACTCACGGCTGCCGCCAGCTCCCTTTGAACCTGCTGTGGATATTTGTCATGGAGGCCCCAGCATTCACTCCACAACTCAGGTCTGTGCATAAAGCAGGAATGAAGCCCCCTCCCCCTTCACTCCAGATTAAACACCCCCGTCTGTGGTGGCGAATCGAACCTTCCATGTCGTGTAGGTAAATTAGTCAAATATTTACATTAAAATATGACCTATGAGGCAGGAGTGAAAAAAATGGATTTATTTAGTGTAGAGAAGAGAAGACTGAAGGGGGGATATAACAGTTTTCAAGTACCTAGAAGGGTGTTACAGGGAGGAAGGAGAACAAATATTTTCTTTTACCTCTGAGGATAGAACAAGAAGCAATGGGCTTAAACTGCAGCAAGGGAGGTTTAGGTTGGACATTAGGAAAAGCTTCCTAACTGTCAGGGTGGTTAAACACTGGAATAAATTGCCCAGGGAGGTTGTGGAATCTCCATCACCGGAGATATTTAAGAGACAGTAAGACAAACGCCTGTCAGGGATGGTCTAGATGGTGCTTGGTCCTACCATGAGTGCAGGAGACTGGATTAGAAGACCTCTCGAGATCCCTTCCAGTCCTATGATTCTATGAAATATATGGTTGGCCAGAAAACATCCCCTCCCACCCCCCCGCAAAAAAAATAGGTTTTGACTTTTGCTTTCATTCTGCATAAGAACAAAAACTAGATCTTTCCAATGTGTGTGTGTGTGTGTGTGTGTCCTTCCCCAGAAGTGTGTGTGTGTGTGTGTGTGTGTGTGTGTGTGTGTGTGTGTTCTTCTTCCCCAGAATAGCCACTACTCTAGTGACTAGAGCAATCACTGGAGATGGGAGAGACCCAACTGACCCACAAACCCTTAGCATATGTGTTTCATGACTCTTATATTAGTCCCCAATCAGGTGGTAAACTTCACCCCAGCCTGATATGCCTTTCCAAAAAGGCAGCCATTGCTGCTTGATACTAAAGACTCACCCATCTGGTTTGGCTTTCAAGATGTAGGCACATTAATTTGAAGGTAAGTCTGCGGTGATGGGGTTGACGTGAGCTGGAGCTACAGGGCTAAGGATATGGGTGTGTCTGCACAGCAGGGCTTAACTTGAAATAAGCTACACAAATTTTGCTACGTCAATTGCGTAGCTTATTTCGAAATAGTGAGCATCTACACAGCACTTACTTCGAAATAGCGCACTCTTCCTCCCACTTCCCTTATTCCTCATATAGTGAGGGATACAGGAGTCGGAGTAAGAAGTCCTCCAGCTTGACAGTAGTTTGACACTATTTCAAAATAACTGCCTGCTGTGTAGACTCAGAAGAAGTTATTTCGGAATAGTGTTGCAGTGTAAATGTACCCTACGGCATTAGTGTCAGGGCTTGTCTGGCAGACAAAGTTAAGAAAGCAGAGGCCGCCTCTGTTTATGATACTGTTTTGTTAAGGGATTCGGGTGCTGTCATTCCTATAGAAGGATATACTTACGAATTAATGGCAGGAAGTCCAGCATTAGCGGTGGAGAAATGGGGGCTAGTGAGCTTAGAGGTTGGGGGGTTATTTTGATGTTCGTGGCATGAGCTCTCTCGGGGGAGATGGGGCTCCCAGACAGGCATGGAGTCTGGTGTTTTGCAGGGAAAGCAAACCATCAGCAAGTCTAAATAGTGATTAGAACACATTGATAACAAGGCGGATTTTCAGCAGCGCTGCAGTGAAAGCAACAAATTTACATTAACTGAAAATTTGGGCTACAGTAGCCAACCTCTTTTTAGTCCCCCTTTTCCTCTTGCAGAATATCCACAAGCAAGGAGCTGTTTGCTCATCTTTGTTCACCATGTGAAATTAGTCAACTTTTTTTTTCTCCGCAGCGTGTTTGACTAAGCCCATGGTTTGATGCCAAATAGCTCACCGCATACAGGCAATATTTTCCATGCAAGCTGCTTCACTTCCTTGCGATTGGTTGGATAAATGTACCCAGTGCAGGTTCTGCTCCCTGGCTGGATGAGTGCCTGAGCATTTCTGGCTGTGGATATTCTCTGATGTACCCATTTACTTTCCAGTTCCCACAAATGTTGTCTCTGTCCATGAACATTTGTGACAATGAGCTCCAGTCAATGGAAGCCACATCTCTTTAAAATGGAAGAGTGTTTTCAATGATCATTTTGACCATTAATCAGCTCTGATGGAGGACAGACAGAGAGCACTGGTTTGGACCCCCTGGATTACCCCTGTTTTGCAGGAAAAGTTTGTAACTTGTGGTCCAGGCTTCGGCCTCCTGGGGAGATGGTTTTCTAACGTCACTGTTCATGCCTGCAAGATATTCTTTGATAACGCTCTGTTTCTCTGGAAGTGGGAGACAGGGAAGGGATCAAGTGAGGATTATGAGGACCCTATCCCCCTAGCATCCTTGTGCTGACACAAAAAGAGAGCCCAGTTTTATAATTGCCATGCCAAAGAAAAACCAAACTGTATGGGGCATTGTCCAGCCCATTGTACTTTGAGCAAATTCCCATTGCTCTTGACATCTGAAGGGGTTGGAGCTGTCATCAGGAGATCACTCTGTCCTAGTTCCATATCATCGGGTGACAAGAAGAGAGGCTGGAGATGCAAAATCAGAGGACCAAGGATCCTGGAGGATATGAGTTTGATTTCTTTCTGCCAAAGACTTCCTGCGAAACCCTTAACACGTCAGATCCCTTCACAATTTGTACAGGGTGGGATGCTAGAACTTCCCTATATCAGGGAGAAGAGGCGGAATTGGTAATGGTGATGGTGATTAAGTAGGGAAATGGTTGTCTAGAAATGAAAACGGCCAATTTAAGAAGTTTTGACATTGATGGAGACACACACTGAACTCATTGGATCACCGGCCTGGACTGTTCTTCCGTTCCGACAAGTGACCTGATGTTAACGGTGCTGTCGGGGCAAAGTTCTCTGGTGGGAGACTGTAGTCAAACTGTGTGATGTGTGAATGGCTGCATTGTTAACTAAGCCAGAGCAGTAGAGCGTTTCCATTACTTGTGCACTTCCCGAAGCTGAAACAATTGCTATTATCCCCCATCACATCGTGTGACCTACATTTGGAGTTGAAAGCCTCCAGCTAATAATCAGTTTGAATTCCGATTTATAAATAAACACATTTGTATTCCAGTAAATCAAAAACCCAACTCACAACGGACAAAATTCCCTCCCCCATGCTCTGGCCCTGTTCTTTCTTTTGCTTTGGTTGTTTGTCTTTAGGGAAGGCAGGGATTTTGCCGGTGGGGGTGGTGGCGGAGGAAGTTTTGGATGTAATGAGACCACTGGGCATTTTCCTGGAAATCTGCAGGAGCCTCAGTGCTTTTGAGATTTGTGCCATCTGGATAAAGAGGGTCAAACCACACGTTGGCAGCAATTAGACATTGCGGCATGGCAGGACAGCTTGGCTGCGCAGCCGGAGCTGCAGAGCGCAACAGATTAGTAAACAAAGGTACCTAGCAGAAGGGGCACAGGTTGGTCAGCTCTCAAGGCATAGTTGGCAGTGGCGATACCTTTTATTTCTCTAGCTGTCCATCTGTCTGGCCATCCACCCTGGCACTAGAGATGGGGCAGCATTGGGAGGTCTGGAGCTTGGTCTGGGTTGGGTAAAGCCCAACTGCTCCTGCAGAGTTTGCATAGACAAGATGATGATTTCACCATAAGAGATTTCAAGGGCATGAGAACCTCCTCCCAGGTTCACTTGTGCAGCAGCAAGGGGGTGTCCCCTTATCCAAAAGGTGTAAGTGGCGAGTCGATGGGCAACACACAATCATTGCTGCATTTACTCCTTGCATGCTGTGGCAGCAGAACTGAGAATGCCTGATGGGGGAGTGGGGTAGTGATTTACAGTGGAATGGACCAGGAATAAACTACTAGTTCCTTAGGAGCACCTGGGAAGTGAAAAGGGAATGAGGGTCTCTGAGGCCATGTGTTATACTTACAGCACCAGAGATTGATCTTCTGGCATTTGATTTATTTGATCTAGTAAGGACCTTCTAAATCAAATGCTGAGGGTGCCCCTGGTCGGCGCCGGTACTCCTCGAGTCACAAGAAGTAAGGGAAGCCAATGGGAGCGTTTGCTCCCATCAACCTCTTGCTGTGGAGGCGGCGCCAAGCTCGGCTTCAGGTACAATATTTATGTAGCTGGAGTTGCATACCTTAACCGATCTTGTGGGCCTACTGTAGACCTGGCTACGGCGCTTTGCATAGGATGCTATTGTTACAGTGCTGGTGGGCTTTGTTCCATATCATGAGCTGTGTCCTTACCACAAAACTGAGTCCTAAGCTGTTGTAAGATTGGTCTGTGGAACTGGGCTGGAAAACTCAGCTGCCGTAGTAATGGGAGCAGTGCAAGGCATGGACTAGAAGAGGTGTTTCCTGGAGGTTTGCAGTATAAATTAAATAAATAAAAATAAATTTAATGCAAGTATTTTTGACTTGCATTTAGGTTGGGAATGCCGTAAGATCTGCCTTTTGTGACTGATGGATTTCCAGATTTCTGCTGCCATCTTTGTCAGGTAGGGAAAGTGTAGAGGCTGCCATGGCAATCATTTCTGAGCCAAATCCTGATGCCCGTATTGAGTTGTTAGTCATTCAGACTGGCACGGATGCCAGTGGCGATATGGCCTGAATATGAGATCTGGGTAAGGAAGTCTCTAGTTTACCCTTTCTACTCAGCGCTAGTATGTGTGCTGAACTGATGCATGTAGAAAATGAAAAAAAAAAAGGCTTGGTTCAACTCCAGAGATACATTTCCAGATAGTTCTTATTTTAGCTGAATCATTTGGCCCATTCCAACCAGATATATGTCCATACTCATCATGTATTCTATTGCGATAATCCAGAAGGTGGCATACGGCAATGCTTTTAACCATTAATGGGAGTATATTTTTATAAGGATCATATATGGGCAACACAGAAGTTACTTCATCAGTGAAAATCAAGAGTCTGTGAACCCCGCTTTCCTGCCTCTAAAGGTACGTCTAGACAGCGGGGCTATTTCGGGATACCCCGCGTCTTTTATACGCCCCTGTTATTTCGAAATATTTTTCAAAATAGCAGGCGTGCTATTTTGACATCCCATAACCCAACAAGGGTTAAGGGGAATGTCTCAAAATAGCACGTTATTTTGAAATACATTTGAAATAAGCTAGGCAATTTTCATAGTGCAAATTAGTTACCTTATTCTGAGATAAGGGTGCTTTCTTGATGCACCCTAACAGTGGTCAATGTAGAAATCTTAAGAATGCATGAAAGATCCATAATGCTCTGTGGTCATAGAAGTAATTGTCATTCCAGCCCAAGCTGGCGATCAGTGTATGCCTTGGAGCAAGACCATTGCTAGCCTTTTTAATTTCTCTTATGAAAAAATAAATCCAAATCAAGTGGAATATGGACTAGACCGATAGGGTTCTGCAGAAATTCATCTAAAAACCTATAAAATGGAATAGAAATTGAGATTCCTGTTGTGGAATTCTATGGACGGGGTTTAAGCATTCTGTAGAAACGTTGTTATTTGCTATTAAGGTCTTAAGGTTTCTCACCAGGTGCTAACTTAGCTAGTTTAACTCCAGATGCTATTTTTATTGAGAGAAATGTCAAATATTTTCTTGACACGTACTATACTAGTTACCTCAGCAATCCCCTGCAGTAATATATGGTCTGTAAAATAAAAGCATCTCTTGTTTTCTTTCTTCCCATTACACTTTTTTTGTCTTTTTAATGTAAAAATATAGTTTAAAAGAGAATCCAAACTTAAGTAGTTCAAATAGGGGAAGGGGTGGGTCATTGGTCTGGGGCAACATTTCTCATGAGACGCAGAGAGGTACAGTTATAGGCAAAGAAACAGCCGTGCAAATGGCATTGCCTTCTGCCGTGTTCGTGGGTTTGGTCTGATGCCCATTAAAGTCAACAGGAACTCTTCCACCCAGTGATTGTTGGCTCAAGCCCTGCTTTCTCATCATGGTTCCCAGCTCACACTTCCTCTGTTGACTCGTCAGAAGCAGAACCGAGAACAAACCAGAATGTCCATGGCACAGACGTTCCACCATCTCCACATTCCTTTTCATTCTGAATTGAAAAAAAGCCGAAGAATTTTGAAATTTCACTCGGAATGATCTAAAAATAATAAAGTCCGGTCCGTGGGCAGGCGTCTTTTTGCTTTTGAATTTTGTTGTATTTTAATTAATTTCCAATGTAAAATAAAAAGATGAAATTAAAATTAATTTCAAAATGAAAAACTGAAGTTACCTTCCAATCCTGCTGAACTTCTCCACTTGGATTAAAAGAAAAATCATCAAAATCAGCACAGACTCATGGAGAGTTTCAGTAAAGTGGCATTTGCTGATGGAAAAATGTTCCTTTGCTCAATTGTCAACCAGCTCTAGTCAGAAGGTCATTCACTGGTAGAATCACAGGGCTAGAAGGGACCGCAAGGGTCGTCTAGTCTAATCCCCTGCCAAGATGCAGGATTTGTTGTGTCTAAAGCATCCAAGATGTTTGTCTTCTAGCTGCTTACATCATATACCCCATTTGAGGGGCAAATGCAAGGGACGAATACTCTGCTCAGTTAATTAATTAATTAATTAATTAATTAATTAATTCTTTCTTGTTGTGAGAGGTGATTCATACGTGTTACGGATGGACTTATTGATGATGCACAAGGCAGAACTGAATCTAGTGCCGGCTCTCGTCCGTGTTGACTCTGCCAGGATGAAAAATAAACTGTCTTTGCCAGTAGCGTGAGCAGAGCTGACTGTATGATGCACATGCTACAGCAGGACTGCTGTTCTCCAGATCAGAAAGGCCCCTTACGACCTGTTGCGAGTGGATGCGACTCTGCTGACGTCAGTGTTCTTGAAATGGGAGAGGTCGCTTCACTTCCACTGTGGCTGAATTTGGCCCAATCTCTGGCCACCTGGTCTCTTTCCTTTCATTATGTGTAACGTTTGCTCTTTCCATTTTATTTTATTTCCCTTTTCCAATGTGTGCAGCTCACAGCTTTCGATGGTCCTTGGGGGCATTTCTTGTAGAGTAGGTTATGACGAGTTGGTAATAGGCACTTGAAGCGTATGCTAGATACATGTTCCCATGACACACTGAAAGCTCACGATGGGTCCTAATTGGCCGCTGTCTTGGCAGCTTTAGCAGAGCAGTGAAGGATTTACTGAGCAAAAATGGCTGGACTTTCCTTTCTCCCGGGGCAGTGCACCTCCAGGATAGGGCTGTGATGGGTAAGATCACAAAAGTCCCTTGGGGTTGTCCCCTGGGGTACCAGTCATGCGACCGACACTTGCCTTCCTGCTCTCTGCACTTACCACTCTGTCCTGCTGCATCAGCCCCTCTGGTCTCTCCCTGCCATGAGACAGAGTTGGGGTTACTGCTCCTCTGCAGAGCAACACACTGAACCAGATCCGGAGTCTGGGAGGACTCAGCGCCCCCCAAATGGGACCAAAACCCCAAATAAATCCACCTCATCCCATGTGAAAGTTTTTACACAGAAAAAGCTCATAGGGTCCACCCACTTTATCAAGAAAAAGAGCTATGCTCAGTGGTTGTTCTCCTTCCCCCCCCCCCCCCCCCCCCAATTAACAATTATTTACACTGAGCTTGACAATAAACAAAAGTATTTTTATTAAGTAGGATTTAAGTGCTTGCAAGTGAAAACTGTCAGATCAAAATAAATCGCCAAATTAAAACAAACAAAAACACCAGCTAATAAACTTGTTATATGCAAATTCTTACCCTAAACAGCTGTATTTATCTCAGGGAAATAGCTTCAAGTCAGAGTTGATCTTTACTCTGGACTGGATCTACAGCTTTTCAGAGTTCTTTATTGCCAGGTTTCCTCTTAGCGTGGGCCAGACAGTTTCAAAGGCCCGCTGAAGACTAAGATCAGATGACTGACTTCCCATTGCTTAAATAGACTTTCCCCTAGGGTGGGAACCATTTGTTCAGCACCCCCAAAGCCCATGGAAAAATACCAGGTTCAAGATGGATTCCAGTACCAGGTGGCATGGTCACAGGTCTTTCTAGGACCAACCACAGTTTGGGATTATAAAACAAATTTGAACGTTCACAGGTTGTTGATGTAAGTACTGAGGCATTAAGTACCTAAATGGCTCTCATTGGCAGATTTAGAACTATAAACAGATTCCCCCTTCATATTTCTAACTTCTCATACAAGAATGATACATGCACCAGAATAGGATACACAGATTCAGCCGGTTGTAACATTACAACTGATAGGTTACCTGCGGTATTTTGTCTAAAGCATCTTTGAGTTATGCATATTCGTATTTCCAGGCCAATGTTTGAAAAGCAGGGGGAGGTGGTGACATGGACTGAGGAAGGCAGGCAGGTCATCAAGAGACACTTGCTTTTCATCCAGCCCCACCAGCGGCAAACTCCTTTCATCGACCCTGGATCCGTGAGGGAAGAGCCCAAGAGATCAGCAGCTCTCCAACCCCTTGAACTGGAATGGACCACGTAGGACGTTCTCTGGTTGGAGAGCTAGGCCTCACTGGGAGCCTGCCTCAGGCGAATGTGCAGAAAGGACGATGCCAGGCCCAACCCAAAGTGGAGCATGTGCTGCCGGTGCAGCTGTTCCGCTAGAGAGAGAAGGCGGCGAGTAATCTCTCTCCAGTCACAAGACGATCCCGAGGGAGAAGACTTGGACACGTCCGCACTCCCCTAATAAAACATTTACTGGGGTGGGAGACCTGTTCGTTCTGACATGGCGTATACATATTAAACGATCACAGTTCCCTGCCTGCGGAGGAGCGGGCTGCTTCTCTCATGCAGCCCATGGGGTTTGCTCACCCCCGACTGCACAGCAGCACACAGCGGCCCTGATTCCCATCGCAAAGTTTCCAGAGAGAATCTGGCTGGGTCAGAGAGTGGGGGACAACCGGATCGGCTCTCTTGCTCTCTTTCTCAGGATGAGTCTGAGGAAAGAGCTGGGAGGCACGGGCAATTTGGGGTTTTGCCTGTCCGGCCCTAAGTGGCCATGTGTATGCACACTCAGAGCCCCAAGCCTTCTGCACCCCAGTACACATGGGACAGGTTAGTCGAATAGAGACTCATATGGGGAGCTGGGAGATCTGTGTTGTGTTCTTGATGCCTTTTACTCTCACTGAGTAGCACTTGACTCCTCCATTTCACCCTCTGAATTCAAGGGAATTAGTCTCATTGCAGGACACTTCTCAGCAGATCAGACTTTACCCCATGCGGCCTTAGCTAAGTCACACCCTGCTCCATGCCTCAGTTTCCCCACCTGTAAAATGGAGACAATAATTTTGACCCACTTTTGTGGTGCACTTTGGGATCCTGAGATGAACAGTGCTACTTCAGCATTTACTATTATTTCCTTAAGTTTCTTCTCTTTTCTTTACTCTTGTCCAGACTACTATCAACCATATGGACAAAGCAGGTGGGTGGGTTTCGGGTTTTGTTTTGTTTTGTTTGGCTGATATCTGTACTAAAGAGCCAAAAGGATAATAAGCCACCGTGGTGGAATATCTTTTCCATCTTCTCTAAACTGCACCTCTCCACCCCATGGGTGAGGGCCTACTCTGTACCTACTCTGTACCAAAGAGGACCCAGCTTGATTATCAGATCCTATCTTGAGTCTGGAAGTGGATTCAAAACTAAACAAAAGCCCTCACTGGATTTGTAATCTAAGCACATGGGAGCTGGAAATTGTGAAGGCGGACAAAAAACATACAAAGTCCTCACCTTCATTTCAAAGCAACACCGGGCTACAAGTGACTGTGCATACTTATTTCGAGTGCACACAATTAAAACATGCAAGAACTCAGGAGACGGAAAAAAAGATTCAAGGTCTGATATTTCAGAGATATTTCGACTCCCACTCACCTTAGTCAGTGCTGTGCATACTCAGAACTTCTGCAAATCAGGTCCCCATTACATCTGACTGCCTCCTTTTTACCGTAGTAAATACCACGGTGCATGATTCTCAGCTGTTCTGACAGTTTAGGTCCGATCAATTTGGCTTTTCACTCTGTTATGGCATCTTATATGTTTCTCGGGCATGTTCTGCCTCTTTCATGTAATTCCTTAACGAGTTTCCTATCACTAGCAGGGTTTCTTCTTTTAATGTGTTTGAACGTATTTGATCATCAACAAATTTCTCTGTCTGTTCCTGTGATAAAAAATTAAATCCAGGCACCTTTGAAGGCTGTACTTTTTTTCTCCCATGTGCTACAGTGGAGTAACTGACACCCTTTACTTATTAAAAAGAGTTCTAAATGTGACATCTTTTGTTAAAAAGAAGAAGAGGGAGAGGAAAAATATACCACTGTATATTCTTACAGATGGGACATCAAAATGTGAACTATAAAGGATACATTTTCAAAGCCGTATGCAGGGGCTGAGTTGATTAAATGGGAACCAGGCAGCCAAATCCGCTCATGTCCCTTTGAAAATGTACTGAGATGGGAAAACTCGGTCGTTTTAGGTTGAAATATGTGCGATTTCCCAGACCTATGATCTACCCCCAGGGGGAGCTAGAGACACAGTGTTCAGCAGTAGGGTATATTTGCTTACCGTAGGTGATTACCCCATCTGCGGTGGAGTGACAAGACCGCACTCCCTCCTTCCAGCTCTGGGAGGAGAAGACAAAAGGCAAAGTTAATGCCCAAAAGCTTGCAAATGCAAAATGGGGAAAGGACTCAGCAACACAAAGACCCACTGCGCTTCGCCATTGCTATTCGAAGGCGGAATATGCAAGGCCCGCGTGGGAAAGGTCAGCTCATGCAAAGAAGCGGAGCTCTGTGCTGAACCACCACTGCTGCTACATCACAGAACGTCTTAAACCAACAAACATGAGCGGCCGTGAGCCAGAATCACACCGCGGAAATCAGGAAAGTGGTCCCAAGCAAACCGGAATGGTTGCGATAGGCCAGAGACAACGGGCATCCATTACTTGGCCATTTGATGGCAGTCAATCACCTGACATGGCAAAAAAACTTCCTGGATGATGTGGGACCACTTAAAAAAATCCCTGGCCATTACACTAATGGAAAAGTGGTGCTCACAGCTCAAAAAACTCACCAGGGCCATCCAAACGCACATCAGCAGCATCGACTGCCTTCCTGGAGTCACAGAATGGGCTTGGTCCTCTGGGAGAAGTCGAAATCACCTCCAAACAAGAGCTGCTGCTCAAAAGTCAATATGCAGAAGTGGAGCAATTCCAGCAACCTAGGCGCACGTGGCTGCGGTGAAGCACAAACCATGGCACAGCTGTTGGTGTGCCAGCTTCCAAAGGAACCATGGACCAGGGAAGATCTTGGCAGGGCTACAGATGGGGACATGTGTGTGCCCAGCCCTGGGGGGGAAAACGATGATTTTGGTGGAAGGCTGTGAGAGGAAAACATTAGGTAACTGCATGGCGCCCCTAAGTTCTGAATGCCTCATGCATTGTATCGGAAAGCCTCATGCGATGGGAGGCAGGTCCATGCTGTTATCCCCATTGCACAGAGGGGAACTGAGGCACGGAGAGACATAGGCTACGTCTACACTGGCATGATTTTCCGGAAATGCTTAAAACGGAACAGTTTTCCGTTATAAGTATTTCCGGAAAAAGAGCGTCTACATTGGCAGGATGCTTTTCCGGAAAAGCCCTTTTTCCGGAAAAGCGTCCGTGGCCAATGTAGACGCGCTTTTCCGGAAAAAAGCCCCGATCGTCATTTTCGCGATCGGGGCTTTTTTGCGGAAAACACTACTGTGCTGTCTACACTGGCCCTTTTCCGGAACAGTTTTCCGGAAAAAGGACTTTTGCCCGAGCGGGAGCAGCATAGTTTTTCCGGAAAAGCAGCTGATTTCTTACAGTAGATCGTCAGTGCTTTTCCGGAAATTCAAGGGACCAGTGTAGACAGCTCACAGCTTATTCCGGAAAAGCGGCTGATTTTCCGGAATAAGTGGCCCAGTGTAGACACAGCCTAAGTTACTTATTTAAGGTGTCCATTGTAGAGTGGGGAGTTGAATCTGGATCTCCTGTGTCCTAGGCTGCATACTAACCTTGCTGGAAGCTTGGGTTATGTCATTAATTAAGGAAAGGTAGCCAGGGAATAAGGTAAATTTGGTGTCCCCTCTAAGGATGTAACACTGGAATGACTGGCATTGTTACAGGCTGGGGACCAACCAGCTAAGTAGTAGTTCTGCAGAAAAGGACCCGGGGGTTACAGTGGATGAGAAGCTGGATGTGAGTCAACAGTGTGCCCTTGTAGCCAAGAAGGCTAATGGCATATTAGGGTGCATTAAGAGGAGCATTGCCAGCAGATCCAGAGATGTCATTATTCCCCTTTATTCGGCTCTGGTGAGGCCTCATCTGGAGTATTGTGTCCAGTTCTGGGCTCCCACTACAAAAAGGAAGTGGACGCATTGGAGAGGGTCCAGCAATAAGCAACCAAGATGATTAGGGAGCTGGAGCATATGACCTATGAGGAGAGACTGAGGGAGTTGGGTCTGTTTAGTCTGCAGAAGCGAAGAGTGAGGGGGGATTTGATAGCAGCCTTCAGCTTCCTGAAGGGAGGTTCCAAAGAGGCTGGAGAGAGGCTGTTCTCAGTAGTGACAGATGGCAGAACAAGGAGCAATGGGCTCAAGTTGCGGTGGGAGAGGTCCAGGTTGGATATTAGGAAAAACTATTTCACTAGGAGGGTGGTGAAGCACTGGAATGGGTTACCTAGGGAAGTAGTGGAGTCTCCATCCCTAGAGGTGTTTAAGTCTCTGCTTGACCAAGCCCTGGCTGGGTTGATTTAGTTGGGATTGGTCCTGCCTAGAGCAGGGGGCTGGACTTGATGACCTTCTGAGGTCTCTTCCAGCTCTATGATTCTATGACTCTAGGTCACTCACCAGTGCTGAAATTGATTAATGGCTCTTTGGCGGCTAGTCTCTGCTCTCCTTTCTCCCCATATATCCTGGTTTCAGCTCAGTCATCTTTGGTGTCAGGGCCGTGCACCAGTTTGCATTAGCAATCCGATGCAGCAGCTGTTTGGGAGCACTGAGGCTGCAGTGGTTTCTGGGGTGAATTTGGGGCATGAAGGCACCTGTTGCCAGCGATGGACCAGCCCTTTGGGGAAGAAGCAGGGATATAGATAGAGGACAAAGGCTGAAGGTGGGAAGGCAGCAAGAAAGGGAAAGGCACGGTGCATGGCACTGAAATGATCACTGTAGTGTGCTTCTGCCCGTGCAGAGAGAGCAGGAAATGCTGCAGCCAGGATGGGAGACTCCTGAGTGCCTTTTGTGTTCCTTAGAGAACCCCAAGGAATGCACTGGGTTCTAGTCACTCTGTGAATACGTCTATCTCCTCCGAACCTCAGGAGCTAGCGTGGTCTCTGTGGCTGTGTCTAGACAGGCCCCCTTTGCCGGAAAAGTCATGCAAAGGAG
>JANRFK010000961.1:2504282-2524894 GCA_030068395.1 Apalone spinifera
TCCTTTGCATGACTTTTCCGGCAAAGGGGGCCTGTCTAGACACAGCCTGTATGTCTCTTCCCATCAATGAACCAGGTAGGTTGCCCTTGGTTTGGGGTGGAGTCCAGAGACTGGCCCTGTCTGAAGAGGAAGATCTAAGTTCTGTTCCCCTGGCATCCTAGCATTCGCGGAGGCAGTGAGGTTGCAGCAGATCAACATGTGCAAGCCATAGGGGGCCACGGATTTGTGACCGGGCTCGGTTACCCAAGGAAGCGCTTCATTCCCTGAAGCCTGGTTCCTGTCAGTACCCCATGCGGCCAAGGACCCGTGTGTGTGTCTGTCCAGAGCCGCTCACGTGCTGGCAAATAGCACGTGCCCTCTGCTAGACGCCTTGACTCCAAAAGAGGCGAAGCCAGGAGTAGGGGTGTGAACATGGGGGAGGCAGGCAGAGCTGCCTTGCCACTGGGCTATCAACGCAGTTGCCACAGGGCTCCCTGCAGCCGTGTGAAAGGAGCTGCACCCAGTAACTTGCCCATGGGCAGAGCAATCTCACCAGCACCGTGGGGCGTACTTACCCGGCACTGCCGAGTAGCCCGTGGCCAGTTGTATCAGGCTCTGTGGAGGGAGCCCATCTCCTCTATGCGACGGGTCAGGCTAGACAGCTGACAGTCAGGGCTACCCACACGTCTGTCCCCAGGTGTCACCTGGACTCCAGGGCAGCAAAGCGGATGGTGATTTGTTGGGTCATTTCCGCCTACATCTGACTTTCTCCCCGTGACTTCAGCAGGCCTCAGTCACTGGCATTGAGTGGGCTCTTCCTGCAGTATCCCTTGGTCCCGGGAACCTCCCTTCCCAGTGTGCTTCCAGGCAGTTGGTGTCTCTGGTACTTAGCCTGGGGGATGGAACTGTGTTTGTTCTGCTGCCCTCTGCAGAAAATCCCCTTTGGTTCCCTGGAGCCAGTGGTCAGAACAGCCCAGTTGTGTCCTAGCCTTGGTGAGTTCCATGAAGCCGACGCTCCAGGGGTAGGCCAGGCTTAGCCCAACACTGAGGACTTTCTAGGGGAGCACTGGGGCCCTCTGGGGGGGTTGGCTTTAGTGAAAGACTCTGCTCTGACTTCCCCCTGTTGAATCGGTCTCTTCCCCTTGCTCCGTCTGACGCCGCATCTCTCCTGCCGCACGCCAGTGCAACACGACGCAGACATCCGTAGCGGCTGCACAAGAGTCTCAGGGCCCATTGCAGCTATAAACGTCTACTCAACACGCAGCCTCCAGCCTGAGTTCCTGCCGCTGCAACGTGTGCGCTCAGAGACGGTGGTTTTCAGCTCGCCCCACATCCCATGGGATCCAGGCCCCAGATCCCAGGCTTGCCTCCAGGTCCCAGTCAGTCCACGGGTGCTCTGCGGAGCCTGCCTGTCGGCACCACGCCCAGAGCCAACATTTGTGACATGCAAGGTCGTGGGCCCCCTCGTCTCATGTGACATAAGCCACCCAAGAGCCATCGGTTAGGGCCAACTGCTGGCGCTGCTGATGACCTGGTGAAGAGCATCGCTAGGGAGGTTATGAATCCCCCGTCATCCTGTTACCCCTGCGCCACGCAGGTGAGCAATTAAATGCTGAAATAGTTTTCTCGCCGGAACAGGCGCCTGTGATTTTTGTTGCTCTGCCCCATGCGGAGTGCCACGAGCTAGTGAACTTTCTAATAGGCCGTTTTTCATTAGCATTTGCTTCATCCTCTAGAGACCTCGCCCAGTTGTGCATGGTTGCTGTGCACACAGTGACAGTTCCAGTCTAAAGAGCCAAGAGGGGAGTTAGGAAATAGAGGCACAAGGGTGTGAAGTGACTTGCTGGAGGTCACAGTGGCTAAACCGAGAATAGCACCACCTCTCCTGGCATGCAGTCCTGTGCTCTACCCACTAGTCCATGCTGCCTTGCTCTGTGATGGGACCTCGGATCAGGCGCTGTGCATCTGGCGCAGGACTCTTTGCGAGGAAAGTATGTCAGCATTTCTATCCGGAGTCTCATGAGCAGTGCTAGGTGCAGGGCACGCTGGTGGGTGGCAAATCGACAGTGGGGAAGGAACAAAAATAAGCAACAGGTGGAAAAAAGTAAAATGTGAAGTGGCCCTTTAAATCCAACTCTCTGGAGCCCAGAGCGCGTTTGGAGCTCCCTCAAGTATTCAAATGAGATTGCAGCATCAGATTGGTATGCATTAGGCTGGTCTCAATGAAAATTAACATGTAATTGCTTCAAATGAAGTAAGTGAGGAGGTAATCTGTTCTTAAATTGGATTCGCAGGATTTTGTGGTACCATAATGCAGCTGTGAAATGAAATATATTTTAAGGATGATGTCCTCAAGGGGAGAGGGGGAGAAACGGGATGTCACAGAGTGAAAGTCCCCCCCCCCCCATCTTGCTTTATCCTTTGTTAGCATCACTCTCTCATTGGGAAGGGTCTGGCCACAGGGTCCATGAGCCTGCAGAATGCCCCTGGCTTTTCTGGCTTCTGGCTTCCTCTTCCTTGATGGCCCATTGTCCTTTCCCTTCTAGTCTGGAGTTCTGCTCTCTCTGCCTCACTGCCCCCTCCGAGACATCCGGGAGAGCTGGGTGTGGGACCCAGCCGCTCACGCACACACCAGGGAGTCTGGCTTCTCTTCTTGACATTGCCACTCTGGGGCTGTGAGATCCTGCATGAGGTTTGCCTAGTCCTGCTTCAGCGCCGGGGGTGGGCGGCATGCTCCCTCGAGAGGCCATCCAACCCAATGTGAGACACGGTGGCTCCCTGCGGGACTCAGTATCCCCAGGCATAGGACAGGGGTTCTACTCTCCAGAGAGCACAGGTGAGAGGCATTTCAGTGGCCCCTGGATGGAAGCAGAAGCGAAGGGTAAGGCAGACTCATTAGAATTCTGCCAGTGGACAGGGGAGGGGATTCAGGTACAGAACACAGAGGATCAGTATTCTCCACGGTCCTGGGAAAGACCTCCCTGGATATCACGGGGCTCGGGAGTTAACAGGATAGACCGAGGGGAAGCCAGATCCTTGGCGTCCGGCCATGCGTTCCCTGAGCTCCTGGCTGTGTCGGAGCTGCCAGAGTCTCTCTGCTCTCCTGGAGGCTCCGGGCTGGCATTGCAAGAGCTCTGATGGTTCTTTTAATTCTTCCCTTCGCACGCTCCGGCCGACGTTCTCCAGTGGCGCTTGCTGGCGGATTCCAGCAGCTCGTGCGAGGAGGTCTTGGGTCTGTGTAGTTCCAGCGCAGCGCGTGTGTGGCTCCGGGGGGGCTCTGGAAAGCGCAGTAGGCGGGATATTTTCCCACCCCTCGGGAATCTCTCTGGTTCGGCTCCATGAGCAGGAGATTCTAAAGCAGAGTCTCTGTGTGTCAGTGGCAGGGGGGAGGCGGCCGTGTCCAGTGGAGCTTGCTCTGTGGGTTGTACGTCTCTCTTACGGCCCTGGGATGGTCCCACTGGAGGCTGGAATGAACAACTCAAGTTTGCAGTCAGAGGTCCAGTCTCCACCTGTCGTATCTGAGATTTCACAGCTCCAACCAAGGCGGCTTTGGGGCTTGATGCCTCCCGTCCGTGTTCTGCGGGGCAAGGCTGCCTCTAACGCAACCCCAGAGTGTGCTGGTTTGGGGGGCAAGTGCTCTCAGAGCTGGGGTGGTGCTGCCCTCAAGAATACACCCTCCACGTGGCCCTGCAGAATCCAGTCCTTTCCCCAGACTAGAACTAGATGTTGTGAAGGCGAAGGGGGCTCAGTGAGACCAAGCTTCAAGGGTTGATTATAGAGTTTGGCTTTTCCCTCTCAAAGTGAGCACGTGTCTGTCGAACTAACTAGCTAAATACATAATCATGCATTTGCACCCCACGATGCACGATAGAGGTCTACTAAAGCTGAGGCTGACAGCTTGCCTGCATGTCTGTACAGCGCCGAGCGCAATGGGTCTGTATTTCAGTTCAACTCCTAGCACCTGGCCATGCTGGGGAGAGGCAGCTTCCCGCACCTCGGTTGCCTCACTCCTCAACTGCAGGGCTCCTGCCAGGAACGGCGGGTGTCATAGGCAGGGGGAGGCGTTGCCTTCCCAAACTGCCAGCCAGGCCCCACCCAGACTCCGCCCCCGGATTGCCCACTGTGGGCGGAGTGTTGTTGCCCCCGAGCGCCCGCCCTCCCCATGCTCCTGGGTGACGAGGGCCACCCGCTGCCTGCCCTCCCCATGGTGCTGGTGGGGAGTCTGGCTCCTGTGGGGGGCAGGGCAGAAGGGCAGGGTTGAGGGCGCGGCTGGGGTTTGCCTCCCCCATCCCTACCTTCACCCATCGCCCATGGCACCTGCATAGCTCTGGTAGGGCCTCTGAACCCCACCTGGTAGTACCCTGCTGTTCCAGGGCTAGGCTCCCCACACGGTTCTTTCCGTGCCCCTCGGCCTGGCGGATGCAGCTGGTGCATGCCGGCTTGAGGCATCCCTTCAGCCCTGACTTCTGCTCACAGCTGTGCCCGTGCACCTCAGTCCCGACCCGCAGCGCCCCCGGCTAGTCCAGCCCTGCTCCACCCAGCTCTGCCAGTGCCCCCTGCTTTGCCTCGCAGCCCCCTGTGCTGTTCCAGCCTGGCTCCATGCTGCTCCACCGAATTCTGCCCTACAGCACCCTCTGCTACTTCTGTCCTACGGCTCCACTCCAAAGTAAACTCCAGTTGCGGCGATAATTTCCCATCTGTAATGACTTAAGTGCATCGCTTCCCTCCCAGTATGTTAGCATTGCCATTAAATGCCGCAGTCCCCAGCCCCGGTACCTAGTTAAATGCATCCCTTTCACGTGTCGGGGCGATGGCTTTTCTTTATGCGCGGGCCATTAGTGTCAGTTGCACAAAGCAGAACCAGAATTTATTCAGGGAGCACCGTTCATAACTGAGAGAGTTCAGTTATGCTCCGTGCTGCGCCTGCGGCTGCCAACGCACCAGCCACCGCTCCCTGTTCGACTGAGCGAGGGAAAGAAGGTGGCAAATTGCCAGCGCCTTGGCTGACCATGGGCTGGTTTCCTGAGGCTCATGTGCATGACTGCCAGCATCGCTCAGTGGACCACCCGCTGGACTGGCAGGTAACCTGCGTTCTGCTCCTAGCTCTTTCTGCATTGCTTGGGGCAAGCCACGCCGCTGCTTGGTGCCTCGGTTTCCCCATGCGTTAATGTGTTGTACTAGCTATTAGGAGCCCCAGTCCAAGTGATGTGGAGTTTGTAGCAGCTTCTCCTTTTCCTTTCCCCATCTGGTTTTAAAAAGGAGATGTTGCCAGGCATGGGGTGGAGGGGGGTACTGAAGGATGGGGGAATTGTCCCGCCCCCTCTTTCAGAGGGTTCAAGGGTGTCAAATGCCCTCAGGCTGCTAGAAAGTGCCCTGGTGTGGTAGGAGCTTTGCATGGACTCAGGCAGAGCAGCACAGAGTCTCTCTGTGCACTCAACATTCTGCACAGCAGCAAAGGGCACGGCCCATGCCCAGATCTAGCCGGAGAAGGCCGGTACTAGTTTAGGCCTAGTTTAGAAAGCTCCCCAGATTGGATTAGGCACGTAAGTACGTGGTTTAAAGAAAGGAGACCGGGAGCTTCTGTTTTCCCTGTCTTGGAGCACAGCTTCCCTGAAGCTGGAAGGTGTCAAATTCAGAACTGATGAAAGGAAGCAGTTTTTCTCATGCCACCTGTAATTAAACTATGGAACTCATTGCTGCTGGAAGTCACCCAGGCCAACAATTCAGCAAGGATCGAAGGGGGATGGGTTATTTATATCCAGCGTTATGACAGAGCACTGAAAGAGAGACAAAACCTCCAACTTCAGGGGTGAAATCAATCTCAAATATACAGGATTGGGATGAGACCTTCTTGGGGGCAGATTGCCCCCACATTTACCTCCTAGGGATTTCATGCACCTTGTTCTGAAACTTCTCAGGTGGGCTACACTCAAAGCCCTGGTCTGCACTAGGGAGTTATTTTGGAATAATAAGCGGAGCGTTCACACTACAAGCCCGTTATTACGAAGCAACGGGCTGGCTATTTTGAAATCTGTACCCCTGCTTTCCTCGGGGAATAAGCTTATTTTGAAATAGTTATTTTGAGAGTTATTATTTTGTATTTAGTTATTTGGAAATCATTTCCTAGTGTAGACGTGCTCAGAGAGAGGACACTGGAGTGGATGGACTTGTGATCCGATCCAGTCTGCTGTTGCTCTGTTCCTTCGTGGATATGATCTTTGTAGCTCCATAATAAAATGTTCAGGGCAGGAATCACCTTTTATTCTGGGAGTGATCATCACCCAGCAATGATACCAACAAAACGGACCCGGTCCCTTAGTCCTTATACTTCATAACGCCCTGCTAGCGGGTACTAGCAAGATTTGCCCCCCTCGTGCAGCGTGTCAGTAACACAATGGAGGTCTCAGTGCGCAGCTGTCTACAGGGTGTGTCTAAACTACATGGCTCTGCCGGGCCTAAGACTGTCCGTCTGCCTGCTTTCAGAATGCGCGACAGCATCTGAGGGCAAATCCTAATGCTTCCCTGGGATGTGTTGCTGCGGGGACTAAGGGGCTCGTCCCACTGACGTCAGCAGGCCTCTGTCTGGTGGCCTGGGCTTCTACATCCGTTCATGCTAGTGGAGCTCTTTGAGTTGCGTGGGGAGCTGGTCCTAGGTAATCTGCCATTGCTCTGCGCTTGGGAGGGGCTCTCAGCATGGTGAGGACCAGAAGGGAACTTACAAGCTCTTGCATCATTTTCTGCCTTCCTTTTATTCTTGCCACGCCTTTGCCTCCCTTTCCTTGGCATCTCCCAATGAGCTGGTGCCCGTGTGGGACGCTGTGTCTCGGGGCCTCGCCTCCGACCAAGCCAGGCAGACTGTTTGTAGCTTGCATCTGAATATTAATACAATCAGAGCGAGCCATTTGCATTTGTGAATGGGGAGCTGCGGCTCTCTGGTGCTTCCCAAACCCTCCCAACTCCCTGGCAGAGGCAAGTGCTAAACTATGTAATTTTACCAAAGGGGAGCGTGAGATGTGGGAGATGAAGCTATTTGTTTAAGCTCACTATGTGAGCCAGTAATTGAACCAGAAATCCCTTCTGCTATAACCACTAGACCACACTCCGCAAACGGAGTTGGGGACAGAAGCCAGAAATTTTGACTTCCACTCCCCTGACCTCTAGGTCACACTCCTCCCAAAGCTGGGAGCAGGACCCAGGAGCCCTGACCCCATTTCGCCCTCCTGCTGTAACCATTAGACCTCACTCCCCTCACAGCCCTGAGAATCGAACCAAGGATCCAGATCCCGACCCCAGCCTCTTTCCTCCAGCAACCAAGGAAGTGCCTCCTCCGCCATACTGCATTTTGCTCCCTTAGCTGGAGGGAAGGGCAAAGAGAACAGTTTGGTTTGCAGAGGAGGTAGAAGGCAGCCAGCTTGAGTGGCACGGGGTGCCCGCAACGGGCCTGTTTGAGTGAAGCTGATTAAATATGTTCAGATCTTCATGGGCAGGAAGGGGGGAGTCACCAAAAGGCTTTCATTTTCCATACCCAGGCTGCACTCTTGCCCGTGTCTGCATGACTGTGAACAGAGACCTGGATGCCAGCTGGTTTGAAGGCACCTCTTCATCTCCAGCCTGTGGAAACTCTCCCTCTGTTGAGAAGGGGGAATTGGAGGTAGATGCAGAAAGCAGCAGGAGCACCTTCCTTATCTGTCTGATCTCCTGCTGCGGAGTTAATAGTTAATATCCAAAGAGAGATTTTCCCCTGCAGCGAAACTTCTTTTAACCCCTCGTGTCCTGTGCGGCGATAATGCCTGTCTGTCTGTCTGCCTCCTTCCTTCCTTCCAACGGAGGCTGTGCGCACTTTGGAGAGCTAGTGCCGTAAATCACGAGGATCAACTTGAGGGCCATGGGGACAAATGGAGCTGTCAGCAAACTTTACAGCTTCATCTAAAACGTTGTGTCCAGGGCAAGGACGAGGTGGGGGGAGCGCCGAGCAGTGTGACAGTACGTGTGAGTGGAGAGGGGGCGTGCCAGGTATCCCATGGGGATGTGCGTGGGACGGCAGGTATGCTCTCTGTGTGCACAGCCAGCATGCACTCTGGGTGTGTGCACGCAGCGGGAATTCACTCTGCTCGTGTGCCCGCACAGTGGGTGCGGATTCTGCGGGCACGCGCCCCGTGGCTGTGTGCTGGGTGTGCACTCTGTGCGCCTGTAGGTTACGGAAAACAAGTGACGCGCAGAGCCAGCAGGCTCTATAAATCCCGGGGGCAGGCAGGCCTGATTGATAGAGGCTGCCAGCGGGTGAGCTGTGGGAGCAGCAGCAGGTAGCTCTTGTTGGTGTCTGACCTAGCAGAGGTGAGCTGGTTTTGATGGCGAAGCAGGAAAATACAGGCGAGACCGAGCAGCGAGGACCTGGGCTTGTTATTTATTAGTGGGAGAAAGTTGCCCCCACCCCCACCTATTCCTCAGTAACATGATCAATGTTCTGAGGGGCAGCCAGGTCCTGGCAGAGAGATAAGTGGAGACTGGAAATTACTGCACTCAGCACTGCCAGCCAGCACCCCCCTCCAGCCCGGCTTTCCAGCCTGGGACCGGGGAGTCAGGAGAGGGGAGGATGAAAGGAGGGGGAAGGAGGCAGTGGGGGATGGGGTTGGTGCAGAGGCTTGTGAGTGAAGAGGCAGCACCGTTCAGGTGAGGGCTTGGTGCGCTATAAATATCTCCATCGTGCGGGTCTAATTCTGCGCCTTCCCCTCCCGCATTTGTCTGTGATCGCTCTATGGGGTCTTAGTCACGCTTGCCGTCTCTCCAGAGTGGTAACAAAAGACCCTGGGGCATCTTCCTCTTGCCTCGCAGAGGCCTTCGGAACCTGCCCTGCCAGACTTCTGATACCTCACACGGCCATTAAATGAGGGTGGGCGAGCGAACCCTCTCCCCATCCGTCCATCCCTCCTGCCCACATCAGAATGGCTGACGTCAAATCTTGGTTAATTGGTTAACGGATGAAAAGGGAATGGGAGCAGGAGCCCCCTGAGCCGCATGGTTAGAGCAGCTCCTGCCTGCAGCGCTGGGGTGCGGGAGGCCAGGTCTGCCATAGACAGGAGCTGATCCGGCCCAGCCCCTCCCTGGTTAACCATTCACATCCCTAATACTGAGTCAGACCAAAGGTCCATCTAGCTCACTATCCTGTCACTGATGGACCTATCCTCCATTAACTTAGCTAGTTCTTCTTTGAACCCTGTTAATATCTTGGCCTTCACCACATCCTGTGGCAGGGAGTTCCACAGGCTGATTCTGCCCCCCGCACACACACTTTCCCACACATTCTCTAAGTATCGGAGAGGCTGATTCTAGCTCAGAGCTGTCGTATCTGTTCTTCAGACAGCCCAGGAGGATTTGAACGCTGAGACAGGACAGCGCTTATGAGAGGCTCGCTCTGCTACTATCCATGCTCTCCCTGTTCCAAGGATAAATAGAGTAGAGGAGATTTCCATCTCTGGTGGTGCTAATCTGGCACCTTTCACTAGCTTGGGAGATGAAGCCAGAGATGGAGCCTAAACTCTAAGGTCCTCCTGCTCCCAGCACATTTAGTAGAATTTGTGGGTCCGTTTCTTCCCATGCAGGTTCGAAGCCCCTTCCCCTGCTGGCCAAGTCTGTGCTAGAAACATTTTCTTCCCCACGTTACCTGGTTTCCAAGCTAGTTTGTCTAAGCTGATTTGCAGATGGCTCCAAAGCCTCGACCAGGAGTTGGGTCACTCAGATCAAATGTAAGGTACTGGTTTCAAATTCCACACTGGTTTGGAACAGGGATGTAAAGTCCCATGCAATTAGTTAACCAGTTAAATGTTATGTTTAATGGGTTAACCAATTAAACAGGGCAGAGCGGGGGTGGGGGGAGGACTAGATGAATGGTTGCTCCAGCAGGGAGTGAATAGCTGCTCCAGCCCCCGCCGGTTAACCATAACCAGTAAGCATCTCCCAGTAGGGTAAAGCTTATTGGTTAACCAGTTCACCATTCACATCCCTGTTTTGGAACTGGGGTCTGTTAAAAAAAGGTCGTGGGCCATCTGGAATTGAGTCAGTGCTATGGCTCCGACATGTCAGAAATCCAGTGTAGAGTAACCGGTTTAGAAACTGGTTAATATTGGGGAAAGGACATTTTCCCAGTCCAGATCCCAGCCCCTCCGAAGCTACACTGGCAATCAGTTTTATCCTGCAGAGTGGCTGGGAGAAAACCCTAGGCCACGTTTCAGTGTGTGCTTTAGAGGTCTCTCTTGTTGCAGCCCACACGATCTGGCCTGATGGCCCCCCGAAGTTACAGGGGGTAGAACAGAGTCCAGCTTCCCTCCATCAACTGCAATGGAAGCAGGAATCAGGCTGCTTAGTTGGGGTGGCTCCTTTGCTGTTCTCGTTCCTATTGTTCATTTCTTTCCTTGCCCTGCTGGGTGGAAACAAGCCACATTCCCCAGCCCAGCCATCTTAATGGCCAGCCCTGGCCATAAGAGCTGACAAAGGTCTGTGCGGCAATTCCGGCATTTCCATAATTAACAACCCTCTCCCTCCTCCCCCCCCCCCTCCACACACACATTTCAGGCCCCTTCAGCCTTTGGACATTTCCTAGCAGAAAACAGGGAAAATTGGGGGAAAATTCCCCATGTTTTCTCCAGGGTCATAGTTATGTCGACTATTAGTCTTGTGAATGTGGGAACGAATCAGGGTGTATCTCGTACCATCCACGGGCAGGGTGCCTTAAAAGAGGCGAGGACTGAAGGGCAGAACCTCTTTGTTCTATTCGCGGCTCTGCCACCGACTTCCTTTGTGGCCTTGGCAAAGTCACTTCAGGGCCTCAGTTTCCCTGTCCATCATACAGGTATCACACTTCTGAGGGCTGGTGGGCAACTTAACTCCTTAATGCTTGAAGAGGGCTTTGAGCGCCTTGCTGGCAGTGCAAAGCCCAAATTGGTGGTGGGTTTTGAGGCATTAGCGTGGCAGGCAGCGACTATGGGGTTAAGAGCAGCTGGAAATGGAGAAACAACGGGAGCTAGGTTATTGCGTGGGACTGAGCTTTCCTTGCTACGCAGGGGTCCCCATGGCCCCATCTACACACCGACTGTGCCTGTGTAACTTTTTAGGTTATTGGTGTGACTTATTTACCGATGTCGTTATACCAGTAGGTGCAGCACAATCTAGTTTGGCTGCAATGACACTGAGATACCATGATCCCCACTGTCTGCACAAGGGCCAGTTACACTAGCGGAGAACGCTCACAGCTGCATCCGCACTAGAAGAGTTGCATAGTTGCATAGTTCATTGCACAACAGTGTTTGCCTGTAGAAAAGGCCATAGAGGGGAGTTCTTCTCAGCCTCTCTCCCTCTTTCATTTTTAACGTGAAAACTCCCCTTGCACCCCCCAGCCTTTTGCCTCCTGTTGTTGCCACAGAGCTGCCGGCTCAGCTGTTTGTTCTGACTGTGCATCTTTTGTGAAGGGCTTTGCCCCCTCTTCTGCCAAACTCCAGCATCTCGGTCTAAACCCAAGTCACCCCCATCGAGGTCTAAGGTGTTCAAGAGGGAGCCGAGAGGAGAGGCGCTTCCCACACTGTCAGAATTCTCTGAAAGGACCAGAACTGGAGGAGATGGGGGCGCTGGTGGGGGCAGAAGCAGCGGCTGGGGGGTTGTACTGGAGATGGTCAGATGGGATTTGTGCACAGAGGGAAGTTTTCAAAGTGAATTATCGAGGACAGTGAGCGCTTTGGAAAGGAGTCAGCGAGCGGGGGCCTATATTCTCTTTGCACTCTGAGATCTCATGATCTTCACAGGGAGATTTGGTGCCTGAGGACGGCTGACTTTGGAGGAAGGAGAACTCTTGTTAAAGCGCAGCGTGGCAAAAGGTGCTGGAGTGGAGCTGTTGTCCTTGTTAAGTTTCTGGCTCCTTTGCCATCCCTCCCTGGCATTCCCTGGGCCCCCTCTCATTGCTATTATCCCTATCTGTTTCTCCAAACCCTGTACCTGGGATCCAGCTCCGGGACTTCTGCTCTCCATTTTTCAGTCAGCATATTATAGAAGTGCCAACTATAGCTGTTCTTCACTACTCCCAGAAGTGGGGTTTGTAATTAAGCCACAAAGTCATGGTCTGCACAACATCCTCTGGCAAGGAGTTCCACAGGTTGACTGAGCTGTGTGAAGAAAAACTTCCTTTTGTTTGTTTTAAACCTGCAACCTATTAATTTCATTTGGTGACCCCCTAGTTCTTATGTTATGGGAACAAGTAAATAACTTTTCCTTATTCACTTTCTCCACCCCAGTCATGATTTTATAGACCTCTATCATATCTCCACTTAGTCTCCTCTTTTCTAAGGTGAAAAGTCCAAGTCTTTTTCATCTCTCTTTGTATGAGACCTGTTCCAAACCCTTAATCATTCTTGTTGCCCTTTTCTGAACCTTTTGCAGTACCAATATATCTTTTTTTAGATGAGATGACCACATCTGTATCCAATATTCCAGATGTGGGCGTACCATGGATTTATATAAAGGCAATAAGATTTTCTCTGTCTTATTCTCTAGCCCCTTTTTACTGAGTCTCAGCGTTTTGTTTGCCTTTTTGACTGCCGCTGCACACTGAGTAGATGTTTTCAGAGAACTACCCACAATGACTCCAAGATCTCTCTCTTGAGTGGTTAGAGCTAAATAATCCCCGTCATATTGTATGTACAGTTGGGATTATTTTTTCCAATGGGCATTACTTTGCATTTATCAACATTAAAATTCATTTGCCATTTTGTTGCCCAATCAGATGTGCTGTATTTCAAACTCCTCCCTGGGGAAACACACAGAGTAAAGGCTAGTTTATACATGGAGTTGTGTGGGAACAGCTGCTCTACAGTAACTTCACCTCGGAACAAGCCCTAATATGGATAGTGTAGCCCGGCGGAGTTGAGATGGGCAGGACAGGTCTGACCAGATATGAGAGAATGACAGCAAGGAAGCTGTTTTGGCCCCCAGGGCAAGAGACCATCACACCATACAGGGATGGAACAGCTCGGGGGGAGTGGAGTCTTGCCTGGCTAAATAATAATAATGTGTGTTGGTTAGTGAACAGTGCAAAGTTATTCATCCCTCCCCCCCCACTCGGCTTCCTGTGCGGCCACTCTGTGCCTCAGGAACCCGCCTATAAAAGGCTAATGATGTTTCCTTTCTCCCATCCTTTGTCTGTGCACATTGAGGCGTTGGGAATCATAGAATCATAGAACACTAGAACTGGAAGGGACCTCGAGGTTCCCTAGGGAGGGGGTGGAATCTCCATCCCCAGAGTTTTTTAAGTCCCGGCTTGACAGAGCCCTGGCTGGGTTGACTGAGTTGTAAAAAATGAGGAGTAACGTTAGTTCGAACCAAGGGGTTTGGTTCGAACCAACGCGTCCCAGCGCGCACTTCCTGGTTCAAATCAGCTGTGATTCAAACTAGCGCGCCGGCGAGATCTTGCTAATGAAGCGTGGGGTATTTAAATCCCCGCTTCATTAGCAATTTCGAATGCCTGCATTTGCATCCCTAGTCCGAACTAGGGTGCAGGTGTAGACACACCCTCTGTGTGAGACGGATTGTTCCTTCGTAAGCGGAGCACTTTGCATTTGTCCTTATTAAACTTCATCCTATTGACCGCAGACATTTCTCCACTTAGTCCAGATCATATTGAATTATGAAACAAGGACTGCCTCTCACTTGGTGTATGTACCGCACCTAGCGCAATGGGGCATTGCTCCCATAAATGCAATGATGGTCCTGTTAGCAGAGTTCCGGGGGACAGCGTCCTGGGAGCTAATTTCAAAGGCAGAGCCATTGTTCCTCCACAGTACAGCTGTGAGCCCCAGGTCTGGCAGCAGTGGGGAACATCTGGCCTGGGGGGCCGGATGTGGCCCTCTGCCTGCCTGGATCTGGCCCCTGAGTCTCAGGATCCCCCCCACCCCAACATTGGCAAGCCTGTGCTGGTGCTCCAGTCCCCCCGCTGCCTCCCTGTGGGGCTGGAGCACACAAAATTGACAAGGCCCCCCCTAGGCTCGGGTGTGTGAGAGGAATATGGGGAGTACGTTTCTCCTTCTCATTCAGGGCCACACTGAGGGTTTTTTTTCCTCTTCTGACTTGTGTGTGGCCCCCGATTGATTTTCCTGTGGGTCAGCGGCCCCCGACTCAAAGAAGGTTTCCCACTCCTGGTTTACAGGGATCCAGAGATTGGGACGAACCCACTGCTGCTGCGTTCTGGTGGTGGGATATTAACAAGGCACCCCCTCCTGGCATAGGGCATTAGGGCCTTCCTCAGACAACCCTGCTGCCACGCAGGATGCTGTACTAGCAGCATGTTCACAGCCTTCCGTCCTGGCCAAAGGAAGCCGGGAGACATGGGTCTTTATTCAGCTCTGGTGAGGCCACATCTGGAGTACTGTGTTCAGTTCTGGGGCGTCCACTATAGAAATGATGTGGACGCATTGGAGAGGAACCAGCGGAGAGCGACCAAATGATTAGGGGGCTGGAGCACATGACCTATGAGGAGAGGCTGGGGGATTTGGGTCTGTTTAGTCTGCAGAAGAGAGGAGTGAGGGGGGATTTGAGAGCAGCCTGCAACTTCCTGCAGGGGAATTCCAAAGAGGCTGGAGAGAGGCTGTTCTCAGTAGTGAGGGATGGCAGAACAAGGAGCGATGGGCTCAAGTGGCAGTGGGGGAGGTCTAGTTGGATATTAGGAAAAACTATTTCCCTAGGAGGGTGGGGAAGCACTGGGATGGGTTCCCTAGGGAGGGGGTGGAATCTCCATCCCTAAAGGTGTTTAAGTCTCAGCTTGACAAAGCCCTGGCTGGGTTGTTTTAGTTGGGATTGGTCCTGCCTTGGGCACGGGGCTGGACTCGATGACCTCCTGAGGTCTCTTCCAGCTCTATGATCTATGACTCGGGATCTGATGGGGAAAGAGAGGCAGGGAAAAAAGCAGCTTGTGAGCCCAAGAAGATTGCTTCCCCTTGCTGGGGGACTCTGGGCGTCTCATCTTCGTGGAGCATAAGGCCTGGCCTTTGGAGCTGGAATGTAAAAGGATTAAGGATCTTGAGAGATGAAATCGCCTCCTCTGTGCTTCATTATGTGTACATCTTTGCTGAGGCCAGGGCTGTTTCCTGGCACCCTGGGGACCGAGCCGCCCTCCTTCCCTCCCTCCCACATCACAGGGAGCAACTGGCTTCAAAGAGCGGCACACGTGAGCAAGGCTGGGAAAGCTGTGAAAAGGACGGAAGGCAGGGAACGTGTTCAGATGCTGCCCAGGTATGGTGGGCCGCCCGCCCCCGCCACAGCCAAAGGGGCAGCTGGCTCTTTGGTTTGCTCCAATGCCTTCCTGTCTGCTTGGTGGGGCGAGCAGGGACAGGCTCGGCTTGTCGTCAGGAGCCGCTCGGAGAGGACAAGGAACTAGCTGGGGAGAAGCAGGAGAGTTCAGCATCATCTGGCCACCCCGGCACCTTCTCCTTCAGCGCCGGCTCCCTTCCCCAAACACCTATTCCGCTGCTGAGTCCCAGAGAGGCTCTGGGTGGCAGACACGGGCCAGGGCCAGAGAGCTAGACTCTGCCCCGGTCGACACTAGGGCGTCGTTTCAAAATAACCCCTCTAAGATCGAATTAATAAGCAGCGCGTCCACACGACCAATCCCGTTATTTTGAAATAACAGGCCGCTTATTTCGAAATCTGTACGCCTGCTTTCCTCAGCGAGTGAGGCTTCCTTTGGAGAAGTGGTTTCGAAATAGCGGTAGGGCGGATGCTCTGCTGCTGCTATTTCAAAATAACTATTCCCAAGAGTCGTTCAAACTAGTTACTCCCCAGTGCTCCCTGGGCTCTAGGTTGAGGTAGCCCGCCCACATTGACAGAGCCGGCCTCGGACTGAATTCGAGACTTCCCGGAGTGGGACCACGCTAGTTTGATGGCGTTATCTCAGGAGTTATTAAATCGAGTTTCATGATTTCGAAATAGTTTCCTAGCGTAGATGTGGCCTTTCTGGCCTCCGAGGTGGGCGGCTGATGCGGTCCTTTGCTAGCGAGGCAGAGACCGCGCGGTGTTGGGGCGGGTCTGACACTGACTCGCTGCGGGCTACGGCCGCTGGTATCGATAGAGTCACCCCAGGGATGCTGGACAAGTCACCTGGAACCCAGCGGCCGGATGCAGCTCCCAGAGAAGCCCATGGGAAGACGCCTGCTGCTATTGCTCAGGCCTGGCCAGTCCCACGCCGAGGAACGAGCGGGGCTGGGCCAGCTTGGGGGAACTTGGGGTGGCATTAGGACCCCGCTGGCAGCAACACAGCTGTGGCACCACTACCCACCCGGCCCTCTGCCCTCCTCAGCACGATCTGCAGGGCCCCGCCCTTCCGAGCATCAAGGCTGCCTGGCCCACCCCTGTCTCAGGTGGGTTGGAGGGAAGGAGGAGAGCCCGTCCCTGCAGTCCTGGCCCAGCTGTCCCACGTGGAGGGCTGGGGGCTCAGCAATATTGCCGCAGTTGCTGGGGATGTAAAAACCCCGTTTAATTAGTTAACTGATTCAGTGGGGTGGGGAGGCTGCTCCAGCCCTGTCCCACGGGAGGGAGGCTGCTCCACCAAACTGAAGCACCCCTGCCCATGGCACACTGACGCCGGCCCAACACAGACAGGGGCTGCTCCGTCCGCGTTGGCACATCACCGCCCGTGGCAGGTCCCGTGGAGCTGGAGCATCCCTACTCCAGATCCATTCCCATCCCGAATCCGAGCGTGGAGTACGTGTTCCCACGTCGCTGGTAGCGCCTCGGATTGTGTCTTTTTTTTTTTTTTTTTAGTTTTAGGAGTAAGAAGGTGAAACCTAAATAACATCAAAAAGCCCGACTCCTGCCCGTCCCGGGGACAAAGGAGCGAGTCTACGTGACGAGAAGAGATTGCGACCAGGCAGTGTGAAGGGCGACCGCTCTGATTCCACGGTGGCCTCGCGCTCTGCCTGAGCCCCGGTGCTTTTCAAAAGCGCTTACGGGCCCATGGCGTGGAGGGAAGGCTTGGATTACACACTGTCTGGTTCCATTGTTGTCCAACCCCGTGTGCTTCACAAAGGTGGAAGGGAGCGGGGGGGGATTTTTGATTGAAACCTGCTCACTGGCCCATGGTGCAAACGTCTGTAGAAGGAGACAGGCAGTTCATTATCTGCATTCCCATCACCTGCTTCGTCTCGGAAATATCCCTCCACCTCAGTAGATCAGGAACCTCTGAATTTTATGGAAATGGGCCTCAGAGAATTGGCTGGAACCTTTCTTTCAGGGGTCAGGTCAGGGGCTGCACACGAGTGAAAAGCAGAAAGACTCTCTCAGTCGTGGCCCCCGACTAAGAGGGAGAAAGACACGTCCCACATTCCCCTCGATGCTGGAGGGGAGCCCAGAGCCTCAGGGCCCGAATCCAGGCAAACCAGGGCCACATCCGGTCCCCAGGCTTTAGGCTCCCCGCTCCTGTTTATAGTATGTATAGATGTGCTGAGAGAGGTAGGCCCAGGCCGGAACCCCACATTCAAGCCTGCCCTATGTTTGAGCTAAACTCTGTCACTCCAGCCCAGCTCTATAATGAACCATTATTCATTAATAAAGAGAGGGACACAGTAAATTTGCCCCTCTATGGATGAATCCGAAGAGCGTTGCTCCGTCTGTACGCAGTCAGAACTCCCACTGAGTTCAATGAGAGTTTGATTAAGCAAAACCTGAATAAAGCCATCAGGGTTTGCCCATAGTGAAGCCAGGGGGGAAGAGTTAGAAATAATAAAAATGTGTGCATGACAAGGGCGTCATTCATCTGAAGGCCTCCAGAGCAGCGAGGAAGAATTACCTAGTGGTCAGAGCACCACTCTGGATTTGGGAGGCCAGGGTTCAAATCCCTGCTTCGCCACCGACTTTGGGCTGTCCTCCTTTGCCCCTCCATTCCCCATCCATGAGACAGTAGCAGTGTCCAGTCTCACAGGAGGGGTGTGAAGGTGTCACTATGTGAAAGATTGCGAGATCTTGGGAACCGGGGTCAGATCCAGGGCCTAACCTAGATGAAGCACAGTGAAAATTGTCTGCTGTGGAGCTAAATGAATAGTCACAGATAGGAAATTGTTGCATGGGCGGGGTTGGGAGGTGATTTTTTCCAACACGCACTTGGACAGTGAGAGCATCAAGAACAGAAGTCCTAGTTCCTGGGCCTACCCCACCTCGCAGGACTGCACCCTGAGCAAGGTTTGCTGGAACAGCAGTGATTTTGGATCCTTCATTCTGCCCGCTCGCGATGGAGGCTCACGCTGTTCGAATTCCCGCCGACGCGGATTCCGTTCATAGGGACTATGTGGTGCCTCTGCGTATGGGCCCAGGAGTCCCTCCTTAAAATTTGTCAATCACACGTAACAGAGCTCGTCTGTTCCTCGTGTAGGGGGCAGCAGGCACTGTGCTAGGCCGAGATCAGAGTCATTGAGTGGGGGCAAAGCGGGGGCAGAGCGTGGAGGGACACAAGACAGTGGCGGCAGAGAGACGCATGAATTGAAATTGTGACGTTAGTTGTCTTCTGTGTTACTTGTATTATTTATTTCTTGGACTGTGGTAGCACCTCCTATCCTAACGAGACCCCTGAGGATGTTTCAAAATTGCATTGACAGGCCATACACTGGGCCCACATTCATCCTGGCTCCATTAACGACTTATGCTCCATTTGCTGAGGTTTCCCTGGGCCCCCTCTGTGGTATCTACTGCTCCCTTGCTTGGTGACTTGGAAGTTAATTTGCATCACCATTGCTGGAAAAAGTAACGAAGTTGCCTGGAGAGAATATAAACATGGCATCTGAGGCTGGGAGAACAGGAGATATTTTCTCTTTCCTGCTGTCAGGATCAGTAAGCATCTAGCTCCCCTTGCTGTACCTCACCCTTAGTTCTCCTGCCCGCCAGGAGATCTCTCGGAACAGTGAACAATAAGGTTATGATGGGGGAGAACAGAGATTTGAAGTTTCCAAAAAAGTTTAAGTTGGAATTTGGGCAAAAGTTGACAGTTGTCACTCAGCTGTCTTGTATGCACTTGGAAAAGGCAGTGTCAGAGAGGATTTAGGGCCCAAAGTGCCACTTGGGAATGGAGCAAGAGGCGCCCGAGCTAGGGAACTCTAAAATCATTGAGTAGCCTTTTTGGAATCCCTGATGAATTTGGCGCAGGTAGAATTCCAGCTGGGACACGCAGCCCCGAGCAGAGAGGCAAAGTGCTGACGTCCTCCTCCTGGGAGACCCGAGCTACTGGGTCTCTGAAACTGCTGCTCTCAGCAAAGCTAAAAACAGCAGAAGGCCAGAACGAAAGGAGGCGCCGGGGGAGCAAGGCCGCGTGAGGCGACGTGCTAATGAATCATTTTCTCCTTCCCCTCAGGTGCTCCGTGGATAACAGAGTCACCCGCGTGGCCTGGCTGAACCGCAGCAGCATCCTCTATGCCGGCAACGACAAGTGGTGCTTGGACCCCCGTGTTGTGCTCCTGTTCAACACCAAAACCCAGTACAGCATCCAGATCCAGAATGTGGATGTGTACGACGAGGGCCCCTACACCTGCTCCGTGCAGACAGACAACCACCCCAAGACCTCCCGGGTGCATCTCATCGTGCAAGGTAAGGCCCAGGGGAGGCAGCACCTCAGCTCACTGCCTTGCTTCCTAGCGTTCTCTTTTCCCATCCCGCCTGCTTCCCCGGGGCTCCCCTCTCGTCTCCCTCTTCCCAAACAGCAGCATCTCCATCCCCATTCCTCCAGCTGCCAGCCTCACCCCAGTTCTCCCACGCAGCCTGCCTCTGGCCTGGCGCCCTGTCCAAGCATCCTCACGGGGGAGCCGCCAGTGGGGCCAGGCCGTCCAAGCAGGACTGAGCCACGCCCTGGCGTCTTGTTTTGTCTGAGAAAACGAGGCTGGGTTTGCCTGACTCCCTTTGAATCGTCCTCAGGCCTCAGCCTTCGCCCTGAGACTCCCGTCCCAAGCATGATTTTCTCCTGCCGGCGGGAAACCGACTGGCCCATCGTGTGTGTGGAGGAGGGGCGTGAGGGCGTGGGAGCAAGCACGCCCAGGCTGGGAGCAAGGAACGGGCATGGCGGGAGCAGATTTGGTGCTCTCTGTGCCAGGAGCGGGGAGGATGTTTGTATTGCAGAGCTGCGTTTTCTAAGCGTGTACTCACTAGTGTGTGCATGCGCACTGCTCGGGCGGCGTGTGCTCACTTGTGCGTCCATACATCCAACTCATAGTAGGCAACGGCTTTGCAATCTCAGCAGAACTAGGCAACATAACAAAAAGGATAAACTTAAAAAACAATAAATAGACTGGTAGCATTTTAAAGAAAAGCTCATGACACCCTCTATGTGTTTTGTTAGTCTTTAAAGTGCTACCAGACCGTTGGTTGTTTTTTAAGTTTATCTTGCACAGACTAACTCAGCTACCCCCTGAAGCTTTATAACAAAAAGGGTTCCTCTCTTTTATCCTCCCTCCAGGCCTGGCATTGGCTGCAGGTAAAACGGGGTGGGGCTAGTTGGGAAAAAGGCCTTGTTTAGCCCCTGCACAGCCAGGCCCTCCTCTCACTCCCTCACAGTGGGCTAGTATGGTTCATAGAATCATAGAGCTGGAAGAGACCTCAGGAGTCATCGAGTCCAGCCCCCTGCC
>JANRFK010000961.1:2547866-2558089 GCA_030068395.1 Apalone spinifera
GGTGTTCTGTACCAAGTTGCTTTACACAAAGAAAACCCACATCCAGCTGCAGACTTTTAAGGCTCTGTCCCCAACACATGGCGATGCTGAGCTGGAGACAAACTCCCGTTTTTCCCATGGCTCCTGGAGGACTCGTAGAAGGACACTTGAAGTCTCTGGGAATGTTCTGGATCTTCACTGTTGCTGGAGCGTTCCTAGTGAAAAGTGGAGCCATGCTACAATTTTCAGGAAGGGTGGTAAGGACTCTGTGTTGATAACCTGCCTCTGCCACCCATTCGGTGTCAGCATAGTCTGCAGGGTAATGCCCTTGACTGGGATCATCATTCCCAGCTGTGCCACTGACCTGCTGGGTAACCTTAGGCAAGTCACAGCCCTGCTCTCTGCCTCAGTTTCCCCAATTTCCACCAGCTGTAGGGGAAATTGGTAGATATGCCGGAGGGCAGGGATAGGGTCCAGAGTGACCTAGAAAAATAGGAGGATTGGGCCACAAGAAATCTGATGAGGTTCAACAAGGACAAGTGCAGAGTCCTGCCCTTAGGAGGGAAGAATCCCAAGCATTGGTACAGGCTGGGGACCAACTGGCTAAGTAGCAATTCATCAGAAAAGGACCTGGGGATTACAGTGGATGAGAAGCTGGATGTGAGTCAACAGGGTGTCCATGTAGCCAAGAGGGCTAATGGCATATTAGGTGCATTAGGAGGAGCATTGCCAGCAGATCTAGAGAAGTGATTGTTCCCCTTTATTCAGCTCTGGTGATGCACATGACCTATGAGGAGAGACTGAGGGATTTGGGATTGTTGAGTCTGCAGAAGAGAAGAGTGAGGGGGGATTTGAGAGCAGCCTTCAGCTTCCTGAAGGGAGGTTCCAAAGAGGCTGGAGAGAGGCTGTTCTCAGTAGTGACAGATGGCAGAATGAGGAGCAATGGTCTCAAGTTGCAGTGGGGGAGGTCTAGGTTGGATATTAGGAAAAACTATTTCCCCAGGAGGGTGGGGAAGCACTGGGCTGGGTTCCCTAGGGAGGGGGTGAAATCTCCAGCCCTAGAGGTTTTTAAGTCCTGGCTTGACAAAGCCCTGGCTGGGATGATTTAGTTGGGCTGGTCCTGCCTTGGGCAGGGGCTGGACTCGACTCCTGGGGTCTCTTCCAGCCCTGGGATTCTGTGATTCTATGAAATATTCCACCCCTATAAAAAGTGCGCTGTGACCTATCTACAGATGAGGCTTCCATGCAAGGCTCTGAATGTGGTAATGAATCACAGCATCGTAGAACACTAGGACTGGAAGGGACCTCGATAGGTCATTGAGTCCAGGTCCCTGCCCTCCTGGCAGGACCAAGCACCGTCTAGACCATCCCTGATAGATGTCTATACAATCTGCTCTTAAATGTCTCCAGAGATGGAGATTCCACAACCTCCCTAGACAATTTACTCCAGTGTTTAACCACCCGGACAGGAAGTTTTTCCTAATGTCCAACCTAAACCTCCCTTGTTGCAGTTTAAGCCCATTGCTTCTTGTCCTCTCCTCAGAGGCCAAAGAGAATAATTTTTCTCCCTCCTCCCTGTGACACCCTTTTAGATACTTGAAAACCTTTATCATGTCCCCTCTCAGTCTTCTCCTTTCCAAACTAAAGAAGCCCAATTCTTGCAGTCTTCCTTCATAGGTCATATTCTCTAGACCTTTAATCATTCTCGTTGCTCTTCTCTGGACCTTCTCCAATTTCTCCACATCTTTCTTGAAATGTGGTGCCCAGAACTGGACACAATCCTCCAACTGATGCCTAACCAGCGCAGAGTAGAGCGGAAGAATGACTTCTCGTGTCTTGCTCACAACTCTCCTGCTAATGCAGCCCAGAATCATGTTTGCTTTTTTTGCAACAGTGTCATACTGTTGACTCATATTTAGCTTGTGATCCACTATAATGCCTAGATCCCTTTCTGCCGTACTCCTTCCTAGACAGTCGCTTCCCATTCTGTATGTGTGAAACTGATTGTTCCTTCCTAAGTGGAGCACTTTGCATTTGTCCTTATTAAACTTCATCCTATTGACCTCAGACCATTTCTCCAGTTTGTCCAGATCATTTTGAATTATGACCTCATCCTCCAAACCCCTCCCAGCTTGGTAAAATCTGCAGACTTAATAAGCATACTCTCTATGCCACTGTTTCCCAATTTTATTTGGCCATGGAAGCCTTTTAAACTCGAAAGAATTTTGTGGAACCCCTAATAATAGTCTTGTATATGGAGCTGAAAAAGTAGCCATAAATAAGTAAGGATAATAATAAACAAAAGCTAAACAAGGTCATGAGACCAACACACATGAAAATTGTTTTCAATAAAATTGATAACTGCTTAAATATTAATTATTATTATTATTTTTAAAATCATAAAATGTTCTTGTAATGGAATTTTCTTGCAGAACCCTTATTTTCACTTCAAGGAACCCCAGGGTTCCACGGAATAGTATTTAGGAAACACTGCTTTATGCCAATATCTAAATAGTTGATGAAGATATTGAACAGAAATAGTCTCAAAACAGACCCCTGTGGAACCCCGCTTGTTATGCCCTTCCAGCATGATTGTGAACCATTAATAACTACTCTCTGAGAATGGTTATCCAGCCAATTGTGCACCCTCCTTATAGTAGCCCCATCTAGGTTGTATTTATTGATAACAAGGTCATGCAAAACCATATCAAATACCTTACTAAACTCTAGGTAAACCACATCCACTGTTTCTCCCTTATCTGCAAGACTCGTTATCCTATCAAAGAAAGTTATCAGATTGGTTTGACATGATTTGTTCTTTACAAATCCATGCTGGCTATTATGTATCACCTCATTTTCTTCCAGATATTTGCAGATGGATTTCTTAATTACTTGCTCCATTATCTTTCCTGGCACAGAAGTTAAACTGACTGGACTGTAGTTTCCTGAGTTGTTCTTATTTCCCTTTTTATAGAGGGCACTATATTTGCCCTTTGCCAGTCTTCTGGATTCTCTCCTGTCTTCCATGATTTTTCAAAGATGATAGCTAAAGGCTCAGATACCTCCTCTATCAGCTCCTTGAGTATTCTAGGATGCATTTCATCAGGCCCTGATGACTTGCAGACATCTAACTTTGCTAAGCAATTTTTAACTTGTTCTTTTTTCATTTTATTCTCCAAACCTACCCATTACCACTAGCATTCACTACATTAGGCATTCCTTCATCAGCAGACTTCTTGGCGAAGACTGAAACAACAATGTCATTAAGCACCTCTGTCATTTCCAAGTTTCCTGTTGTTTCTCCCTCTTCACTGAGCAATGGGCCTACCCTGTCCTTGGTCTTCCTCTTGCCTCCAATATATTTATAGAATGTCGTCTTGTTACCCTTTATGTCTCTAGCTAGATTTAGCTTGTTTTGTGCCTTTCCCCTTCTAATCTTGCCTCTGCATGCCTGTGTTGTTTGCTTTTATTCGTCCTTTGTAATTTGTCCTAGTTTCCACTTTTTATGACTCCTTGAATGAATAACACATCAGGTCTTTCAGCACCCAGGGTGAATTAGTCAGTGTAGTTATCTGCATTTAGAAAATGGGGAAATTGAGACACAAGTGACTTGCCTAAGGTCACACCATGAGACTGTGGTAGAGCTGGGAATAAAACTTGGCTCTCTGGACTCTCAGGATCTTGGTTTAACCACTAACTAACGCTCCTTCTCTGGTGCTCAATGGTTCTTTTCCTTTCTTGATGTAAAAATCCCCAACAAATGGCCCCGAATGGAGATATGGCTGGGGTGTCTGTCCCATGTGAGACAGCACTGCTACATATTTTAGGCATGCTGATAAAAGAGGCTAATAGCCTCAGATTAAAAGCCTTCATTCCCAATCAATCCAGGGGCTCGTTACACTTCTCAGACTCCAGCTCGCCTCTGCTAAACCCGCCGGGGGTAATGAGCCATCCACTGCAGCTGTGCGGTGTGGTTGTCCCAAAGATGGGGGTGGGGAGAAAAGTCACTGAGGCTGAGGAAAACACATATAAGGGGAGAAGGAGGGAAAGATGTCCATAAGGAGCGCGGAGGGATGGGGCACCCAGCTCTGGCAGAGCAAAGGCAGAGTTCCCCAAGGTTTTATTGGGGTGAGATGCCGACACACAGAGGAGGGTCTGATATCAAAGGTTTGCAACAGTGTCCAGCCGAGAGAGACGATGGTACCAAAGCCACTGGCTGCGCACAGAGTGACCCCTGTACCACTCTGCTTGTCTGATGGACGCCTGAATGGAAGCCTCCCACGGGCGCATTCCTGTGTAGACCTGGGGCTTGGGCAGAAAGCTGCAGTGTTAGCAAAGCACAGCTCAGGGGAGGGCACCGTCTCCATCCTGCAAGGAGGGATAAGCCAGGATCTCCGATCTCAACCGGGACGTTTGGTCCTTTGTTCTCGATTATAAGCTTCCTAGGTTTATTTGACCGGTCCTGGCAAATAAATGGTGCATGGCAACGCCCAGCATAGCATTATCAGGTGCCAGGCAAGAGCCATGCCAATACCTCTGGCAATACGCCTGAATCCAGCACCCCTGCTCCTCCAGACCTCTGTCTCCCATCTTACAGGCTTAACCTCCACTCACTCAGGCTCTGCAGATACACCCTCACCCAGGAAAGCAATGTCAATGGACAATTTTTTATTTGTGGTGGGGTTTCTGTGTCAGCGACAGCCATGAGCTACATCAGTTGCGTAGCTTATTTCGAAATAGCTTCATTCGAAAGAGGGAGCATCACACAGCACCTATTTCGAAATAGCGCACTCTTCCTCCGACTTCTCTTGCTCCTCGTACAATGAGGGTTAGAGGACTTGGAGTAAGAAGGCCTCCGGCTTGACAGTATGTCGACCCTATTCCGAAATAACTGTCTGCTGTGTAGAGGTGGACAAAGTTATTTCAAAATTCCGTTCGTTATTTTGAAATAATGTTGCTGGCTAGTCGTACCCCTGCGGGTGGTTTTGCTTGCCAAAGTGGCGTAGCTGCACCTACCAAGGCACTTTTTGGCAGGTATAATTATAGTGATGTGGGCAAGCATTGGCTATGTAGATGAGGCCTTTCTGTCTCCTGTACTCACCCCACCGTATGCAGCCTGCAAACATGGGATAGTCCTGACTGACAAGGCCTTGGCTCTTCCAAAGTTACCCCTCATCTCCCAGCCCCTCCGTGCGACGGTCCTTAGCTGAAAGGACCATGCTAGTCTAAATTCTGACAGCCCTCCATTCCCACTTCTCCATTATCATTCCTCAATATGATATCAAGCCGTGGGCACAGGCTACAGACCCTGCTCTGGGTGTTACACACACACACACACAACCTTAGAGAAGATTCCTTACACACACACACACACACACATACACACACACACACACACAACCTTAGAGAAGATTCCTTACACACACACACACACACACACACACACACACACACACACACAGCCTTAGAGAAGATTACAGAATTAGAGAAGATTAGTTACACACACAGCATTAGAGGTTAGTTACACACACAGCATTAGAGAAGATTACACACACACACAGCATTAGAGATTAGTTACACACACAGAGCATTAGAGATTAGTTACACACACAGCATTAGAGAAGATTACACACACAGCATTAGAGAAGATTACACACACACACAGCATTAGAGAAGATTACACACACACACAGAATTAGAGAAGATTACGCGCACACACAGACACACACACTGTGTGACAGGTATAAGAGCCCAGAAGGGAATGTGACAGTGCTGGTCACGCTCCCCAAGCGTAATTTGGGTATGTATAAGGATCCTCACCTAGGGGCCTTGACACAATACATCTCAGTTCTGAATTGGATCAGCCTGAATTGGATCAGCACCAGCCACAAATGCACTGAACTGGGTGGCTAGAGGCACACCAGTGACCGGCTGGAGATCAAACACATTTCACTTAACTCTATGCCCCAGTGTCAACATTGACATGAAGCGTCTGGCCCCAGATGGGCTCCTGGAGAAACTCATGACCTCTTCTGCTACAGAGGCCACAGTATTCAAAAGATCTGCATGCTTCTAGGTGAAAGCTGCTTGAGTGTCTTGGCCAGATTCTGCTTTTCATAAACTGACGTAAATCAGAGTCACAGAGCATGTAGGCTTGCCAGATGCTTTCACCAAAAATCCCGAACATGGTTGAGGGGGATACCGAACTTGTTGAGCAAAACAAAAAAAAACCAGGAGACAAAAGTTGTTGAGCAAAAAAACCCCAGAAGAACAAAACCAAAAAAAAAAGTAGCTGCACCTTTAAGAATCCCTGCACTCCTCGCTTTCCCCTGCCCCTGCCAGACAGGGCAAGGGAAGAATGTCCCCACTGGCCTTCCGTCCATGAAAAACATGTCAGGTATGTTCTGGATTTTCTTTATCGGACGGGGCCAGAAATAACAGACTGTCCAGGTGAAAACTGGACACCTGGCAACCCTGAGCGAATGGTGTCACCAGATTTACACTGGTAGAATATAGAGCAAGCTTTAGTCTGCTGTTGATTGATCCGAGGATCAGATAGCTCCCCACATCTCTGCAATCTCTGTGATGCATTCTAAGCTTGAGGCTGATGACTGAGGTGAGGCAGACATGACTGTAAAATGGAAAAGGACGAGAGAAGAAACTCTGAGGAATAAAAATCCCATTTGGAATTAGTGCCGATCATAAGGGCCAGCAAATTTCAGTGCTCGGGGCTGGTGGGAACATCTGTGCATGTCCGTCTGCCTGAGTCCATACACTTGAGTTGGAACAGACCCCTGAACTTGAAACTTTATGGTGGACAATATGTCGGACTTTGGATTGAAAGATTGAAAGTTCTGCTTTCTTTTTGGCCGACCCTTTTTATCATTCTTACCCCTTAGAATTGCTCAGATACCAATATAAGAACCTGGATGGATGAATAAATAGAACGAGAGAGAGATAGTAGGTAGGTAAACCTAAGAGACAGAGGTAGATAAATATGATAGATAGATTAATAAAAATAGTTACTAGAGAGAAAAGTAAGTAGACTGAAAGATGTGCTTGGTTGGTAGGAAGGTATCTAGATACAGTACATAGGTAAATAGGGACATGTTGAACCTCTCTAGTCTGGCATCTCTGGGACCTGACTGGTGCCAAACCAGAGAATTTGCCAGACCACAGAGGGTCAATATTTTCTAGCAGCATTGCTAACGCTTCCACTGCTTGCTGGGCTCTTAGATGACATTGAGGGGTCAATGAGAGGCAAACAACAGCACAGAACACAGAGCCAGGACTGGTGGCTGTAAACAAGCTTTATGGGTCTGCGGGAAGCTTAGCTACGCCCACGATAAGTGGACATCCGGCTCACTGAAATCCTGCCGGACCACAGATGTTGCCTGACCAGAGAGTGCTGGATTAAAGAGGTTGTTCTATATGTTGAGAGGTAAGCGTGAGAGGCAGATAGATATGGTAGGTAAGTGAGCAGGTAAAAAGATATGATGGGGAGGTAGGTGATTCAAGAAATAATCAATATGCAGAGCTAGTGGGTGGAGAGAGAGTTATGTAGATATTGAAATTCAGTCAAAACTTTGGTGTTTCCTTTGGTTTCACGTTAAAACCATGAATCTCACAGGCTTTTGACCATCAGTAGACCAGCTCCTGTTCCCCTGTCCCACATCACTCCGCAGTCTTGGCCTGAGTCCTCACACTTGCGTCTTTCCCTGGCACAGTGCACCCAGCTCTTGGTGTTAGCTAGTGTCAGCGTGGAAAACCTCCCACTAAACGCTCACTCTGGGCGTGAGCCGAGGGAGAAGGAGAGAGCTGATAAGAACCAACATTCAAGCGCCGAGCGTGCGCTTAATGGAAAGGAGATTTATTTCTCTCGGGGTCTGTCCAAGCCTCTAGATAGATCATACAAACCACAACCAGCTCCCAAAAAATAGCCAGCCTGTAATTTAGAGGGCGTCATTTTGACCAGTACTTCACATAAGACTCCTGCCCTATATTCACTGAAGGTGCTGGCGAGGTTACAGCATCTGATTTATCCTTGCGAGGGATGTCTTAGTTCATGTGTTCACACAGGCTCTTTTTATGAATGATGCAGACAGGATCAGCTCAGCTCTCTCTGTGTCCCTCTGGAGATGCCCAGAGGCTTCCTAGTTCCCCCTGGGGACAAGGGTAATGGTCCATAGGCAAACGTGATGCCTGTTGCTCATGTCTTGCAGTCTCCCCTCAAGGGGAGTGGTCGAGTGGGGAGGGCAGGTGAGTGGGAGTCAGGTCTCCTTGGTTCTGTTCCCAGCACCTACCAGCTTGCTGGGAAACTGGGGGCGTCACCCATAATTCTCTGTGGTAGTTAACGGGAGTTATGTATGGGCCCTGGTCAGGCCCTGCACTAAACACCATAAGGCTGGGCCTCCCGCAGTCTTACTTCAGCTACCTGCACAGTGGAGCTGCTGGTAAGAACACCTACCTCATTGACTTCTGTGTGTGGCGCTTGTCTGCTTCCCAGAGCCCCAACATCTGAGCACCTCACGGACTTTAATGTATTCTCGCAACACATCAGGAGGCAGGAGCCCCATTGCACAGTTGGGGAAATGAGGCACAGAAAAGCTAAGTGACTTGCCTAAGGTCACAGCAGGAAATCTGTGGCAGAGCAAGGATCTGCACCTATGCCTTCGGCTAATGGCCTAACCGTGTGGTCATCCGGTCCCGGCCACTGACCGGTGGGGTGAAATAATTGTGAAGGGGAACTGCAAATCGTGATCCCCGTTCCCCACAGCTGCCTTCTGAAATAGACAACCAAGGCCTTTTTCATGTTTGGTGCCTGCCCACCCTGAGAAGGGAAGTCACAGGCTGCAGCAGCTGGTGTCAGACAATAACCAGGATCCCAGTGGGCTTGCTCCCACCAGGAGCCAGACGCCGGGGAAAGGAGAACGGGGGACAGGGGAAAGGGAGAGCGCTATTGGCAAATCCCCAGCTTGCCCTTTCTGAGCTAAAGTTCACTTGTAATATTTTTCTTGACTCCAATTGCTAATGCGTTTTGTTCTCCTGAGTGTGCCAGGCCCGACTTCCTGCACAGCCTTTAATTAGTTTCTGGATGATGACATCTCCACTGAGAATCATCCAGTCGTGTCCCTCCGATCTCAGGGAGAGATAAAGGAATCTAATAAAGACATCCAGCATTTCTAGGTGATGCGTTTGACAAGCTTTGTATTAACAAGGAGTAGTCTTCAAACTTTCACTCTCCCTCTCTCAGGACTTCTCAGTTCACTCCCGCATGGTGACATCTCACAAGGGGATTAACAGAGACACCCTCAGCTCTGAGGCCTTGTAGGGTGAGACCGTTACAGCTGGGAAGTACCACGGTCTTGTGATCGAGGAGGGCCAGGGAGACGGTGAGAGGGAGTCGTGTGTTCAGCTGATAGTGTGGTTACTTTGGAGGCAGCTTTGGAGAGCCCTCCTTGTTTGCTGCGGAGTTGTAGCTAAACTGGTCCCAGGCTTTGAGAGAGACAAGCTGGGTGAGGTGGTGTCTCTTACTGCACCAACGGCTGTTGGGGAGAGAGACAAGCTAATCATCTTACACAGAGCTCTTGTTCAGAGCTCCCGTCCGTCCTCTCTGGATGCATCTCAGAAACTGGATGGAGGATGCAGGAGTCTTGCAAGGTGTCATATTTCTACCTTACTGCACAGGATTTCTTCCTTTGCCAGGGGAACTCCCTACCATAACATTGAGTAAAACAGACAATTGGTTCCTGAAGGGTAGACAGGAGTTTAAGATTTCAGAATAACAAATACATAGGTAGATATTTTATTTTTCTGTCCATCCATCCATCCGTCCATCCATCCCTCATCCACACCATCTGTCTAATCTATCCTCCCTTCATCCCTGAACACATCCCTCTATGGCTGCGTCTACACTGCACAGTTAATTCAAAATAAGCTATAGTTATTCCGGAATAGCTTATTTTGAAATAGCAGGTCTACACTGCAGGGAAGCCTGAAAATGAGTCTGAGGCAAGCTTCCCTAATGTAGACGTGCTATCCCGATTTAGAGCCCCCGGAGGAATAACTCAGAATGAGGGGCTATTTCGAAATGGCAGCAGTGGAGTGTCTACACACGCCTTCTTTCGAAATACTTATTTCAGAATAGGCGTTATTCTTAGTAGAACTAGCCAATTAGCCCGTCATTAGACGGGATTTTCAGGTCTTCTCTCCTGAGCTCTCTCACTCTGTCTCTCTCTCTGTCT
>JANRFK010000961.1:2558189-2568667 GCA_030068395.1 Apalone spinifera
GTGGCTGTGTACGTCAGCATTACAGATGCACAGACACTGGGCTACTATATATATGATGAGGTTTACAGAACTCAGAATAAGCTGTCCGTTATTTCAAAATTATTTCAAAATAAAGGAATTGCTGTGTAGACGCTCGCCTAGTTATTTCGGAATAACTTTGCTGTTTAGACACCCCCTGTCTAGTCTATCCTTCATTCAGACCCAAATGCTCTCCCTTCTCTCTTTGTCTTTCTCTCTCTCTCTCTTCCCTCTCAACCATATACGCCTACTGCTTCCCTTTCCCCTACCTCAATCCCCCATTACCTACTGGCTCCTGGAGAAGTGCGATTTTGGATTGAATTTCATCCAGCTCAACACTTTAATTTGCAAGGCTAGAAGAGTGTCTAATGAGTGTTGCAAAAGGTGACTCACCCCTGGATTTGACTGGAGAAGACCCTCCTTTGTGCTATTCTATCCTGTTTCTTTGAGTGACGTTCGTCACTTGTTTCAGAGGGGGAGCCGTGTGAGTCTGTAACTGGAAAAACGTAAAAAACCAACAAATAGTCTTTCAGCACCTTAGAGACAAACAAAACATGTAGATGGTATCATGAGCTTTTGTGGGCACAGCCCACTGCAGAATTGGGTTTTGCCCACCAAAGCTCATGATCTCATCTACATGTTTTGTTAGTCTCTACGGTGCTGCAAGACTACTTGTTGGTTTTTAAGTTCCTCACTTGATTATTTTAGCCTGTGGCTTGCGGAAGAGTTTGGATTTCTAGCCAGGACTGTTCCCATTTGGAGTTTTGGGGCCACCCCATTTTAGCAGTAAGGGTTAGCTGCAAAGTGCAGATTTGGACTTGGATTTCCCCAAAGTTGAGGGCAGAGATTCGGAAGGAGAATATCGGTTTGGGCCCAATCTCTCCTTTTGCCTGTCTTCATTTGCAACAGAGATGAACCCAATCCAGAATCATTACTCGAAACACCTCCTTTCCTTCTTTAGGGAGTTGGCTAAAATGGGCCAAATAATAACTGAACCTTTTCTTCCTGTTAGAAAGATTTGGTGTCTAGTTTAATTTTGAGGGTGGGGAAGGGCAGCAGGGATAGCTATTGGTGAATCCATACCCAATTGAGCCCAGGGAATGAGGTGCAGCAAAACCAAAAACTAGAGAAGGACTGAAATAAATCCCCAGATTCAAACAACTCTCAAGTCTTGTGAATATTTGCAATCTGAACCGAGATCAAGAGCCACAATGCTCAATATTTCCTAGTAAGGCCTAGCTCTATAGATCACTTTTCATCCATTGATCTCAAGACCCTTTTCAAAGGTTGCCTGTATGGTTGTCATCATTTTACAGATCAAGGAACTGAAACACGAGGAGGTGAAGTGGTACTCCTGAGGTCAATGACTAGCAATCATTTAGAAGCCCCGGAGGCCACGATTTTACTCCCAGCACATGCCGAGGGCCACAACTTAAGTGTGATTGCATACATATGCAAATATATGTGCAAATAAATGCAAATAACTTATTTCCTACAATACCCGGGTGCTCCCGGCTCCTGCTCCCTGGGGGCTAGAAATGCCGACACCCTGTAACTGTCTGTTCCAGCCAACCCATCCGCTTGCGTCTTTCAGTGCTCATCCTGCCTGGGAGATGCCTCATTGTTGTGGAGCATGTTCCCAGTGGAGGCCATGTTCAAAGGATCCCGCCCGCGGACTGTGTGTTGAGCCTCACGGAAACCCAAACCGACCACGGGCCACGAACAAACAGGTCGTGGGTTGCATGCGTCCTGCGGACAGTGTGTTGAGTAGCCCTGCTTTAGGCCATATTGCTTCCCCTCTCTAAAATAGCTTGAACACAAATCTCCCAACAGGCCTCCCTGAATTATCCGGAGTGATCAAAATCTGAATCCAGACTTGGTAACAAAAGCCCAGCAGTCAGGAAGAAAACAATTGGGTATTGTATTTCCCATTTTCCTCTGACAACACTGCTACTCTGATGTTTCCTCAGTGACTTCCATGGAGCTAGACTCGGTGTAGTCTGGTGTAAATGAAATCAGGATCGGGCTCCGTTTGGGCACTCAGTCCCAGTGTGTGTCAACAGAATCCTGCTGCTTGCATTGTGATTTATATCGGTGTCCGCAAATACTTAACTAATGCCTGATTGGAAACGCCTTTCCTCCCCCTCCCCCGCGATGAATTATGATAATGCCTTATCATATAACATGCAGCAGAGATGTGTGTAAATAATTTTATGTCCTCCAGCTCAGAAGAGCCATGCTACCCCAACGGGCTCTGTTATCGGCTTTGAAAATCATTTAGACACGTCTCTGCAGCATATGACACATCTCATTAGGCCTTATTTTAAAGAGAGCAATTGCTATTAGTTATTTATTAATTGCTTATTAAGGCAGTTATTTATGTCCCTTTCATTCCTGGCTTCTCATTTCATTTCTTCAGCTGTGTTCAGTTTTACATAGCTAAGCTCAGCACGCCGGAGGTCGGGGTGGGAAAGGGAGTGTTATTCTTGCTCTCCCCTGATCTCCCACCTCTTCTTACAATCCAAAGTTAGCTGGGCGGAGAGGTGCTTCATAAATCAGAGCAGCTTTAGAACTTCCTTAATTATGACAGCGCGGACGGCGCTTATTAACCATCCTGCCAGCCCAGGTTCATGGGAGCATGCCTCATGGTTTGGCTCTGCCCCCAGCTATTGGTTCCCTCTCCTGAGGGAACCCTCAGGTGCCTCAGAAGCCCAAGAGCCAAGGGGACTTAGAGGAGAGCAACGGAGACTTGTGAGGAGAGGGTAAAATGGACAGAAAGCTGGCTAGACTGTTGGGCCCAATGGTAGTGATCAACGGCTCGATGTCAGGTTGGAGGTCGGTTTTGAGCAGCGTGCCCCAAGGATCTGTTCTTGGATCAGTTTTGTTCAACATCTTCATTAATGACCTGGATGAGGGGATGGGTTGCACCCTCAGCAAGTTTGCAGCTGACACTAAGCTAGGGGGAGAGGTAGATACGCTGGAGGGCAGGGATAGGGTCCAGAGTAACCTAGACAGATTAGAGGATTGGGCCAAAAGAAATCTGATGAGGTTCAACAAGGACAAGTGTAGAGTCCTGCACTGGGGACAGAAGAATCCCAAGCATTGGTACAGGCTGGGGACTGACTGGCTAAGTAGTAGTTCTGCAGAAAGGGACCTGGGGATTACAGTGGATGAGAAGCTGGACATGAGTCAACAGTGCGCCCTTGTAGCCAAGAAGGCTAATGGCGTATTAGGCTGCATTAGGAGGAGCATTGCCAGCAGATCTAGAGAAGTGATTATTCCCCTTTATTTGACTCTGGTGAGGCCACATCTGGAATATTCTGTCCAGTTCTGGGGCCACTACAGAAAGGATGTGGATGCATTGGATAGAGTCCAGCGGAGGGCAACCAAATTGATTAGGGGGCTGGAGCACATGACTTATGAGGAGAGGCTGAGGGATTTGGGTTTGTTTAGTCTGCAGAAGCGAAGAGTGAGGGGGGATTTGAGAGCAGCCTTCAACTTCCTGAAGGGAGGTTCCAAAGAGGATGGAGAGAGGCTGTTCTCAGTGGTGAGAGATGGCAGAACAAGGAGCAATGGTCTCAAGTTGCAGTGGGAGAGGTCGAGGTTGGATATTAGGAAAAACTATTTCCCTAGGAGGGTGGTGAAGCACTGGGATGGGTTCCCTAGGGAAGTGGTGGAGTCTCCATCCCTAAAGGTGTTTAAGTCGCTGCTTGACAAAGCCCTGGCTGGGTTGATTTAGTTGGGATTGGTCCTGCCTTGGGCAGGGGGCTGGACTTGATGACGTCCTGAGGTCTCTTCCAGCTCTGTGATTCTATGATTCTAGGGTGGGGTCACCCCCAGACCCAAGAGGGTGATGTCACTTCCTACTCTGCAAGTTCAGCTGCTTCACAATGCGCTGCAGTTGTAGCTCCCAACCTGTTCCCAGACAGAGAGCACGCAGGTCACACACCAAGTGTCTATGTACGGCTGTTGTCCTCTTCCAGCAACTCCGTCCATAGCAACCTGTCAGCCCTACACCAGCCCCACTCTGGCTCTTGCGGGGAGATCCCAACCTGCTTGCAATCCTGAATTTCCCCCCAAATGTGCGTTCTACATGGTCCACCCCTCCCCAGGGCAGCCTAGAGGTTTGCTCTCCATAGGAGGGAATCAGTATATAGAACGTTTGCTACTCTAACTGCAGCTAGCAGACAGTTCAGCTTCAACACAGTCCTGGATTAGGTTTGATTTAATATACAAGAAGTTTATTAAACGACGAGAATTGTAAGTGAGTACAAGCACAGGTATTCAAGTCAGAAATGGGTATAAGAGAAATAAAGGTAAAATACTTTCTGGTAGCTAAAACTTGGTACAAGGTAAAATAAGGATTTTTTTTTCTCGTTGCCTCCCTACACATTCCCAGGAACATTGCGAGCCGAACGTTCATGCCAGGCTCTCTCCCAAAGGCTGAATGCTGTGATTTGTCAGGTGAAAGAGAGTGCGAGAAGGAGAGAAAGGTAGCTAGCCTGGTGTGGTCCCACCCATTTTTATTGTCCACTCCCCCATTTTCCTGAGGGCTCCCCCTGGATAAAGCCCCTTTTGGCTGTGAAGATGAAGACATGGGGTCTGGTAGTGAAAAGGGCCCCAGGTTGTTGTTTGTTACAGTGCAGATTGGTCCGTTCCTGTCCCCCTGCATTGACAGTGGCTGGTTGCTGGATAGGTGATGGCTGATCAGCTGTCCTGACTCAGTGCTGGAGGCGTTAGCTCAGGGGTCTCAAACTTCCAGTCCAGTGGAGCAGTTGCACGATCTGGCCCAAGAGTCCCAGTGGGTGGTGGGGGCGGTGCCTGTCCATTCCCATTCCCCAAACCCCATCCCTTTCTGCCACCCCTCCCCTTCCCTCCACAGCACCCTGCCCCCGAGGACGTGGCTTTGGGGATTACCAGGGGGTCCTGGTGCAGCGTGGCAGGAGCCATGGGGAAGCGGAGCACAGTGACCAATTGTACAGGGGTGCCCAGCCGCTGCTGCCACACTGTACCAGACCTCCTGGTAATGTCCAAAACCGTGTCCTTGGGGGAGGGGGTGCCATACAGGGAGTGGGCGGGGCAATGACAGGAAGGGGCGGAGCTTAAGGGAGAGGAACAGAAACCCTTCCCCGCCCGGCCCACTGGGACTCCCAGGTCGAATTGTGCAACTGCTCTGGCCCGTGGCCCAAATCTGAGGTCCCTGCTTTAGCTAATCGTTGAGGAACCATTTTGCCCCTGTTGCTGTCCCAAGGACCTTGTTGACTAATTGTATGTAAACTGAGGTAAACACACATTTTATTGGTCAGGGCAGCCCCGTTTAACCACTTCTGCCTGGTAAGGGCCAGGGGGACTCCCACCTCAACAGGGGCCTCGCACGTCATAGAAATAAATAATAACAAACAGCTCCCTTAAATCCGATGGAGAGACAGAGGCAGAAAGCAATGAAAAACGTGGCTTTGGGACCTTGATTTTCCTCCCTTTTATTGGCATCACACCCTTGACGTCAGTCGAGTTACTTCTCATTTGCACGGGGGTGACAGAAGAATCGAGCCCTCTGCATTTTGCTGTTCAAATAACATGGAGTTAGAATGGCACACGCTGATTGCTTGGCATTTGCAAGTCCTTCTTCACGACACAGATATTATGAAAGGAGCCTCTCTCCCAATTTTCTCCCTGTTCCCTCAGAGAAACAAGCACAAACAGGAGGGACAGCCTGATGGAAAGGTCTGAGGGCAGCTAATGAGGGATTTGTATATGCCAAGAACTTTTGTGTGAATGGAGATGCAGGGAATGGGATTTGGATAGGACCAGGAAGCCCATCATGGTTTAGGGAACCAGTAAAGGCAGGTAGGTAGGGCACTGCCAAATTCACGGTCCAGTTTGCTCAGATTCATGGTCATAGGATTTTATAAATGGTCAGAGTTCGTGATTTCAGCTACTTAAATCTGAAATGTCACAGTGTTGCTGTTGTAGGGGTCCTGACCCAAGAAGAGGTCGTGTGAGGGTCGCAAGGTTCATAGAATCATAGGATGCTCGTACTGGAAGGGATCTCGAGAGATCATGTCCAGTCCCCTGCCCTCACAGCAGGACCAAGCATGGTCTAGACCATCCCTGGTAGATGTCTATCTAACCTGCTCTTAAATAGCTCCAGAGATGGAGATTCCACAACCTCCCTAGGCAGTTTATTCCAGTGTTTCACCATCCTGACAGGAAGTTTTTCCTAATGTCCAACCTAAACCTCCCTTGTTGCAATTTAAGCCCATTGCTTCTTGTCCTACCCTGAAAGTTATTGGAGGGGGCTTGTGGCACCGTGACCCTTCCCTCTGCACTGCTGTTGGTGGCGGCCCTGCCTTCAGAGCTGGGCAGCTGGAGAGCGGTGCCTGTTGGTTGGGAGCCCAGCTCTGAAGGCAGAGCTACCGCCAGCAGCAGCACAGATGTATGGATGGCCGGTGTGGTATTGCCACTCTTACGTCTGCGCTGCTGCCTGCGGAGCTGGGATCTTAGTCAATGGCTGCTGCTCTCCGGGTGCCCAGCACTGAAAGCAGCCATACAGGGGTAAGGGCGACATGGAAAGGGTATTTACTTCCCGTACTGCTGCTGGTGAGGCGCTGCCTGCAGAGCTGGGCCCACAACCAACATTACAGCCACCGCTCTCCAGTTGCCCAGCTCTGCAGGCAGCACAGACGTGCGGGTGGCAATACTGTGACCTCCCTAAAATAACCTTGTGATCCCCCAGCAACTCCCTTTCGGGGCAGGACCCCCAGTTTGAACAACGTTGGTCTCCCCTGGGAAATGTGGATAGGGTAGGATAGCTAGAAGCACACAAACACCAGATTCCACAGGAGGAGTCCAAAATTCACAGCTCCTGGCACATTTTGCATGGCTTTGACCTTGGTGGGGCCCTCGCTGGAGGGCCTTTCACTTCTAGGTCGGTGTGAGGACAGCCAATAGCTTTCTTATGTAGACTGCAGTTTGGGGTGTATAAACTCTCTGTGGCTGGGAAGAAACTGGCCATGAATAAATTGAGGCTAAAAATTAGAAGGTTTCTAAGCGTCCGAGGAGGGAGGTTCTGGCACAATCTCCCACTAGGTGTGGGGGGGTGGGGAGGGGAACAATCTGACTGGCTTCTTCTTCCTCGCTTCCATTGCCTAGAGGGGATGTCTTTTCAGGGGCAAGGAAGATCAGCTGCAGAAGCCAGCTGCTTTCTGGCTCACATGGAAGCACTGGAATTTCCCCCGTCCCTGTGAAATATCCAGTCCAGCTCTGCAGACCCAGGACGTTTGGTTTATTCAGCTCTGGCTGAGGGAAGAGACTGAAATCTGGGGTGCTCTTGTCTGAGCTGAGCACCATGGACACCGCTAGAGCGGGTGGCATTAGGAACCGATGCTCCAGAGAGAGCATAAGCGGCGAGGTGGGGAGGTGTGGCCGGGGAAATGAGCAAGGACATAATGTCAGGGGAGAAGAGTGGCTCCGTCGGCACGTCCCTCGCGCTTGAGGACAGGGAAGATGGATGGGAAAATAATGATACTGGGGAGGTGGCATGGGCAGAGTGAGGAGGCAGAGCCTGAGATGTTTATGCAAATAAGGGAGGGCTATAAAACCAGGCTGGAACGGGGATCGCAGAGGACATCAGTCACCCTGTCAGCGGCCGGGAGTGAGTGTCGCCTGGTAAAGGGCTCAGGAAGAACGTGCTTGTATGGGGGACAGGCACGTCAGTGTGCGGGGAGGAGTAGCAATCCTCCCAAAGCTACTGACGTGTGTTGCTGTGTACATGCACTACATGTGTCTGCCGGGGGTCCAAGCAGGCATATTCTCGGGGGGAAAATACATGGCATTTATGTGCATGGCCCAAATTGGTGTGTTTCTGTGTGAACATATATGCATATACTAGGGTTGCCAGATACTTTCACAAAAAATTCTGAACATGGCAGGAAAAAAATTGGTTGAGCAAAAAAAAAAAAAAGGTCACTGCACCTTTAAATCTCCCTGCTCCTCCCGCCCCTGCCAGACGCGGAAGGGGAAGAATGTCCCATGTGGCCCTCCGTCCGAGAAAAACAGAAAATAGTGGACATTTTACATGTCCGGTGTTTTCTGTTTTTTTTACCAGACAGAGGCCACAAATACCGGACTGTCCGGGCCAATCCCGGACACCTGGCAACCCTAGCATATATACACCAGGGTACCCGCTAAGATTTTCCAACCGTGAACGAAGTGAGTTTCAGCTTGTGCACCAATATTGAGGTCTTGTGCGCTGGTTTGGATGTGTGCCACCGTGGCGCCCAATTTATTAACGCACACACGTTCCTGGCACTAGAGCAGACCCCCTCCCTCCCGCGGTGTGACATGTCCCGTTCCCTGCTGCCAGAGCAGACACACACACCCCGCCAAGAGGCATGTCCCATTCCAGGCCACCGGGGCACACACCCTCCCCATTCTGCCACGTGGAAGGTGCCGTTCCTGGCACCAGCTTCCAGAACAGGCCCTGCCCCCCCGGCCACCAGAGCAGGCCTCCCCCCCATCCACCACATGGCCGCAGCAGTTCCCAGTGCCCCACCCTGCTGACAGCCTCACCACACCGTCTCAGCCAGCCCTTCCTGCCAGAAAAGCCACCAACCGTACAAGTGCTTCTGTGCGGCTCTCCAGGGGAGGTGGGCATGGGAAGAAATTTGTGTGTGCGGCTGCGCAGTTGCACACCTTAACAGGAACTGTGATACACACCTTTCCTGTACATATAAAACTCCTGTGTGCACCATTTCTTTTACTTAGATAGCTAAGTACTCTGTTTTACGGCATGTGTAATGTGTGTGTGTGGGGGGGAGGTGAAAACTGACCATGGGACAAAGCCAGGGTATGTTCTGGGGACCCCACAAAAGGGGCTGAGCCATCCATCTCACAACACAATCAGCCCCTTTCCCAGTGCCACGGCAAAGAAAACGAGATCAGCAAACGCACAGGCCCCGCTCTAGGGAGACCTGCACACTGACATGGGAGCAGCCCAGCCTGGCGCTGCCAAGTTGAATCACTCCCGAGCAGGAGAGATGCTAGGGGCAAAAGGGCTGGTAGCAAGCAGAGAACTCCCACCCAGAAGCTTCTATTTCTTTATTTATTCATCTCTCATCGGAGTGCAGAACTGTCTGCATCTTCCATTCGGCTGGAGATTCCCCACGCCCGCCCCTTGACTGTAGAAACACTGACCAAATAATAAAGCATTTTAATAGAGACATAATGGGACTACTATTGAATGTTAAATAATACCAGATTTATATTTACGATCACTTATTTATTAAGACTTTTCTCCCTCGTGGAGCAAAATCTTACAATCTATCTTTTCCCTCTCAAGAAAGGCATTTTAAATAATTCATTCAATTAATTATTCAAACATTTCATTTGCATACAATAACTGTCGTGTTAAATCTGAACATTGCATATTTAATTGAAAGGGTAACTAAAGGCTCCTCTACCCCTGTCACTCTCATTTACGTCCTGGGTACTCCGGCGTCACCTCTGCCTCGCTGCAGCTGACGTGGATTGCGGCAAAGTTTTTCATTCCTTGGACACACAAAGGCTTCTCCCAATCCCATCCTGTGATGCAGGTCTGGGTATGGGCTCGTTGCCAGTTGGCGCATAAGTGGCTAATGATTACGGCTCACATAGCAAAGGGGATTTATGTAGAAAGATCAGAAAGTGCTTAATCAACTGATTACATACTATTATACGCTCGGCGAAAACCGTCCGAAGCCTTCAAACAAATCTAACAGCTAGCGCCGGGGTAAGAGAGAGAATGCAAGCGCTCCCGAGTGAGGAACAGCAGAATTCAAAGATTAACCTTAACTCTGCCTCCTCATGCTGTGCTTTAAAACATGGCAACGCTTTACAGTGGTCAGTCGATGCCATGTAGGCAGGAGTGGCTAATGCTAATGTAGGCGCAATTATAGTAAGCCACAGTGAGCGCCACAAAACGAGCCAGGTGTGAGGACAATGAATTCAGTAGTTTTAAAATAGTGAAGGGTTCCCCTTGAACAGCCCAGAGCTGCATGAGAAAGGAAGGATGGTCTTAGGATAAGGCACTGCACGAATATTTGGGCTGAATTGCCTCCTCTTGTCCCCTGATCTCTCTTTGCTTCAGGTCCCCATCTGTAGGATGGGGATAATACTTCCTTTGTCTGCCTTGTCTATTGAGACTGTAAGCCAGCGTTTCCCAATTTTATTTGGCCATGGAACCCTTTTAAACGCGAAATAATTTTGCAGAACCTCTTACAAGTCTTATATATGGAGCTGAAAAAGTAGACCACAGATAAGGATAATAATAAACAAATGCTAAACAAGGTCATGAGATCAACACAAATGAAAATTGTTTTACATAAAATTCATGCATGCTTAAATATTAATTATTATTTTTTAAGTCGTAAAATGTTATTGTAATGGAATTTTCTTGCGGAACCCTTATTTTCACTTTGCGG
>JANRFK010000961.1:2580111-2592641 GCA_030068395.1 Apalone spinifera
TCGTCCTCATTAACCTCCCTAGATCGATCTAGGGGGCTAGTGTAGACGTACCCTAAGGTGCCACAGGATCATTGTTTTCTAAGTGTTTTCCGTAGTTCTGTGGTATGTGAGAGGGTAAATGGGACCTTCCCATGTACTTTCTCCACATCATTCAAGAGTGTATTGCCTGTTAATATATCGCCTCCTCCCAGAGTCACCTCTTTTGTAAACTAGATGATCCCAGGCTTTTTAATATCCCCTCGTATGGAAGTGATTCCATACCTCTCATCGTTTTTCTTGCCCTTCTCTCGACTTTTTTTCTATTCTAATGTATCTTTTTTGCGACAGGGCAACCAGAGCTGCACACAGTATTCGAGGTGTGACTGTACCAGGGATTTAATAGTGTTGTTATAATATTTTCTGTCTTATTATCTATCCCTTTCCTAATGATTTTGAACATTGTTAGCTTTTTCTGACGGCCGCTGCACAGGGAGTGGATGTTTTCAGAGAACTGTTCACAGTGACTCGAAGATCTCTCTTTTGAGTGGAAACAGCTGATTTAGACTGTGTCATTTTGGATGTGTAGCTAGGATTATGCTTTCCCATTTGTATTCCTTTGCATTTATCAATATTGAATATCAGCTGCTGTCTTGTTGCGCAGTCATCCAAGTTTGTGAGATTCCTTTGTAACAATTTACTGTCAATTTTGGACTAAACACTCTTCAGTAATCTGCTATCTATTTGAAAGAGTTTGTCTGTTTGCCTGTCTGTGTGTGCAAGAAATCCTCCTAAATAGTAAGAACTAGGAGCACCAAATTCGGGAGGCAGCTTCCTCTTCTCAGAACTTAAAGCAAGGTCAGAGTTTGGTTGTGCCAGGACAGTGGGATGTGCCTGGAATGGGATTGCTCCTCAGAAAACCATACAGAAGAGAGACAGAAGCAGCAGGTGGTTGAAAGAGGCTGGCTTGGGGCATGTCCACTACCTGTCTGAGACTGCCCCAGTCTTGAGCCTCCCACTCCCCAGGTGCACGTGTGCGCACACACACACAGTCCCCTGTCTAGAGACTCTCCTCTCCCCCCATTCCTGACCCTGAACCCTCCCCATCCCAAGCCCTCTGCCCTGAGCGCCTCCCTAAGGACCTGAGCAACACTGCCAAATGTGCTCGTTTAGTACACAATTTGCAAACTTTGGGTATATCTACACTACGGAGTTTTTTTCCCGAAAAAACTTCAATTGCATCCACACTGCAATCGCGTTCTTTCGAAAGAAAATCGAAAGACCAAAGGGGTTTTTCCAACATTGGTAAACCTCTTTCTACGAGGAAGAAGCCTTTTTACGAAAGCTCTTTCGGAAAAAAGGCGCGTGTGGACGGGGAAGAGAGAGTTCTTTCGCAAGAAGAGGAAAGGGGAAAAAGCACAGGTGGCCATTCCGCCCTTAGTAATCACAGCGTACACGTGAGAGAGCGTCCATTCAGTGTGGACGCTATCTGTCAAACAAGCAGATCGCTTTTTCGATGCACTTTTGCTGTGTGGACACTCTCTTTCAGAAGAAGTGTTTCTGGAAGATCTCTTCCGAAAAAGCTTCTTCCGAAAGAAGCCTGCAGTCTAGACGTAGCCTCTGTCATCACACAGTTTGCCTCCCACCTTTTCATTTATGAGCACATTGAACAGCATTGGTCCCAGACCAGATTTTTGGGGACCCTTCTATTTAATTCTTTCCATTGTGCAAACCAACCATTTATCCTTATGCTTTGTTTCCTGTCTTTCACTGATCCATGGCAGCATCTTCCCTCTTATCCCAAAACTGGGACACAGTATCCTATCCCGTCAGGTTATGGTCACTCGGGTGTTTCCGTGGTTACTGGATTGTTGTTGTTGTAAGTCCAGTGTTGTCATGGTAACAGTAGTGTTGTCAGATGCATATCAGCAGGCCCATGCCAGCATGTCTTGGCTAATCAAGAGAACGATGGGAGCCAATGGAGCTGATTAACCAGAGGGCACCTGTCCTTTGACACCACAGAAATCAGACTCCTCTTTAAACAGGTGGCATTAGCGGGACGCCGTGGTGCGTGGTCAGGCTCTTCGTGCACAGGGATCGGGGCTCTCAGGTCCTTTCCAGGTCCAGCGCTTGCCGTCAGCGTGACTCCTGCAGACCCGGGGCAGAGACACGAAGCATGAGAAGGACTGTATAGCCTAGTGGTTAGCGCGCTCCCCTGAGAGGTGGCAGATGCTTCCCAGGCAAAGGGGGGACTTGAACAGGGGAGGGGAGTCTCCAACCTCTCAGCAGGTACCCGGGCCGCTGGGCTAAAAGTTACCAGGGGGCTCCTCCCCCCGTGGCAGCAGTTGCGTGGCCCAGATCAGTCGTGTGTCACCCTGCTGTCATGTTCTGATGTGTCGCACGAGGCGGCTGTGCAAACCAGAGCACCCTGCCTGGACCTGGCCATGCCCCCCGACTGATTACGGACCGACTCCAGCACAAGGACTGGAATGGTGATTGGCAGGGTAATGAGGCATCCTGGCACGGGGCTGTGGTTATTCTTAACAAGACAGCTCATGCTGGCTTTGCTCGGGGAAAATCCCAGGCACCTCGGGGTTTGCCTCGCTGGGAAGGAGCAGAGATGGTATTTGGGCAGAGGCCGCAGCTGAGATTCAGCTGTGGGTTGCTGTTACATCTCCACACACCAGGGCGATGCTGGGGCTGGACTTCACAAGCTGCTTGCCTAGGAGAGGAAGGTGGGCGATACGGGGGGCTGAGTGGCTGGACAATAGGGTGAGGTCACCCTAGCCCTGCCCTGCCTTGCGATCTTGGGGTGCAGTCAGCCCATTAAAGCGATGATAGATCATTGTAGAACTCCCCCCGCCAAGCAGCTAGAGCAGAGCGAGGCGCCGGGCAGAGCACTTAGCGAGGCTGACGCGAGGGGCTGGACCATAGGAGGGCTGTGGCAGGTGGGAACAGCTTAAAAAAGCAAAACAAAAAAGCCTCGCCTTGTGGAACTTGGACCCGATCCTCCCCTGCCCACGTGTGTACCTAGTGCCCTGTGCTAAATTTTAAAGGGGGGGCTTTTGGTTAAGGCACCAGGAGTCAGCAGATCGAGGGTCAAATCCCGGCTCTGGCACTGAGTCTCTCGGTGACCCTGGGCAAGTCACTTAGGCACGAATGCGCAGAGGCGTTTGGGGCATTTGATGCTGAGTGGCACCACACCTAGAAAGTGCCTGCAAGTCACAAAGCCCCAGCGGTGCTGACAGCCACCATGGGCCCTAGGGCAAGGTGTGGGGGAGGGGCACTCTGAGCCGCTGGAAGGGGTGGGATTGAGGGTGGTCAGGTCATAGCACCACCCACCACGGTGCACCCCCCGCAGCCCTCAGGGCTGGGCAGAGAGGCGCTCTGATGCTCCAGTGGCAATTCAGAGGGGCCCGGGGCTCATGCAGCCGCTGCTGCAATAACAGTGCTGCAATAACAGCCAAGAGCTCTGGGCCCCTTTGAATCTCGAGGCCCTGGGGCAATTGCCTCCCTTGTCTTCCCCCCGTCGGCAGGTCTACAGAGCCTGAGTCAGATGCTTAGGCAGCTACACCCTGAATGAGGCAGACCAGTGCCTGAGACAGACGGCCACAAAGCCAGCTCTCTGGGTGGAGAGCCGCCTGAGCTAGCCAGCCGGAGATGCCAGCAATAGGAGACTGGGATGCTTGGGATGCTCCACTGCAACCCCTACCTGGGGGTTAGGGACGTACGCTGATTTAGGAAGAAGCGGCGAGGGAAACCGACCCCCACATCTTTACCTGTCTCTCGCTCTCCCCCTTAAAGTGTCCAGAGGGAGAGACTAACGCATGAGAAGGACTGTATAGCCTAGTGGTTAGCGCCCTCCCCTGAGAGGTGGCAGATGCTTCCCAGGCAAAGGGGGGACTTGAAGGGGAGGTGTCCTGCATCCCAGCAGGTACTCCAGATCCCCCTCCATGCCAGCGGTTTTGTGTGACCTCGCTGCAGGGCCCAGTCGGGTCGTGTGTCGCCTACTGCCGTGTTTTGATGTGTCACACTGGGCGGCAGTGCAAATCAGAGCACCCTGCCTGGACCTGGCTACGCCTCTTGGGCAGCTCAGGTGACAGGCCTTTGGTTTTTGAGCTAGAAATGCTGGCTGACTCTCTCCCCCGTTCCTGGATGCGAGGCAGTGGAGGAGCACCTCCTCTCCCTTTTTCCCCCGCCCCTTCCTGCCTGCTGTGATGGATGTGGAGTCCGGCCGCGGTGCTAGATCGGGGCTTGGTTAGCTCTGTCGGACATCAGGCTGGGGGAAACCCCCTGCTCAAATACCTCCCCAAGCGAGTGACTCCATAGGCTTCAATGGGGCTGCTCACCTGGGCGGTGGCTACAGGACGGGCTTTGTCAGAATAACTCTGATGAACTATTTGGTACTCTGGCCACAGGCTGAGCATCGCTGATCCATGCTTCTGGGTGTTCTCCAGACAGAGCCTCCCCGCTTCACGGGATCCGTCCGTCCATCCTACCTTATCCGTCCGTGCGTCTCGTCGATCAGCCTGACGTGCACGGATAGCAGTTACCACGGTGGGTCCCACGTCTTGCTGCGCGGGACCATTGCTGGGGAAAGAAGCAGTGATCCATCTAGCCCTGCCCAATGGTCCAAGCCATTTGGCAACCAGAATCCATCTCTTTGTGGTGAATTTGCCAGGCCGTGCTAGGGGAGGTCTCTCACAAGAGCAGTTTTGCAGCCTCGGAGACATTCACAGCAAGTGCCGACCAGTAAGCCGAGTGCATTCAGTATCTCTAGGTCTCACGGTGCTTTGTGTGGAAAGGGGCGTGCTTCATGGAGACAGATGGCTCGGGAGCCAAGACACTAGTTGATAGACGAATTGAGTTACTGATAGTCAGGACCATAAAGGGTGATGGTTTTGAAAGCCATGGCGAAAGAGGCTGATGAGGCGGGAAGTAGGAAATCCAATTGCGGTCTAACTCAGAAAGAGACTGTTTGGTCTGACTTGGTATTAAGCTAATACCATATAAATGGCTAATGGCTGTTTTAAGAAATGATGCATCCGTTGTTTCAGGTTGTTACGGAGTCTGACAGGTCGATGCGTTGTGTGTACCCATGAGGTTTCAGCATTTGTAGCACCTTCTACCGACGTGTTTCTGAGCATTCCCAAATCCCACCACACATTTCGGTAACATTCCCAGGCCAGTTTACATCTAGTAACCCTTGATCGACTAGTGCCTGTTTGTGTTGCTCTCCTCCTTTCGTCCCGCTACCGTATGTCTAGTTGTGCTGCAGCATCTTTCTGGTCAAGTTCCTTTTGAGGATCAAATGGGCACCAAATGGCAGCCAGTTGGATTGCTTTAATAGTCGACCAGAAATGAAAGGCGCTAGATGGCCTAGTTTCCTCCCGGAAGCCTAGACGAGGCTTGTTGAGGAAAGCAGCACAAAAGAAGCCCCTGATAAAAGCAAAGCAGCGCCTCTGACTTTAGGGGGGGGGGGGGGATTGAAATATTGGAAGCCTCAGGCCGCTTGACTTGAACCCAGCAGCGAGGGGCTAAACCTTGGAGCACTGCAGGCTGGGAAACCGGATTGGCGCCTTTGTGGTTTGTCGTCCTTGTCTGCAGTGTGTGAGTGACGCCCTGTCCCGGCTCCAGGAGGTGAAATAAAAGTTTTATTTCACCCTTGAGAGTGAGAAAGCGCCGGTGACTTTTCTCTAAGAACTCCCTAGCCGTTTGGCCTCAGCGGGAGGGCCGGGGCTATGCGTAACTGACATGTCAGCACCTTCTCCGCACGTGCTCCTGACCATCCCTCAGCAGTGCCACTTGTGTCTGTACCATGTTAATATCGTTTATTAGCCCGTTATCGACCATTTCGAAATGGAACTTTTGGCCTATGCCCTTCCCAAGGCTATGACAATTCCCCTTCTGCAGAGCAGCAGTCAAGGGGCTGGCTGGCTCCCGTTCTCAGACTATGCACAGGGAGCTTTTCTCCCCCGTGGATCCCAACGTCAACTGCAGCCCTCGTTGGTAGAGGCCAAAAGCTGTGACCAAAGTGTGTTGGTCCATGTGGAATAAGTTTGTGATTATCAGCCCCTCCTTACCGGCCAGAGGTCTGTCAATGAAACAGGCCCGGCATGAACACTGTTTTGTCCAGCATAGCCGATGGGGGGCCGGGACTGGATTCTCGTCCCACCTTTGCCGTTGATCTTGGGCAAGATACTTCATCTAAGTTGGGGGGGCCTGTGAATACTGGCTTTGCTGGCATGGACTGGTCTGTGTGGCTCAGCCAATGAATATCCATAAGGCACTTTGGAATCCGCAGGTAGGAGGGATGATAGAGGAATATTGTTTGTTGTCCTCGTGGGACAGCGAGGGGAAGGAGTGGATGGCTGCCTGCTAGCGGGGGCCGGGAAGCAAGTCCTGTGTGGCACAGGTATGGGTATCCGCAGCAGACCTGAGTCTCTCGGGCTGCCAAGCTATCATCTTCCCCACCTTCTTGGCTTGGCAGGTGCTATCCGGGTTTCTCTGCTTGGTGTCCTCTGACGGGTCTATCCCCACACCCTCTGTATTTTAATAGCCTTCTCCCTTCCTGGTTTTTTCCTCACTTTTATCCCTCATAATAAGAGGATTCCTGCAGTCTTGTGGCTCCTTCCTGTTTTGGGGGGCCGGGTTCCACCCTCCCAACCAGGCATCAGAGAGACTGGTAGCGGCCCTCCCTTCTCGGAGCATGGGCATCCTCCCAGGTTCTTCCCTCGTGCTTTGTGGTGGCTCCTCCCCTCTCCTAATGAGGAGAAAGCTGCTTCTGGGAGGCGCCACCTCTCCTTGAGAAGGGCTCCCTCCACCAGCACCAATGTCTCCGGATGGGTAGGGTAGATCACGGCATGGATGGCGCCGGCGAGCCATGCGGCAGGTCAGAACGTCCTCTCCATCCTAAGAGCCAGTCCCAGGTCCGGGTCCAGCCAAATGAACGGAAGCATTTCAGCAGGTTCCAGTCCTGTCGGCAGCTCAACCACCTCTTGTTTACTGTTGAAATAATTACTGCTTTGCCATAATATTAGCTCTGAACCGTGACTCCATACCATTGTCACCGGAATATTACCCATTTATTATCTCCCAGCAACCCTGGACGATGAACACTAGACTTTGGAGACCAATTGTTTTACAGCAGGCAGGGTCTTGGTGTGCATTGTTTAATGAGGTAAACTACATTATAGCCAACATTAATTTGGCTGCTGTGCACTCCACTAAATCACTGTTAACCTGTAAATCTGCCACTGGTTTTGATGAGCGCTTCATCACCCGGGGCTGGCGAAATCATTTGTGTAAAAGGTCACGTCCAAGATGGCTCCCTGCCCGTCACAGAGGCAGGGGTGTAAGGGCCTCGTGAAACTCTGGAGAGGAAGGGCATTCTACGCATGTGGCACCCACGCCATGCCGACCCACAGAGCCCCTTATCAGACGCTCGCCCTGCGCGGCACGGGGACATGGGAGATGAAGTGGGAAGTAACGAGCGTGGACTGCGGCAGAAGAGATAGCAGCAAGAAGATAGCTATCTCCAACGCTGTCTCGTTTGCAGCAGGCAAGGGGGCTGGGCAGCGTGGGCCAGCCGGGTCTGGATAATGCACCAGGCAAAACCGGCTGTGCAGCAGTTCCCTGAAAGAGTCAGGACATGGGGAGATGGGTCATTAGCTTAACCCTTTCACTCCTATTGTGTGGCATGGTTTGCCTAGCTAGCTAGCTTTCATATGCCAGTCTGTCTACAGTGTTCTGTCTGTCTGTAGCACAAATAGGGAGACAAGGGGGGCGAGGGGGGTGAGGTGATACCTTTTATTGGGCTAAGTTGTGCTGGTGATAGAGACAAGCTAGCTCTTCTGGTCTGTCTGTAGTCTGCCTGTGAGTGGAAGAATCCGTATAAGAACAAGCACTGCTTCTGAGTCGCTGTTCACAGTGTGCCTGGCACTAAGAAGCAACCCTGTGTGAGCCCTTCCTCCTGCACAATCGTGTAGGTCCCTGTGACCTAATGGATCTTGGGGTTGTGGGTTGACGTTCCCATGTGTGCCCCCGACTGAGAAACATTGAAAAAAAAAGTTGGGAAAAAGTCAACAACAGGTCAGGAAAAATGTCTTTGGGGTGGGTCTCAGTGGCATAATGGATAAGACATGGGATTCTGGGGTTGAGTCCTACCCATGCCCCTCTCCTGTCCCTGGAGCTGATGGGCAGCCACCACTAGCTTCTCCAGGGCTGCAGATGGCATGAGCTGATGTTAGGGAGGTGGGTTGACGGATAAGGCATCAGCCTCCAGGGCTTATGATGGCATCAGCTGAAGGAAGGGAGGTGGCTCAGCAGCCCCTCCAGGGCTAAAGAAGGGTAGGTGTAGGGCGGTTCTTTTGCCATCCCATCCTCTTGCAGTGTACCAGTGAGTGCGAGGGGGCTTTTGTTCCCTCCCTTGTTTCTGAGCAGTGGGATTGCTTCCGATTCCCTGTATGGCTAAGATGATTGAGCTAAGCCGATCGGTTTGCGCAGTGCACTGTCCATATTAAAATATGCATCACAAATAAAGCCCCCTCCTCCCGCCACAAATGGGTCAGTGTATTTCTCTGAAACCTCCTGTTTCCAGAAGGGGTGCATATCGCCTATCCAGCCTTGTCACACCCAGCTTTTCCTCCTCTCCACGGCGGCCAGATGGGCCCCTCCCAGCAGGCAAACTGTTCTGGATTCACCAACATCGGGGACTGATACTCCCCACAGTGTCACTTTACAGGTTAGCAATACACACACTCCAGCCTCTTTGAACAGCACAGCCCCTCCTTTCCTGGACACCAACAACATTTGCGGATTTGCTGCTCCCAGAGAACCAGTGCGCCCCAATTTACTGGCTTCCCCTCCGATCACAGCGCTTAGCTATGTGAAAGGAAGAGCAACACTATTTAACAAAGCATGGAGATGCAAGACGTAGCAAGTAAAAGTTTTGGAATCAAATGGTAACATGTCAAATCAAATCACAGCCTTCATTCTAGAGCCTAGACTTCGTTGGCAAGGAACTTTGCTGCCTAATGAAACTGAGTGCAACTAAAGTCCTTGCAGCGTTTTGCAGGCAGGGCTGTGAGTCACCTTTCCTAAGCTAGAATTCACTGAGCATTCGTCTTCTTGGGAAAGAAGCCAGGCTGGACCTCAGCCTTCTAAGCACTCCCCCAAAATGTTCTTTGCTTATCAACAGAGCACTCCCCTTGATGGTATTGGTTTATTGCTACAACTTTCCTCCCTTGTCCAATGTGCAATTTCCTGCCCCGGGACACAAACAGGCCTCTATTGTGAAGCAGACAACATGCAGCAGACACATGACACGCCAGAGAGAGAGAAGCGTCTTTTCCTTCCTGCCTAAGAGGAGCATGCTCGTCCCCTTCTGGTGACCTGCCATCATTCATGACCTTTAAGAACTTAATTTTCACTGCAATTACGTAATTCCTTAACCCTCACCCACCCAGACATTTCAGTTTTGGTGGAGACCTCCCATGCCACCCTTTCATACTTTTAATATGCATACATCTGATCCGGGGGGGTCTCTGTAAGACTCTCTGCGCTCCTTGTGTCTTTGCCAGTTGGCACCAAGATGTTCCTGGGTCAGCTGGTAAAGGGCAAGCTATTTAGGTTAGTTCTACACTGGAGGAGAAACTCAGTTTAAGATACTCAACTCCAGCTATGAAATTACCGTAGCTGGAGCCGATGTACCTGAAATTGAATTTCTGTGGCAACCCCGCTGCAGGAGCTGGTGGGAGAAACTCTACCATTGACTTCCCTCACTCCTTGTGACTTCGTGGAGTACTGGGATCAAGGGGGGGCCATCAGCATTCGATTTAGTGGGTCCTTACTAGACCTGCTAAATTGAACCCTGAAAGATCATTCTCTAAAGCGTTGATCTCCAGGTGAGTATAGACAAGGCATAAGAATGGCCACACTGGGTCAGACCAATGATCCATCCAGCCCATTGTCCTGTCTCCCGATAGTGGCCAATCCCAGATGCCCCAGAGGGAGGGAACACAACAGGGAATCCTCACATCATCCCTCTCCTGTCACTCGTTTCCAGGTTGGCCTGAGATTGCAAGCTCTTCAGGGCAGAGACTTTAGGTTTTCATTCTGCTGCCCATCACCACTGTATCTGGCCATCGTTCATGGGAAATGAGGAGCCACAGCCAAGTCTCAAGTGCTCTCAGTTACATGTTTCTGTGAGGCCCAACTCTGTGGTGCTGGAGTCAGCATAATATAAATGACAACAATAGTGACTGTAGATGTCTTGCTTCTGGGCTGGTCCATTTTCAGGCCAATCTTATACCAGGGCACAGTGGAGTGCGGTCATGGGAGAGCTTCTGGCTTGGGGTGGGGACGTGGATTCTCTCTCTCCTCTCTCAGTGCCCTGCACAAAAATGACTTTGGGTCTGTCTTTGCCGGGATTGCCAATTCCAACCCAGGGATTCCATGGCCACCTTCTCCTTCACGATCACCCAAGCTAAATGAAGCTTTGGATGCTCTGAAGGCTGTTCCCGCCTCCCCTCCCCCCGCATTGTAGGAAGAGAGGGAAAAAACGGAGTTTGAGCCTCCCCGATTTCCTTCCCCCTTCCTTAGCAATCAGCGCGGCTGAAAATGGCAACCGCGTTCCCCCCGTAAATGCGGTGCGTTGTATCCGTGGCTTGCTCAGGCTGATGCGCCATTCTTCGGGCTCTGGGAAGCAGAGGACGAGCAAGGGATGGCAGTAGCTGAGATTCAAGAGATCTCCACACAAATTAAAACCTTTTATCAGCCTCTAATAGCTGTGCAAACTAATTATATTTTGGCCAAACTTTACCAGTGACTCCCTTGGGGTATTATTATAAAATCCTGCGCTGTGGAATCGCGTCCCCATTCTGTCAACACTAGGATGCCTCAGCTACAGCGAACTCAGCCCCGACTCATCGTCACTGCTGGGATGAGCTTTGCATAAGCTGTGGCTGTAGCACTCAGGGAGGGCGGAAGCACAGCTGTATTGTGGCATGTGGCCCAGGCTCATTAAGCCACGTAGCTAAGGGCAAGGCTGGGATGGAAGGAAAGGCAACACCGAGTATTCTTGTACGGCTCCCATTTGTCTGCCTCATTCTTGGCTTTCCCCCCGCCACGCTTCACACAGCGTGTAGTCAGCCTGTGGAACTCCTTGCCAGAGGAGGCTGTGAAGGCTGGGACTATAACAGAGTTTAAAGAGAAGCTAGATAATTTCATGGAGGTTAGGTCCATAAAAGGCTATTAGCCAGGGGATAAAATGGTGTCCTTGGCCTCTGTTTGTCAGAGGCTGGAGAGGGACGGCAGGAGACAAATCGCTTGATCACTGTCTTCGGTCCACCTCCTCCGGGGCACCTGGTGCTGGCCACTGTCGGCAGACAGGATACTGGGCTAGATGGACCTTTGGTCTGACCTGGTACGGCCGTTCTTATGTTTTTATGTTATGTTCATTGGTTATTGGGTGTGTTCATTTTGTAGCACGGGGGTCGGTTTACAAAGTGGCTGGGGGAGAATGGTGGTGTTCCCCCAAATCCCATCCACAAACTGAGCACCACTTGCTTGTGACACCAAAATGAGACTGTGCTCCTAGTAGATAGTGCAGATTGTGGTGTGTTAGGTGCGTTGGTGAAACAGCAGTGCCAAGCTTCAATTGGTGTCAGTAGGTTTCAGAGTGAACACAACACTTAGCTGAATAGGGACCATTCCACACCTCTCTGAGCTACAATTTCAGACAGACTGCAGCTCAAGACAGGCTTACACTAAAAAGTCAGATTGCCTCAGCTACACTGCTCAGGGGTGTGAAAAATCCACACCCCTGAGTGACATAGTTAAAGCGCACTAATCCTCTAGACTGACGGAAGAATTCTTGTGCTGTGCTGCTGTAGCTGTTGCTGTGCAGACGTGGCCTGAGGCAGACACTGGTTAGCAGGTGTGCACTGAGTGGGTTTTGTTTGCAAACACAAAGGTTAGGACCTGATTTTTAGTGGTGATTTGGCCTCCTTGCCCCGTTCAGGCTGTTAACACATCAGAGCTGGGGCTGTCTGGCACTAGGATCAGGGAGCCCTATTGACTCCAGGTGGGGCTCAGTGGAGAGTCTCTCTCGGCCTTTTTCTTTTTACGAGGAGAGCTGAGTTTCCGGCACCCAAGACGATGCCCCCTGCTTGCTCCCAGACCTCACTTGAGGTCCTTGCTCATCTCTTCCCTGTGGTTCCATGAACGTGGGCTTCGGGGTTGGGCCCAAGATGTGGCAGGTCGAAGACTATGGTGTGATGGCACGTCGGGTACCCCCCCGACCCTGCACCTTGTCTGCAGCAAGATGAGACTCTGCCAACCAGTAGTATAGAAAGGGCTGATTGCTCCTCCAGCACAGCATAGATTTCAGGAGGCAGGGCCAGGAAGCCTCAGACCCCTTGGGTTAGGGGGTCCATTGTCAACACTAGACCCTCAGCCCTCAGCTAAGGCTGCTTCCTTCATGTTTTCCAGCCAGCAACTCCCCTTCCCCCGAAACCTCCCTTCCCTTGTTCCCTCCCTGCCCTCAACCGGTC
>JANRFK010000961.1:2592741-2611111 GCA_030068395.1 Apalone spinifera
CAGAAATTCAAGCGGCCAGTGTAGACAGCTAGCAAGTTTTTCCGGAAAAGCGGCAGATTTTCCGGAAAAACTTGCCAGTCTAGACACAGCCATGGGGTTTGGGTTTGTGACCGTGCCGGGGAGGGCTCCTCGGGCTATCAGTCCTCCCGCCTCCCGGCGGACCATTCCGAATGTCTTCACCACCTCACCCACAGTGCTGTCTATGTCCGGCTTCCTCAGTTCTGCAGTCTTTACCCTTTGCGGGGTGATATCCTCACTCTCTGGGGAAGAGAAAGGAGAGGGGGATCCAGGTCTGCCCTCACTCACGGGCCCCAGCCCAGGGCCCTAAGGACTTGGACCTGCCAGGGTCCAGTCCGGCTGACGGGGCTTCCCGCCGAAACTCGCCAGCCCACGAACCTTGTCTGGGTTCTGCCCTGGGCTACTTCCTCTCACTCTGTCCCCCTTTCTACCCTAGTGGCCGCTCGCCCTAGGGGCCTACCCAGCCTCCGACGGTTTGGCCGCCCAACCCCCGTGTGACCGGAGTTCGGGTGCCCGTTTCCTTCCGGGGCGCCCTGTTCAGCCTGCCGCCTGGGCTTACCGTCCTTCTCATTGCTCCATGGGGGAGGGAAGGACCGCGTGAGGCCGCGTCTGCTTCCCTCCTCTCTCCCTGTGACCGGCGCGGCATTTTAAATCCCCCGCCGCTTCCGGCGCCGGCCTGGATGACGTGCTGACGCCACAGGGGAAGCTCCGCCCACCCCATGACGGCCGAGTAGCGGCTCTGCCGCCGTGCCTGGGCCGCCAGACGCATTGCGGCCCTTGAGCAGCCGGTGCAAAGCCAGTGCCCTGTTCCATGCCCCCCAAAAGGGCCCACTGTGGGATGGCAGCGTCCCGTCACAGGGTTAAAGAACATGGCCCTGATCCTGCAGCCCCTTCTCATATCAATAGTGGTCGCTCATTCATTTGGCCCCATTAACTTAATTGGGGCTCTGCCCATCAGTGTAAGTGAAGATTGCAGTGGCCAGGGAATGGGAAGTGCTGACATTAGACCAGGGGTTCCCAACCTGGGTACGCGAATCCCCGGGGGTACGAGAAGCTTGTCAAGGGCGTACGGGGAATATTTCGTAAATAACTAGATTATCCTAGTTGAAATATTCCAAAAGTAGTAGCGTTAGTGAAAAAAGTTGTGGATTCTAGAGTCTAGGATTCATTTCCTTTCATATTGAATAGGGGGTACGGGAAGGGTTAAAAGCCAAGGCGGTACGGGGATCGAAAAAGGTTGGGAGCCCCTGCATTAGGCCCAAGGGCTGTCGCAGTGGCTCACAGCAGGCGTTTGGACCAGGAAGTTTCTCCCCCTCTCCTGCCGTCCGCCGCTTGCCACAGCTGTGAGTACCCTGGATTCCTGGCCAGAGGCAGAGGGAATGGCCCATCCCTTACCAAGGAGCCATGAGTTGCATCATCATCCCTGCCATCTGCTCCCCAGGCTCACGGGCTCCCACGACTGGCTTGTCAGACTCTTGACTCCTTTCCAGTTGTCACTAGTTACGCCGCAGGCGGGGAAAACCCCTCAGGCCAGGGGCTGATTGGGCGAGTGAGAGAGATGGGCCTGCGGCGGGCCGGGAGATATGCAGCCCCCGAAACACCTCGTCACCACTTCCACCCACCCGCTGGGACCCTGCTGCCTGTGGGCCGGGGTGCACATCCTGTCACACTCGGGGGGCCGGGAGTAGCTGTGTGTGCTGACTCTAGGCCCTGCATGCATGTCCTGCATTGGGGGCCAGGGGATGTACCCCTCGCTGTGGTGCCCGGCCAGCGCAGCTGGTCACACTTAGGTATTGAGGAAATATCAGAGGAAGAAAGAGGAAGATCCTGCACTGATAGGCTGGGGGTTTGGCTCAGGGCCACGTGGTTTGATGAGTGGGAATCCCCCTGTTTTGGGAGCCCACTCCCCCTGGCGTTAGTAAGTTAGGTCTGTTTTCTCTTGGCCCCTCTCTTTGCTTTCCCCACAGTCTCGCGCCGGAGAGCACCTAGCAAGCATGCTAATCCGTTGCAGCCCACCTTGGGCCTGTTTGCATCCCAGCACGAGGCCTGCTGCGGAGGCTAGCCCAAGGGAAAACCATGGCCTGTCCCCACAGCCTGCAGCGTTGGGCGGGCCAAACTCCAGTCCCTCCCCCCATCCTCTGCCTGCCTGCGGACTCTGAGCTCTTGCTCTGCACAGATTGCTGGCTAATGGGGTGGAGCTAGCTGGAGTGCTTTCTATTAATGGAGCAGAATATAAACAGAATAAAGTCTTCATTTCCCAGGCTGTGCCTTCATTATTAATATACTTTACAGTTCACGGGTTCTTCATTCGCTTCCATGTTTTCTCAGCTGGGGTAATCGGCACCTCGGCATGAGAACAGTCATCACATTTCTGTTTCCAGTTGAGCGTGCGTCCAATTCACCATGAAATGGTCTCTCCGCCGTGACTCTGAGGTGCATGGGGAGGGTTCCCAGTCCCTTTTGGGTGTGCGGAAGCAGGGAGGGCTTGCCTGGGGCAGGTATGCGAATCCTGCTCCTCTCCCTAGTGGCATGGAGAGACGGGGCGACGAAGGGAGGCAGGCCTGGGGTTCCTTGGTGAGTGCTGGGGAGCCCACAGCGAAGGGTGGAAAGCGCTGAGGGGTGGGAAGAAAGGGACTTTGGCAGAGGCAGAAGCTGGGTGGAGGGAGAAATGAAAGCGAGAAACAAATGGGATGGGGAAACAAAAGAGAGAAAAGTGTGTGGGGATAGGAGTGGGGACGCGATGGGGGGCAGGGAAAAGACGTGAAAAAGAGAGTGGAGAGAGGAAAAAGGGGCCATTGTCATGACTGGAATGAGAACCCAGGTCTCTTGAGTTTACGAGAGCCAGTGGGATACTTAAAAAAATGGCCTGAAATGTTTGCATCAGTTAATAAACAATGAATTGAGCCATGCACGGGCCCCTTCCACCAGCGTTCACTCCAGGCCGGACAGGAACGATGAAAGTCCTTTTCACGGGCCATTGCGTTGGGCTCCTGCACTCATTCAGAGAGGAGACACCTCAACCTGCCCCTGAGCGGGCCCGGGGCAGGGCGCCAACCACACTCCAGACGCAAAAGGTCTCCCAGATGTATTTGAGATCGGGTCCGTTTTGAGGCTGTGTGCACACGTAGGCCAGTGCATTCTGTGCATGTGTACACGTGAAAAGTGGTTTGGAGCTGGATTAAAATCAGGATCAGCTCCTGGATACATGATGGCTGAAAAGAGGCAAGGTTAGTATGTGGAATGAGCTATTCTGAATTAGTCCTGAATAAGCTGTACAACCTGTGTGGTGAGCAACAGATGGCGCCTCAGACCCAGAAGCTAAGGAGTATGACAGCTGAGTGCGAGAAAAGTGTTGTGTCTGTGCGTGTGTGTGCTGGCGTGTTTGTGTGTGCTTGTGTGCTCATGTGTATTTGTGTAATATTATGTGGGTATGGACTCTGTGTGTGTGTGTGCAAGGGCACACATATGAGCGTGAACTTGTGTGCACGTCTGTGCTCATGCGCTTCGTGCCCATGCACAGGGGTGTGATTGTGTGAGGAATGGGTGTGTACTCACACAGGTACAGAAAGTGCAGGTGCTTTGACACCCCCCGTTCCAAGGAAGTGAGGGTAAGGCCACGTCTTCCCTTGCCAGGCTGGAAATCGCTCTTCTGGCATTTGATTTAGAGGGTCTAGTTAAGACCCACTAAATCAAATGCTGAGGGTGGCTCCAGTTAGTGCCAGTATTCCTCACAGGCGTGAGGAGTAAGGGAAGGGAGCGTTTGATCCTGTTGGCCTCCCTCTGTAAAGATGGCGCCAAGCCAAGTATTTTATGTAGCTGGAGTTGCCTTAGCCCAGCCTGCCAGGTCTAGTGTGGCCCTGGCCTAAGAGGCAGCGGGTGTGTTCAGGAGACAGGACAGGAAGTCAGGGAGTGGCCAAGCGTATCATCGGGAGGCCATCATCCTGGAAATAGATGTTACTCACTGCTCGGGGGCACTTCTCTCTGGGACTCATTTCCCATGAGTGGGGCCTTACGGCTCCTAAATTGCCAGCAGCCGTGCTGCCCAAGGAGTTAGCACTTTGGCATTGCGGGCACCTCGAGAAAACCAGCCGAGGCCGGTAGCTGGCCAGGGCTCCGCCCAAGGGCAGTGCCAGGCTGTGGTCCCCTCTCTCTTTTCCCCCTCTTCCTCTGCGTATTTCATTTGGATCACACCAGCCTCAGTGGTGTCCTCCCATGTGCTTCTCCTCCCTGGGCTTGTTGTGGGAATAGGGTGTCCGTTGCGGATGACTGGGAGCAATCAGGCCCTGGCACCCGATCAGGCTGCTTTGAGCTGTGTGAGCCTGTCTGGGTTTGGAAGCTAAGCAGCGTGAGGCTTAACTCAGCACTTGGATGGGGGACTGCCGAGGAAAGACCTCGGTGCTGCAGCAAGCAGGGCGGCTGTGTTGGCCTAGGGTCTGTTCCCTTGGAGGCAGCGCTTTGCGGTGGGGGAAGGGAGGAGACCCTGATCCTTTGGGGGGCACTCAGCCTCTCGCAGTACTGGCCACGTCTGTTCGGTTGTCCATGCTCATCTTCCTTTGGCCTCTGACGCTGCGGGCGGGGGGGAGGAGTGCAGCTGTGAGCGGGGGAAGAGGGGCTGCCCTGCGCTGCGTCTGCAAAGCACCTTGGGCCTCCTCCCGGATGAAAGGCGCTGCTGCAAGATCAGATGTTGGGAGGATGAAAGGAGGAAGCTGCCTTTCAGTGCTGCTGGACTCCCGGTGGGCCCAGGGCAGGAGGCTGGGAAGTGGCAGCAAGGTGTGGGGCAGAGGTTCCCTGCAGCAAAGGCATTTCCAGAGTGGGAAGATGCCAGAGCAGGGGAAGAACTGAATCCTGGCCAGGGAGAGGGGAAGCAGAGACTGGGAGGGGGGGGCTGTATTCACACAACACCAATGGGCTGACAGGGGTCCCAGCTGGCATTGGAACAGGGAAGCTCAGGCAGCATCTGTGGGGATCCACATAGACATGGGGCAGGGCTGCTTAGGCTGGGATTCTGAGATGCCAGCAAGGAGGGAGACTGGTGGTTGTCAGTCACTGGGAGCGAGCAAAGAGCTGAAACCACTAACACCTGGTCAGCCTAGCACGGTAGAAGCGGTTTGATCGGGCGCTGGTGGATGCCCAGAGACCGATCCCCGCGCTGCATCCACAACAAGGCAAGTCCCGGCCTGCAGCAGGCTCTCTAGAGACGAGAGACGTAACCGGTCTTCCTAGCCAGCTGCTGGGGTTCCCAGGGATGGTGCCCATTGGTGATGACTGTCTAACGCCCCGATCCTCAAAACGTTTTTAGGTTCCTCGTTTCCAGTGAGGTTAAGTACCTTTGTGGATCCAGGCCTCCGTGACTTTGGTACAGTGGAGCCTTGTCCACTGGGACCAAGTCTGAGAACCAGCCTGCACTTTCAGTGCCGGCCTGAGATGGCGAGACATTCCAGTTGCTACTCTGTTGAGGCCTGGATTTGACCGCGAGGGGCGTGGGGGTGCACTGTAACTTACCCCGTACAACTGCCCCTGTTCATCCTGCAGTGTCACAAAGCAACGCCCAGACTGTATAATTATGGGGAATAATTTTCCCTGCCACTGAAAGGCAGCCACCTCTGGGGTGGAAGAGGCAGCTGCAGAGCCGTGGGCAGCAATGCTACGCTGCCGAGCAGGGCGAGGGAGTGAAGACTACTCTACTGAATTGGAACTGCCGGGAGAATTTGAGGAGGAAGATTGTGGCAAGGAGGGATCTAGACATCTGGGGACGAGGCAAAGCCTTTCAGTTGGCCCTCACGTATAAGTTGGTGCATGCAGTCATCTCCCCTGCAAGAATGCTGATGTGAACTCCGTGTGCAAAGCCGGGGTAGGGGGAGGACTTTTGAGGCTTGAAGCCAGACTGCTTGGAAATGTGGCTGTTGGTTCTTCTCCATGCTTAGCGTATTGTCTCTCTCTTTTCATTCTCTCCAGCACAAGCTTGTCGTTCCCTTTCTTTCATCGCTTTCACATTCTCTCTTTCAGGCTTGCACTTTCTTGTGGTAGGGATGTACAGCCCACGCTAGGGATGTAAGCGAGTAGTCGATTCATGGGCTGCCTGATGAGCCTAGGCTTATCGATAGTCGAGTCGACTATTCGCATTCCCCCTCTTGCTGCTTCTGTATCAGAGGCAGCTAGGGAGGAAGCGGGCGCCGGTGCTGGGGAGGGGAGCCGGCTTAAAAGCCAGCTCCCCCCAGCACCATCTCCGTGATGCTGCCTGTCCCCCACACTGGGGGAGCAAGGGAGGCCACATTGTGAGATTGGGGACCCGACGCGAGCCAGGACTGAACCACGTTTGCTCAGTCTTGGCTCACGCCGGGTCCAGAACCGCTGCGGCTCTGCAGTTTAAATGTAATAGGAGCTGGGCTGCCTGCCTTACCTCACACACTCAAGCCCTCTCTCATGGCTTTTTCTTTTCCTGCCCCTGTCACATTCACATGCTTCCTCTTTCCGATTCCCACCCCTCTTTCTTCTCACTCGGAGGCTTCCACCCTGCCAGAGACTCAGGCACCACACTTTGACACTGCTCAGTCCTGGCAAGTGGACGCCGGTAGCACAGAAATGCCATGTGCTGTGGCTGAGACAAACTCAGGCATGTGCTTCCCCCCTTGGTCCCTTTTCAAGTCCCTCCTCCCCCCAAAATAGCCTCCAGGACATCGGCACAAAGGAAAGGAGAAAGGACAATCAAACAAACTTCTGAGCCTGTGCCCAGCTGTGGTGATAATTGCCCTGATCGGGAGCTTTAACGTTCCCTTTTGCTTCCCATTCTTCGCTGAGACAGATTCCGCCGCAGTGTCCTGCACTTCAGGAGGGGAAGGAAGGAGAAAATTGTCCATTTTTCTCCCATCGTCTCTCTGTCGAGTTGAGATAATAATAGTCTTTTTCTGATCCCGTGAACTTTCCCATCTGCTTGGTAAAACAATGGCAATTCTTTTTCCTCACGGCCTCTCTCCCTTCTTGTCTTTTATTTTTATCCTCCTACACTATAATTTAAAGCCACAGCAATGCTGGAGCCCGTGAGAGAGTTGTTTCCCCCCTCGCTTTAATACACCGCTGTTATTTAAAATGGCCTTTCCTCTTGGAGTAACATGTTCCTCCCCCTCGTACACACCTCTGCCCACCTCTGGAGCAGTGGAGCTGGCGTCTGGCGCGACGCGGCTGCCATCAGGGAGGGCGCAAGGCCCGGCGGGGTCTCCAGTCGGCCTGTTTTTCATTTCTCGAGAGTTTTTGCTTTGGAAGACCGGCGCAGCGACATGCCTGTCTCGCCGCTTCTGTGGGGTGTGGATGCGAGACCGAGACACGGATGGGGAAGGGCGGGGGCGGGAGAAGCTAAGGTCTGTGACCGTGGTGGGCTCTCAAAGGCCAGGCCCACAAAACGGGGAGGTGGCTATTTTCAGTAAAAGCCAGCCAGACTGGGCTCCCCAGAGTAGCTCTGCCAACGGCCCCCCAGTTCCCCTGCGCAGCCCCTTCCCAGCCCGGCATGCAGCTCCCCCGGTACGGCCATGCGGGGAGCTGGTCTGGTTTTGCACGCTATCCGGACCTGCAGCCCCTACCCACCCTCTCATCACCATCCTCCAGGTCTGCCCCGCAGTGCTGGCAGCCAGCCTCAACCCTCGTCCCTTCCTTCCGCCCATGCGTGTCCCAGGCTGCTGTCGGGGTATGTCTACATAGCAAAGTTATTTCAAAATAACTCTAACATCTACACAAGCCAACTGCCATTTCAAAATTAAGTCCAAATAGCAGAGGGCTTATTTCGAAATCGGTAAACCTCATTCCGCGAGGAACAGTGCCAATTTTGAAAGAGCTATTTCCAAATAAGCGCTGTGGAGACGCTTATTTCGAAATAGGGGGCCTCCAGCCCTTCCCCGGGTGCCCTGCTGGCCACCCTGGCTACAAGGTAACTTCTGACCTGATGCCCTGCAGGAACCAGATCCGGCTGGCCTTAAATGCGATTCAGCGTCCAATCAGTGTGGACGTGCTACTTCGAAATAGCAAAAAGCTATTTGGAAATGCATTTTGTGTGTAGACGCGTTATTTCAAAAGAAGATATTTCAAAATAGCACTGTAGTGTAGGCATATGCTCAATGAGCAGCAATACGCCAAGCGAGCCTCCGGAAACAGAGACATCAGCACCCATCCGGCACGCGGGGAGGGCGAGGCCGCTGGGCTGGAAAATAGCATGTCTGAACACATCGAGACGGGCTGAACGTGATGGAGCAGGGACGATGCTCAGCCCCTGTTTGAAGTCGGATCCTAGAATCCCAGGGCGGGCAGAGACTTCAGGAGACATCGAGTCCGGTCCCCTGCCCAAAGCAGGACCAGCCCCGACTCCGTCGTCACTCGCTTGTCCCCACCGGAATGGAGAAGAGTTCTCCACGGGGCAGAAAACAACCCAGGCCCCCAGAGGGCTCCGCCATGGGGCTTAGACTGGTCTAATCTGGAGCGCAGAGAGTAATGCAGAGAGGGAAGGTTGCATCCCAGGAAGCCCAGAGTCACATTAAGGTTACCACCTTCTGCCTGTCAATTCCAGGCTGCCACATGGTACTTAAGTAGCCCCCTCCTTCTCCCGTACTGCCCTCCCCCCCTCAGGACTGGGCATGGAGAAGGGGGAGGCGGCATGGCAAACTCATCGGTCCCTGCTGCCCCCCGAGGCACGGCGAGTCGCCGCACAGGCCTTTCATCAGGGCTTTGCCACCTCGCTTTATTTTAACGCTTGTTCCCCGTCTTATGAAAAATTGGAAATTTATCTCCAATCAGCCCTTGCCTTGGCTCTCTATCAGCTCCCCCTGCTCCCTCACTTCTTCTCATTTATTTCTGACAGGCATCATGTAACAAATTCCTAATTTGACGAGCTGGATATATCCCGCAGGCGAAAGCGCAGAGCCGAGATGTGCTGCTACCATTTAGTTACCGCTTCTGAATTCCCCAGCTCCCTGGAGGGGGGAGTGGAATAAAAATATCCACCCCTCTGAGCAGCCTCCCAGTAGCCTGCGCTGACAAAATCCTGACAGGCCTGGAAAGGGGGAAACGGCAACCCGGGCGCTGGGTGTGGAGTTCCACCCTGCGAGGAGCCTCGCTGCACACTCAGGGCACTGCTGCGGGGAAGTTCGCAGCGCGGAAGGGCTGGTTGGCACAGTCGTGCTGCTGGGAAAACGTCCCGCTGCCTCTCAAGCAAGGGGTGCTCAGTCCCGTCAGCTTGCCCAGCTAAGCCAGGGTGGACCTGGGCTAGTTTTGAGGTGCCAGGCGGGATAGCGGGGGTGACTCAGTAGGAGACGCACCAAGTCCTGAGGCAGGACCGAGTCCGTACCCCAGCGTGGTCTTGCACTACCGTGCTTAGGGCGTGATGCAAACGTGAGCTGCTCACTGCATGGTATCATGCAGGCAGGGCCGCAGAGTGGCCCCCGAGGATTAAATGATGGAAGCACAGAAGCGTCCTGGGCAGTACGGCTGCTTCGGGGGGTACACGGATTCTTGAAGCTCGTCATTTTCAGAGATGCAGGACTGACTTAACCCCCCCGGGCAGCCACAGGTGCTGCAGGAGCCCCAAGGTGCCTTCCAGCAGGCTCTCTGCTTGTGACCAGACTTTCCAAACACGGCGCTGTCGGACAGCAGCAGCGTTCCGCCCCAGAGGGAGCTGTATTCTGCTGGGAGGAAGGGATCGCTGCCTACGGCTGGCAAAGAGCTTTGTGGGCTCTCTGATGTTCCGTTGCTAGTCATGTGTGTGACTTATGTCCCCCCAGCCTCCCCTTTGCCCTTTCATTGGATTATTCGTGTGCAGGGAAGCAAGGTACAGAAGTGGAGTGGGGAGCGGAAGGGGACCAGGAGTGACTCAGGCCTGCGTCTGGGGCTAGGTCCTATGGTCTCAGCCTCTGCTCTCAGGCTGGGTCGCCTGTTCCTCCCTTTGCAGACTCATGGAGCCCGATCACAAAGTACATTGTGACTAAATAAAGCCGACAGCCCAGGACTCCTAGAGCTAAGCACTTTTGAAAGACACCGTGTGCTGCTCCCTCAGCTTCCAGCCACGGACTGTCTTCCTCTCCCCCGTCTTTCCATCCCCCCTCTTTTCCTCTCTCTCTCCTCTTCTCCTTTTATTCATTCTCTTTTCCTTCCTCCTCCCCTCCCCATCTGCCCTGTCTCCACCCCTCCCTTGTAGAGTCTCTTGCTCTCCCTCGCTAAGCCCCTTGGCTGTAATTACCAGTCACTTAAAGGTTTAAGGAAGGGCTATTAAATATTCCACGTTGCTTGTGCACTATATTCTAGGCCTATCCAGCATTCTTGGCCCTCTGCACTGGTCTCCAGTGTGAAGCCTGGAGTATTGCTTGCAGACATAATATCCCACAGCTGAGAAAGGTTTCACACCCACCAGGCGCTGGGAATTTGAGCTTGTGTTTGGTGGCTGGAAGGACACTCACAAGGAGGTGGAAGTTTCTCACGTCCTTGTACGGCTGGATTCAGCCAATGCTCAGTGCTGCAGGGGGAGGGGAGCTTCCTCCAGTGCCACTTGCTTCCATCGTGGGGATATTCTTTTTTAAATTCACCTAAAATGCAGGTTTGACGGAGCTTTGCAGGGCCCAGGCGTGTGGCGATTCAGAGGGAAAGCACTTCCGGAAAAGCTCGGAGTTCAAACATCTTCTGGGTCTCATCGACCCCCACCCCAAATTGTAGCTGTTAATAAAATCAGCCCCAAGCCCCTGGAATGTTTTCTGGTCTGTCTGGCTGGGGGTGGGGGCTTGGAGATTGCAAATGGAAGAATCGTAGAATCCTCAGGTTGGAAGAGACCTCAGGAGTCACCGAGTCCAGTCCCCTGTCCAAAGCAGGACCAACCCCAACTAAATCAACCCAGCAGGGCTGTGTCCAGCTGGGACTTCAAAACTTCCAGGGATGGAGAGTCCACCCCTTCCCTAGGGGCCCATCCCAGTGCTTCCCCACCTGCCTAGGGAAATAGTTTTTCCCAATATCCAACCTAGCCCTCCCCCACTGTAACTTGAGCCCATTGCTCCTCGTTCTGTCCTCTGCCACCAGTCCATTTGCTGGGTTTTATTCCACACATGCGCGAGGCAAAGCTGGGCGTCTGCCGGACGCCGTGTCATTGCCGCACTGCCGATGAACCCCAGCCCAGTCCAGCAGGATCCCCTGTTCCCCCGGCCCTGGGCTCTTCATATTGTTGCCAATGCCTCTCCATCCCGCACCCTAACCCTAATAAGAGCCCCCCGCCCCCGCCGGCCCAGGCTTCCCTCTCTCTGCAGCAACCCCCTCCGCTGCTTTATTCCAGCCCTCTCACCTCAGCCGGTGCATGTCACCCTGCCCAGGCGCCAGACTGGTCAGGGGATGGGGCTTCTCCAGTCTCGTGCGGAGACTGGGATAAGTTCTCCATCCTGGGCAATTACTTAGCGCTCCTTGCCACGCGCCAGGAATCTCCAGCTAAGGCTAGGCCCCACACACCCAAGCTAATTTGATTCCCCAAAGCCCCTTTGCACCCCTGGCTGCAGGGGATCCCGGTGACATGGCGTGGAAAGCGACTGTTCCTAAGCCAACTGAAGGAAGGAGGGGAAGTTGAGGGTTTAGTCTAGGGCCGGAGATCCCACCCCCTGGCAGGATGCGTGTGTTTGCCTGAGTGCTTTGCAGCAAGCGCAGCGGTCCCTCTCCAGCCACGTCCTAGCACTAAACATTTGCCACCGAACCCCATCTGCCGACGCGCCCCCTCTGCCACCACAGGCCCCCGCCTGCCCGGCTTGCCCGAGACGCTCACCGGCAAAGGCTGTGAGCCAGGCAACCGGACAAATTAAATCAAAAAGCGCAGCTTCGGCACCCAGGGGGGAAATGCACCTCAGCTTTGACTTATTGCACGGCACATGCTTACAAGGGAGAAGCAGCGGCTTTTGTCACTGCGAGGGGCCATGAAAAATGAATTAGGGCCGCTGCCGGGAGAGGGCATGTGGGAGAATCTTTCATTTCGGCGACGCTGTCCTCTCTCACCTTGCAGGCAGACGAGAACAGAGAAAAGGGCAGTGATGCGGGGGGGGGGGAGCAAGAAAAGTGAAGGTAAGAAAAACAAACAAGAAACCTTCCGCTGGCAGAAGTCTAGCCGCGGTCTGGCTTTCTCCCCTCGCGCTCCTGGAGAGAGAAGGGAGGGTTCGGAGTCGCTCGGCGAGGCATGGGAGCGAACACCACTACGGCGCCATGCTGCTTTTCAGCAGCGGTGCCTCTTGGAAGAGCAGGCGGCAGGGTGGGGTTGGTCAGGTCACAGCGCTCTCCAGGAATCCCGCTCTTGGTTGCCGCTGGCAAGTTCACGTTGCCAGTGAACCGGAGCGACTCAGAGGGAAAGTCCCTCCCGGATCACGGCCTGGGGCCTGGAGCTGTAGAAAACCCACCGCGCCCCGCACGCACCAGCAGCGGGGACGTCAGCAGCATGACGGGATGCTGCTTGCAGGAGCCAGCGCCCACCTTGGGCAGCTCCTCTGCTGTGGCTGTGCCGCCCTCAGCCCTGCCCGCTGGAGCAGGCACCAGGCTGCCCCTGGTCGTGCTGGTGAGAGCGAGCGGCTTGCACGCTCCCAGCCGGGCGACACACACCGTGGCCTGCGAGGGAGGAGCAAACTGGGCGCTGGCGTCTGCCCGGCATGCTGCTGCTTCCACCGCTTCGTAACTGCGGCCCGGGTATAAATTGTGCGCGCTGGGCTCTGCCGAGGAACCAGTACCCCTGTTGTGAGATCAGCCCTTTCTGCTTCGGGTGCACTCTGTGCCTTCACTTCCATTTGCTAGCCCGCTTTCAGAGGCCCACCAAAGGTGCCTGGCTTGGTGGTATTCCCTCCACAACTTGGCTGAGGATAGCAGTGAAACTTAACCAAGCAAAACCACCCCGGCTCGTTTAGGGGGGAAGGTGCCACTTTTCACCGGAGTGCTGGCACCCGCCCAGCGAAGTAAAATGACTGAAACTAAAGTCACTGCGCTGTGGTGGGGTTTGGGAGGGACCGCTACTTTCACATCAGCAAAGGATAGTCACAGACAGTCACTCAGCTAATTTAACTAGATTCTCTGTTGCCGTGTTCTTTGTCGTATTATGAGGGGGTACGTGGTATCATTTATAACACTCTGATACAGTCATCTACAGAGCAGAGTCAACCTGTGGAACTCCTTGCCAGAGGATGTTCTGACGGTCAAGTCTATAACAGGGTTCAAAAAAGAGCTAGATAAATTCATGGAGTCTGGCCAGGGTGGGCAGGGAGGGTGTCCCTCCCCTCTGTTTGCCAGAAGTTGGTAATGAATGACAGATGGATCACTTCATGATTCTCCGTTCTGTTCGCTCCCTCTGGGGCACCTGGCATTGGCCACTGTGGGCCGACTGTGGTCCTGGGCTGGATGGGCCTTTGGACTGACCCCGTGTGGCCGTTCTGATGTGTGAGTTCTCACATGCGGCCCTCATGTTCCTCTGGTTCCTACATGAACCGTAAAGTCGCATGGCTCAGCCAAAGTCCAGTCCAGGCAGAGGCTGTTGGGGCAGATGGCTTTGCTCTCCCTGTAGTGTCTTAAGCACCAGGAAAAGATCCCATCTGCTGCTTGTGCAAAGCGAAGAAGCTTTCACACCACCCCCCTTGTGCCGGGTATCACCGGATCTCATGCTAGGCACAGGTGAGGAGCAGGGCCGGTAGATCCTAGGGCTGGAAGAGACCTCAGGAGTCACCGAGTCCAGCCCCCTGCCCGCAGCAGGACCAGCCCTGAAGGCAGCAGGTCTGCAGGCTGATAAGAAAGCTGAGTAGCTGTTAAGAAAAGCATCCCCTGACGCGCACGTACACAGGTTTTACTACCAAGCCACACTCCAGAGCTCTGGGAGGCACCAACGTTGCCAGCCTGGACCAACAGCAGAGCATTGTCTGAACACGCCCCCTCCCTGCGGCCTGGCTTGGTGCGTTTGCCATGGATTGCCCATCCTGCGCTCCGCTCCGAAGCATGTCCCTGAGCCTCCCGGGGGGGCCGCACGGGCTTTGCATTGGTTCCTTGCGAAGTCCGGGGACAGCTGGGCTTGCAGTGACTGGCCGCGTAGTGTGACAAGTGGGCCTGCATGGGCCTGGGCCACAGCGTTTGGCTCCACCCTTTCCTGGAGGTCCTTGAATTTGATTTTCAACAGGGGTTGCTTTGGCCCGGTGGAGAGTCAGGCTGCGGGGTGAGCTGCACACTTCTCCACCAAGGTGTGGGGAGCTCGGAACAGCTGCCTCCTCGTCAGAATGTGGGCAGGGGTCCTGACTATGGGGCCTCGCTGGTGTGGATGATAAGTCGTGTTAACATGGCTCGTTCCTGATTCAGTCCCTCCTGTCTAGCTGGCTGCAAATGACTCTCCAAAACAGCTGGCAGTGCTTACAGTACCAACCCCCTGGCCTGCTGCCCCTCGTCCCTGTGCCGCTGGCGTGCTCCTGGCCTGCTCTCCCTTCCAAACAGAGCTTTCCCCACCTCGCGCTCACTTCCTCTCGCTCTCTTCTGCATTTCGTTATGCTGGCTACCCTGCTGCATCGGGCGTGTGGCTGTTCCAGCGGTGCCCCCAGAGGCTCAGTCCGTGTATTCTGGACGCCGGCCTTTTTGGAGGCTTTCCTGTCTCGTCCCTGCTCTCCGAGAATACTGTCTGGATTTGCTGCCGCCTCCTCTGCTCCATCCACCCTGGACATAAAAGGGATCATCCTTGAGGCAGTTACTTTGCTTGGGTGTTAAGGAGGCTCATTCAAAGATGGTCGCTCCACTGGGGTTTGAATATCTGTTTACGCCATCTCTCCTGGGAGATTCAGACGGTTCAGAGTATGTGGGGTTGCTTACCTGAGACGGGACGGTTCAGAGTTGGCAGGGTTGCTTACCTGAGACAGGACAGTTCAGAGTTGATGGGCTTGCTTACCTGAGACGGGACGGTTCAGAGTTGGCGGAGTTGCTTACCTGAGACGGGAGGGTTCAGAGTTGGCGGAGTTGCTTACCTGAGACGGGACGGTTCAGAGTTGGCGGGGTTGCTTACCTGAGACGGGACGTTTTTTAGACTAAAAATCCTGCAATAAAAACTGGTCTCCACAAGCCACAAGAGTGTTCTTGTGTGAATGTTAGCAAATTTATCAACTAAGTCGGGATGAGGTTGGCATTTAGGGGGCAATGTGGCCTAGAGGAATATACACTGGAATGGGCATCAAAAGCAATTGAGTTCTGATGCAGAGCTTACCACCAACTCACCCTGTGCCTCGGTTTCCCCAAATGTAAAATGGGGATTGTATTTCTCTACTTCACAGGGGTGTTCTGGGGATTAATTAGTTAACCTTTGTACAGCACTACACACATATTAAAGGTTTTTATTATCATATCTTAACATATGAACTCTGGTGAGCTTCACCGAGCTCTGAGTTTTCTTTCTGAGCATTTTACCGAGCTTGTCTATCACAGCCCCCTGTTCAGCCCATTTGGTGCATTGCCCCTAGTGGCTGGTTCACAGAAGACATGAGTCTACTACAGCTACCAGCCAGGGGAGTTGCCCCTTGTGCTCACTTAGCAGAAGCTCATCTTTGTTAGCTGGTTTTTGTGAGGTTTGATCCTCAGGGGCAGTTCCACTAACGTATGTCCGCAGTAGCCATGGTAAGAGGAGGAGGAGGAGGGCTGGGTGGGAACTGGTTTCTCTTCCCTCAAACAATTTTCCTCTTGTGCATTGGAATTAATCTGGGGCCTTTTGATGTGGTTTGTGAAAAATGAAATTGAAAGAGAGACTCCGCCCCAGACTAGGCCGGCAAGGGGGGTGTGCACTTGGGATACATCAGCTGCAGGTTCAGGTACCCAAATCTTTTCCTGCATCCCAAGTGATTTTTCCAACCACCTGCTGATTGGCTGTTCCAGGCTGAGGCTCTCCTCCGGTACGTCTACACTGCAACACATCTTCACAGCAAGCCCGTTATTTCGGGCTCGCTATTCCGACGTCCCTGTAAACCTCATTGCACGAGGAGTACGGGACGTTTCGGAATAGTGCTTTATTTCGAAATTTGGCACTGTGTGGACAGCGCCAAATGATGAAATAAGCTCTTTCGAAATAGCATCGAAATAAGATACGCAGTTTGCGTAGCTGGAGTTACAATGCTGTGTAGACACACCCCTAGTCCTTCGGGGTAGAGCTGCACACTGTGTGAAAATACAGTGTCCCTGGAACGGGGGTTTGACTTTCTCTCTCCCACATTCTTAGGTGGGTGCCTTAGCTGCGAGCCTGCAGGCAGTTTTTGTGTGGGGATGACCGCGTGTCTGTCTGCGGCTTAGGAGCCAACATCGCCAACCACAAAAAGGTTTTGTTAAAAAAAAATGGAACGGGGAGCAGTTCAGTAAGCGCCCTTGGGAACGGTGCAGCTGGAGTAGCCGTTGCTGTAGGTGCAGGAAAAGGATTCTCCGTCTGTGCAAGTTCTGTGGCCAGGGGTCTCTCTGGTGGGTGTCAGTCTAACTATACAAGGGGTGCTAATTAAGGACAGAGCTGAGTCCACCGCCCAACGACAAAAAACTCCAAGCGTTGATCCATGCATTGTCACTCTGTGGGTATCTGTGGGGCTTCCAGAGCTAATGCTAACATAGCCTAGCAGAGGACTGGTAGACAGAGTGGGGAGAAGACTGTGGACCAGCGAAAATGAAAAGCATCGCCAACTAGCCCTCGGTCACTCTGGGATCCACAGCTTTTTGCTGCCTTTTAAGCATGAAGGTTTGAGTGCGGAAGGCCGGGGAAACACACTAGCAAATGCGAGGCTTGTACCTCATTGTCTGGAGAAGAGATGGCTGCAGGCTTGCGGGGAATAGGAGCTGCCACTCAGCCAGGTTTAATAGAACAGATGGCAGATAGATTTCAATAAGAGAAAGGCACATAAATATTGTTAGCGGAGAAGGGAAGAAAAGCGAAAAAGATCTTGTTTGAGTAGTGGCAGCGGGAATCTTTCAAGGGCTTTTTAAGTTAAAAACTCCTCACAATGGACTTATAATGGGTGTCTTCGCTTAGCTGCATTTCAGAGAACTGGCGAGGACAATGAGCCAAGCTGACCCGCTGGGGCAGGGTTCAAGTGGCTTTGGCACACAGTGGATCCCACCCACACAGCAGGGGAGGGCTGGCCCATGCAGCCCCAGGATGATAAAATAAATAGAAAAGAATGACAGGAGGCGTCAGAGCATTCCCTGGTGTCTGTCTCATGCAGTCAGTGATTGCACTGTGAGACAGTGTGACCTAGTTGATGGGCGCTACATTGTGATTTCACCCAGTTGGATGCTAATTCTAGCCGTGCTTCTGTCTTCTGGGGTGAGTATGCCCCCCGCCGGGCCTCAGTTTCCCCATCTGTGGAAGGAGAGCATCGTGAGCTCCATTTTAATGTGGCATATGTTAAGCACTACAAACTCCACCCTCCGTTGCCAGGATGCATCTCCTGTGGCAAGCAGCACAAATCAGACTTGTGTACTTGAGAGCAGAAGTGGGCCCCAGTCAAAGTAGCAGTAAGTATCAGAAGGCAGGTAACGGACGGTCACAAAGGCACAGAGGAAGAAGTCTCAGAGGATCGTCCCTGCAGTGAGAGGACTGAACTTCTGAACTCCCTCGTGAACAATGTGAGGTGTGGTGCGTCGCACAATGCACGCTGCGTGAAGAACACTGGAGTGGCCGTAACAGCCCGAGTGCCACACGAGAACCATGCGATGTGTCACGATACCCAAAATGCAACTCTGTGCAGAGGAGTTAGTGTTGCGCTAGGCACTGTACAACCAGAGCACCAGGGGAGCTCCTCAGCAACAGCTCTGAGATTAGCTAGCCAATGCATGCAAAGCGATGTGCTTCGGTGCTCAATTCTATGTTCTAGGACTCTCGAAGTTCTGTCCCAGCATGCTCTGGGCTCGTTATATAGCCCGGGAGGAAATCATTGCAGGCTTCTGCCGTTCCACAGTCCAGCTTCCCCAGCTGGATGGGGCTTCCCCAGCCGGTTTCAGAAGGAGCTCGGATGACCTTACAGTACTTTGCTTGCCAACTCTTCCAAAGAAAAAGACAAAGATTCAAATGCCCCTGGAGTTGCACCTGGAGCTGGCCCGGGAGAGAGAGGAGCAGTTAATCTGACCAAGGATAGAGAGAAACTACTGCTCTGAGCTCCCCCAGTACCTTGCAACGAGACAGGCCTCCACGCCCCCGTTACATCTGCCTTTGGTTCTCATGGGCCACTTGCCATGCAGTAGCGCTTACCGACCACCCTCATCCCGTCCCGCCCAGCTGAGAGCAAGCAACACCCGCCAGGACCAGAAGCAAGATTGGACCTGAAAGTTCTGCCGAATCCAATTTAATTAACTGTACGAGCGGCGGCGTGGTTGAGTGTGG
>JANRFK010000961.1:2611121-2625116 GCA_030068395.1 Apalone spinifera
GGAGGGAGAGAAAAGCAGGGAAGCATCATTGTTTCCAGGCAGCCAAGCGAGGAGTCATGATTGGCAGAAACCGCACAAAAGCGTTTGGGATAAGCAGTGAATATCAAATGCCTTGTGTTTCTGAAAATTAATCTTCAAATCCTTCCCCCTATCCCTACCCTGCTCCTTAAGTATCTCTCCAGAGGATGAGAATGAGAGGGGGAATTTGGAAATATTATGGTTAAGCTAGTCACTGGACTTAAGTTATAATACTGGCAACTTTAAATCCAGCCTGCTACCATGGAGACACATTGTATTTTCGTGAGTTACTGCCGGATGCGGTGTGATATCTGGTGATAACTGACTGAGTGCTAAATCTGTCAGGCTCGGGAGGAACTGCATGTGTGAAATGTTTCTCAGTTGTTATTAGAAATGGGACAAAGGCAGGACCTCAGATCTAAAGATCCATGAAATTTGTAATTCTCGGAAAGACAAAAGGCTCGCTACATTCACTGAAACTGGGGTGGATTTCAGCAGGGCCTTCGCATTCCCGAAATGCCAAAACCTGGCTTATTGCTTCTGCTCTGCAGTAAAAGCTGGACCTATCTCCCAGTTTGGATGATATCATTCATGATAGAAGTAGTGCGGTATATTGTGACAACAGTGAAGGATTTCAGACTTTCCCTATTGTTTGCGCTGAAAGATCAAGACATGCAGCTGGAAATACACACATGACAGTGGGCCAGAGCGTGATCAGTTGCAAAGTTCAGGTTCCTAATCAGACATTCAGATGTACCACGGTGTTGAGAGTTGTATTGAAACCTGCGTATGCTGGCCATATAGACAGATAACGAGAACTCTATAGGCTTTCTAGTGAAATCATATTCATGAAGACATGTAAGAACATGTTACTTGACATGAAATCATAAAAATATCATGTTTGAAGAGTAAGCTGTCAAATTTTGGTTAAAACAGGTTTTTTCTTTGCTCTGAGATTAGAATATTTTAAAAACAAATTACTTTCAGTGTATTTTAAAAATTTTGATGACTCTAGTTATTGGGTTTTTTAATTATTTTCCTTCATTCATTCTCCAGCAGTTTAATTCCTTTTTCATAGTTCTTCTTCAGATTTTGGAAGCTGAAATACAAAAATGCTGGGCTAATGCTGGAGAACCAAGAAGTGAAACTGATTTTAAACATGAGTGAAACTGACCAGTTTAGTTTCATTGTCCAAACTTGAGTGAAAAAATAGTGAAAAATAACCAATTTTAAATGGTTCTTTTTAACATTATTTAAAAGCTGTTAATTGTATGACAGAATTCATAAGGATTTTTTCAAGTTGTTCAGTGAAAACTATCAATGCATCGAAAACAAAAATGTTCACAAAGCAGGGCCAGATTCAACATTTTTCCAGCTTGAAAAAATGTTGAAAAAACATGTCTGGAAATAGTCAAAATGTTTCATTTTGGTATTTTGAAACAAAAAAAATCAGTTTTTCAATTCAAAATGGGTTTTCATTTGGAAATTTAAGCTAGTTAGTGGTTTGTTCTATTAAGGTTAATAGATAGAAATAGTTTTATTAAGGTTAAATAGAAACAGTTCAAAGTGATCAAAATGAAATGTTTAGATTGACTCAAAGCAAATACGAATGTTTTGTTTTTATTATTTTTTTAGCTTCTAAATATATTTGAGATTTTGACTTTTTTATCCAGATTTGAGATAGGAGAACAATTTTGAACTCTGTAAATATTTGTGAGGTGGGAAAACTGGTTTTGGCTCGCTGCTATTAGCGCAAAGGTCTAAGTAGATCTTGCTTTGCCATTTCACTACACCCTATCTAATCCTGCATTTCAATGCAGAAAGAGTTCAGAATGCTACTGAATCAGGATATTAGATATTAATATCTGAGGACCAACAGAGCTACAACTCTTCTGCAAACTGAATGGGGATTGCATTTTGTACTGATGTAAATGACCTCAGGGCTGAACAGGGGTGAATCAGGCCCTGTGTGTTTAAGATTCATTATTAGTATCATTGTTTATTTTATTTACTATACACATTTATAATGGAGCTATCACAATAGCGTCTAAGTGCCATTTCAAATATATGACTCTCAGCTTTAGAGTGTCACCTTAAGCCACAAATTCCTGAAACCTTAATTTTTATTGCCAGAAGTAACCATAAATTGATAGTTCTGGAACACTGTAGGGGTTGTAATTAACTAGTTACTATTTCACCTCCAAAAGAAGCAATGTTTCATGTGCCTCACTTTTACTTATCTAGAATCAGTTGCCGTCAACATCTGCTGAAGTCAGTATAAAGATTTATAGACCTTAGGGGTAAATATTGACCAATGGGTAGGCTGGCTTAATGTTCACCTTGAAGGACAATAAATTGTGCTATTGATTGAAGCTAGCTGTCAATATTTCTATTGTGGCAAACATTTTAATAAAATTATCCCCATAAAATATTCTCATTTTCAAGCAGATCCACAGCTTTTCTGATTTCTGAGCTAGATAAAATAACGGAATCGCTTGGCTGAGGCGTGGCGGCAATGAAGTTGTGGGGTTGGGGGGGGGTCAGGGCTCCTCATGGTTCTATGCCCAACTCAACCACTGGTACCATGTGACCTGCATGTCAGTTCGACGCTCTGTGCCTCAGTTTCCCCTTTTATAAAACTGGAACAATATGATTGACTTTCTGCGGGGCAGGGGTAAAATTGAAAGAATCCATGAATTGAGGCTCATAGAATGCTGGCGATCTTAGGCTAAAAGAGGTTGCACTGTTATCTGATGATATTGCAGGGGGACTACGGGTCCCCAGCTGCCACCAGGTCCCTGTCATGCGAGCGCTAGCACACAGCAGGAGTCAATCCGAGTAGACAAGGTAGATCAAGGGCGGAAAGGGAAAGAGATGCACAGAGGGATGAAATGACTTACCCAAGGTCACACAGCTGGTTAGTGGGTTTTTCTTCTCTTTTGGAAAGAGACAAGGAAACTCCATCATGCTCTTGTGTCCTACGTGTATGTTTGTAATGTCATAGGCACACGCCATGCACTGCGAGGAGGATTACAGTCCCATGCTCCCCACACAATGAGCAGAGGCAGCACCAATGGGAGGAATGGGAATACTGAACTAGCACAGGAAGGGTAAAACCAGGAAGCACTTAGAGGAGCTATTTATGTTCACGGGTTTTGCCATGTGCACGAGAAGTTGGACTGGTGATCAGATGCCATGTTGCGGACTCTGGCATCTGCAGTGGGGTGAGAAATGACGGCTGCCCTTAAAAGGGTTCTGGGGACCACGAGCATGAAAGGCGCCGTAAAAGTGGCATGGTGGCGAAAGTGGCATGAATGCACAGCCAGGTTAGACTCTTACAAGGCCTCTAGGTGGAAGAGAACGATCTTTGTATAATTTAAGCGCTGCATTCCAGGTCTTGGGGCAACGCACAATTCTGCCACGGCCTCCCTGCGTATCCTTAGTCAAGTCATTTAATCTCCCAGCTGCTCCGCTCCCCAGCAATTTCAAAAGAAAGTTCCTTTCTGCCGCACTCTGTCTGTCTGGTCCATTCAGCGTGTAAGCTATCTGGGGTAGGGAAAGTCTTTTCTTCTGTAACAACACCTCCCACAATAGAATCCTATCTTGACTGTGACCGCTAGGAACTAGAGTAATGCACATCAATACAAATAGAAGTCCAGAGTCCCTTAGAGGTGCAGTGCTCTCCCTCAGTGCCAGGAGACAGGGTGGAGCAGTATGACGTGGGAGAACGTTTTTCGTGGCCTCCTGAAGACACGGAAGCACAGGGCGACTTGCACTGGGACAGCCTTCTTTTCCATTCCTTAAGGGACACGAGACCATGTGTAGTCAAGGGAAGTTGGAAGGCAAATCCCAGGGACCTGAACGGGGCAGTGAGCCAAGTGAGGCTGGCACGTCATTAGACTGGGGACACGATCTTGTCAGTTACTATCATGCTACAGCCCGAATGAAAACAATAGATGGAGGGAGACAATGAGAAGGTGGCTGGGGGATAAAAGTGCTTTCTCTGTATGGGATTCACCTCCTCCTCTGCGGCCTCTGATCAAATGGAGGCCCCCTTCCTTCCTTGGATCTTTGCGCGTCCCCTTCTTCCTAGATCCCAGCTCCTTCCTCCCCCTTCCTGCTGCCCATTCCAGGCTGCCGGCACATAAGTCGTCTCCTTCCCTCTGCCCCCACCCCAGGCTCTGACAGACGAGCCAGGGTCCTTGCAATGCGAGGCACCATCCGCCGGCTTGTAGATGGCAATCTCTCTAATGTACCCGCTGCGGCTTATCTCTGCCGCGCCACGGGAGAGACAGCGCGCTGTTATTTATACCTTTCTGTTCCGGGCTCATCTCTGGCGTCCTTCTCCTCTGTCTCCAGAGAGGACGAGGGGACCAGCATGACACACCGGGGCTGTTCACAAGCACGGCTGGGCTTCAGGCGCAGTGTTAATAGCTAAGGCCTTGTGTGACTCGGGAGCTCTCTCTCATCCCTTTTCCAGACCCCGGGGTCTTCCCTTCCCCTGGCTCTTTGATTGTTTCCTGCCCCCATTTCCCTTCTGCACCCCTGGTTTGGCTCCTGGCGCTCGTGTTTGATGGAGCGACTCAGGGCCGGATCTGGGGGAAAAGGAAATGGGGCTTGCAATGGCCCCACCCTCCATGTCACTCCCAGGTTACTTTAACTTATCGCTATCTGACCACGCCTACTTTTTCAGGGGGCGGAGCCAGGACTGGGGTGAGGACCTGCCTGCTTATTTCTGGGCTGCTGCTGTGGTGCTAAGGATGAGTCCTAGAGCCGGACCAACTGCCCTGTCATTTAACAGCCACAGCACCAATGGACCTCAGCTTGACCCCAGTGGGGCTGCTGAGCTTCTGTGCTCGGCAAAGGACTTACCCTCCCTGCCAGACCTGCCAGCAGAGAGGGCCAGCTGGTGCCTACTGCGGTGGAGATTTGGGAGGCGGTTCATGCCCCATTGCAGGACAGGCTGAGACCTGACCAGGTCATCTCAGCCACCCCCCAACCAGCTGATAAGTGGCAAGCACATAAGGCCCCTACTGCCTGTTATCTGTCTTGTCCCTGCCTCTCCTCTTCATCCTCCACCCTTCTCCAGCACCCTTATGACCTCTCGTTCCTGGCTGTCAGCTTGTGTGTGACGCTACTGACGACCCCTGCAGAGAACACTGCCCCTCGCCCCAAGCCCTGGGGGAGCAGCGAGGGGTGACGTCTCAGACACACCTCATTCCCCATCCTTTGCAGAAGCCCTCGGGAGGAGCCCGCGCGATATGTTGCTGCAGGTAGCACGGAGGCAGCCCTGTTCTCTCCGTGCGTCTCTTCATAGAGCGGTGATTCCCAAACTTAGGGTCATGACTCAGTACAGGGTTGCAGCCGGAGCTCCATGCGGGAAGGTGGGGAGCTCCCCCCGGCAGCTCTGTGGGGTGCTCCCCGGCGGGCGGGGACTCTGAAAAGATATAATTACTGGATCTCGGGCATCGATGACTTTTCCCCAATTGAGTCACAAGAAAAAAAGTTTGAAACTCCCTGTTACAGAGCGTTCCCTGTAAACAAGGGCCACCCCCCTCGGTAGGGTCATCTGGGTACAATCCAGTCATCCCCAGCACGGTTCAGCCTTGCTGTATAGACAGAAGGAAGTCGTGCTTTCCCAGGTCCCAGGATCATGCTGCTGCCTTGCTCGGGGGACAGATCCAGCAGTGGTTTGGTGGTTTGGAACTCTATAAGGTGTGTTTGATTGAAGTTGTACCTCGCTCCCCCTGAAAGCTTGTTCCCCCAGCTCAGACAGGGCCCAGTCGAGTACAGGAAGGCAGTGTGGACATTCAGCTATGCTGGAGGAAAGGGTGGCATTTTGGTTAAGAAATAAGGCACGGACCCTGGAGCACTTGAGGCTGTGCCTGGCTCTGCCACTCACTTACTATATCACCTTTGGTGGCTCGCTTAATCTCCACCTCAGCCCCCTGTTTGTAAAATAGCGACACTACTTCTCTTCCTCGTAACTGGGTAAATTCATTAGGCCTCAGACCCTAAGGCGATGAGCACCATAGAGAAGCAAAAATAACAACTGTGTGCTTGTGGGTGCACATACTTTGCATTTATCTTGGTGCTTTTCATCACTAGACCTCAGAGCCTTTTACAAGGGCGGTCAGTGTCATTAGCCCTGTTTTACAGATGGGGAAACTGAGGCACGACAGCAAAACTTTAGCCACATGGTGGCAGAGTCCGGAAGAAAGCTGAGCTCCCCGCTGGCTTCTTTCATGCCCAATGCCCAGGACCACACTTTCCCTGGAGAGAAATGCGCCCACAGAATGATTGGGCACAGAAGTACCTCTCCGGACATGAACAGGAAGGCAGGCAGGACTACACATTTCTGTGCGCACAGGGCTCTGAGGGCAGGAACAAGCTTTCTGCTGATTTACCTTGGTGCTTTGCTAATTGCTCCGTTGCATCCACTTGTGTTCTGCTTGGCTTCTCTGCCTGACAGCCTAAGTTATCATCCGCTCTCTCAGCGGCAGCACGGCTCTCGCCAGCTGCTGACTGTGCACCGGCAGCTCCCCACACCCACCCTCCCTCCAGGATGCACTGGGATCAGCGCCGCTACCTGCCGAGTCCCTACGTGCAGGCCATTAGAGCTTGCACTGGAAGGACAGAACCGCAGATATGCATGCTCAGGTGACTCAGACACAGGCCCGAGGCACTGTGAAGCTACTTCACAGGCTGGCTGCGACAGCGGGTTATTGCTTCTGCTGGCCTTCTCCAGCCAGGAAGTTCAGCTAATTCCTCGTGTAACACCGATAGGCGGAACCAAGCCTGGGACCTCTGGGTGCTTAGTGCATGAACCTCTGCTGCATGAGCTGAAAGCCAGCTGCCTCTCAGCTAAGGCTGTAGAGCACACTCACCCTCTTGTAAGTGGTCTTGGGGGAAGCGTGCCATACCCCGAAGATGTGTGGGTCACACTTAGTCACTTGTGCAGTGGGTTTGGTGGAGTCTTGTGCTAGTGAATACTTGTGCACACCTCACGAGAAAACACCAGGAGCTTGGCAGCATTCAGGAAAGTAGGAATAGCCAGTGTGGTGCTGCTAGGCAGAAGGAGCAAGACACGGGAAGTCATTCTTCCGCTCCACTCTGCACTCATTAGCCTCCGTTGGAGGATTGTGTCCAGTTCTGGGCACCACATTTCAAGAAAGCTGTGGAGAAATTGGAGAAGGTCCAGAGAAGAGCCACAAGAATGATGAAAGGTCTAGAGAACACGAGCTATGAGGCAAGTCTGAAAGAATCGGGCTTGTTTAGTTTGGAAAAGAGAAGACTGAGGGGGGACATGAGAGCGGTTTTCAGGTATCTAAAAGGGTGTCACAAGGAGGAGGGAGAAAAATTGTTCTTCCTGGCCTCTGAGGACAGGACAAGAAGCAAGGGGCTTAAACTGCAGCAAGGGAGGTTTAGGTTGGGCATTAGGAAAAAGTTCCTACCTGTCAGGGTGGATAAACACTGGAATAAATTGCCCAGGGAGGTTGTGGAATCCCCATCTCTGGAGATATTTAAGAGCAGGTTAGACAGACACCTGTCAGGGATGGTCTAGACAGTCTGGGTCCTGCCGTGAGGACGGGGACTAGACTCGATGACCTCTCAAGGTCCTAGGATTCTATGAGAGGCAGAGTGGTAGGGAGGAGCCAGAAGTGCCCTTGCAGGTTCTAGATGACTTGTTGACAGCGTTGTTTGCAGAGTTGTGCCAATCAGGTCTGGGATGGGGCAGAGCAAGGAGGAGCCCGGTCCTGGTGGAGCAGGTCACTTTAGGGTGCTCAGAAAAAGTGAAAACATAATCCCAACTCTACGTATAAAATGCTGGGGACTAAATTAGCTGTTGCCACTCCAGAGAGAGATCTCAGAGTCATTGTGGATAGTTTTCTGTGTGCAGCGGCAGTCAAAAAAGCAAACCGCATGTTGTGAATCATTAAGAAGGGGCTAGAGAATAAGACAGAGACCATCTTATTGCCTCTATATAAATCCGTGGTACGCCCACATCTTGAATACTGCCTGCAGATGTGGTCTCCTCATCTCAAAACAGATACTTTGGCACTGGAAAAAGTTCAGAAAAGCACAAGAAAATTGATGAGAGACATGAGAAGAGATTAATGAGACTGGAATTTTTCAGTTTGACTAAAGGAGCATATGACAGAGGTCTATAAAATCATCACTGGTGTGGAGAAAGTGAATAAAGAAGAGTCATTTACTCCTTCCCACAACCCTGGGACTAGGGGTCACCAAATGAAATTAATAAGTAGGCATTTTAAAACAAACAGAAAGAAGTACTTCTGCACACAATGCACCGTCAACCTGTGGAACTCCTTGCCAGAGGATGTTGTGAAGGCCAAGACTATAATAGGGTTCAAAAAAGAACTAGATAAGTTCATGGATGATAGATCTCGCCCCTCCCCCTTCTTGGCCTGAGAATGGTCAGTGACTGAACCCCAGTAACAACTGAAAGTTACTCGGACACTGTGGGGTGGGATGAGGGTTGGACATAGAGCTCAATAGCTGGGAGAAGAGGGGAAGGGATGGATGGGTAGGTGAGTAGATAGGTAGGCAGATGGATAGCTATACACGCTGTCCTCGCTTTAAGTGCAAGATACGTTCCGAAAAACTTGGACTTATAGCGAAACAACTTAAAGCGGGCAATTTTTTTCCCACGGCTGACTTCCATTTGTGCAAATTGGGAGAGAGAGGTCTGCGATTTAAGAGCGGGGGATGGGAGGACTTGTAACACATCAGTTCCTACAAGCGTCAACGACTTTAGTGCGGGCGGGACAGATGTATACTGGGGCGACTTATAGCGTGGACGCCCTGTATAGGTAACCAGATAGAAGGGCAGACAGACAGGGGAGCTGACAGCCATGCCAGGACTCTGGAAAGGTAGGAGGGCTGGCTCCATGCTCCTGGAAGGGGTGGGGCCTCAGGTGGAAGGGCGGGGACAGAGGCAGCCAGCTGTCAGGGCTTCCCGGAGTGCACCATGCTGTCCCCCTGCAGACCAGAGAGCCACCCGGACGTGCGGCGTGGTGCTCCAGCAGTGATTTAAAGGGCGTGGGGCTCTGGGAACCTCTGCTGCTACAGTTGCCCCCCAACAGTGGACCTGTGGCTAGGTAAATGGTGCTTCTGAAGAGACCTCTACTCAGCTAATGAAACGTCGGCCCCTAACGCTACTGCCCCGGTGCATGAGAAATAAGGGCAGGTATCTGGCTGGGCTGCCGGGCTTGCCTTGCGATGCTCTTGCTGCCCCAGGTCGGAAGGGGGCAGAGTGGGGCTCGCTACCCTGGTTAAAGCAAGAGTCTCCTGCGCACTTACCTGATGGAGGGGGGCTATGTATTTGATATAACCTAGCTCTTAATGGCTCCATTTTCTGGCCTGTGTAATATCTTTATTATTAATAATAATAATAATAATTAATAATCAGTGCCAGCTGTGCCCGCTTTCTGTCTCCCAAGGAGACCAGGGAGCTTAATATTAATTCCTGTAATAGCTCAGCTCCTAACTGTGCTCAAGTGGAGGCATCCTTTAAAAGTTAACAAAGTGGATTCATCAAGGAAGAAGGGAAGCAGAAGGGTAATGAGGGGAGGGAGCTCTCAGCGCTTCCACCGGGAATTCGCCATTCCACATGAACAGGCTGTCCGCTCCTTCTCCTTCCCTTCCCACCCCCTTCTGGGACATTCGGGAGAGGGGAGCGCTGGATTTGGAAGCTATCCTGCAGGTGTGCAGAGAACCTCCCTTGCACGCACTGCCCTGCCGATCAGCCTTGCCTGTAGCTTGTGTAATGGTCGGTGGGCTCCGTGGGCCAGCAAAAGTGCCTGTTGTGTTGCTGGGATTTGTACCGGAGCTGTGCCGGCCACAGAGTCAGCGGAGGGAAGGGAAATATTTGCACAGCCCCAGATCTGTCCCGTGAGCTGCCCCGCAAGCTCCTGCTCTCTAGGAACATTTGCAGAGGGGGTCTTCTGTATCTAAACCCAAGCGCCCTGATTCACCACTGCATTACTCCGGCTTCCCACCGCTGGAATGTCACTGCCTTCCGGGGCGTCGCGCTGGCATGGCCGTGGAAAGATGCCGCAGGCCAAAGAGCGAGATTTGCCTCTCTGCAGCAGGGCCAGTAGGAGACCTATGACTGAAGCATCACTCGAGCGCCCGAAACATGGCTTGAGTGGGCTGTCAACCGCGTCCACAGCTGTGCTCGATCTCTATGCAGGGGCGATCTTCACCCGAAGACGCACCTATGCCACCTCTCATGCCGGCCTGCGCCTCTCTCCATGTAAATAACTGTGCTTTCTGTTTCTAATGGCCCTGTGAGACATTTGCAGCCGCAATTTACATGTGCCTGCTGGTGTTTCTTACCACAGCGTGGTCTGTGCTTGCAGATTGTGTTTGCTTAACCCCAGCTCTGCTCCCCGGGTCCAGTCTATTTGTTTCTCCATTCCTGGCAGTCACTAATGAATGAGATTTGTCCAGATATCAACAAGACTTCCCATTATAAATAGGCAGAAATGCAGAGGCCACAGAGCAGAGTGCGTTAGCAATTATTCTCAATCTGTGCCTTTCTCGTTAGACGGATGCATTGGCTGCTGTTATCCAGCAGGGGATGCTCTAGCCAAGGAGCCGTGAAACCCCACTTTAATGGGGGTGTCTAGGGAGGGGAAGCAGGAAGATGAATTTTCAGCTTTTAGGAAGTAGAATGTTGATTGATTTTGTGCCACACTCATTCTAAATGGTCTCATCGGGCTTGGGGCTGCACAGACTTTGTGGTTTATGACTTTGGGCTTGTCTACACTGGCAAGTGACTGCGCTGAACCTTTCTCACTCTGGGGGGCGAGAAATCACACCCGGAGCGCAGCGCGATTCAGCGCAGTAGCTGGCCAGTGGACGACTGGATTCCACACGCCTCGTGGAAGTGCTTTTCCTAACGCGCTGGGGGAGCAGGGACTACACTGCCACCTTCAAGCTGTGACAGCGCCTCCAAGCTGCAAGTGTGCGCAAAGCCTTTACGTACTGCTCCTCTGTCCATCAAAACTGGGTCTCCTTTTAAAAACCCCAGACGCAGTGACAACCTGCTCTTCGGAAAGGCCTCCTATGCACTTTCGCCTTACGGTGTTAAAAAGGGAAACTGGTGAAGTATTATGGTTTAAGAGGTGACTGTACTTTTTCTCTCTCTCTCTCTCACACACACACACACACACACACTTTTTTTTAGTCTATTTACTGCCTCGTGGCAGTGCCAATAGATCATCCATGGCATTGTGCGGGAAGAGGAACTCAGTCAGAGCTTAAGATTTGTATACTTAAACAAAAATAAATAAAAAGCAGGCCGGGGGAGGGGGGGCACCTAATGGTGCAGTTCCCCCTACACTGTTGTGCACCTTGTGTTGTCCTTTACACGCAATGACTGGGTCATGCTGCCCTTCAGAAAGGCGCAGTTTTGAAGTCACTTGGCTGCTGGCTGATGGAGAGACAGGATGGAGAAAGTGGGGTCCACTGTGCACAGAAATGATCCCGGGATATTTTTCTCATTAATAAAAAACAGTCGGGTCTGCAGATTGAATTGTTTCTCTGCTGTGTGGGGAACCCAAGCACCACAGCATGGTGCTAAGCCACAAGAAACTGATCATGAACAGTAAGAGTAACTGACCTTCTAGGTTAATTGTTTTAAGCCAAATAAAAATCAAAGAGTCAAGGAAAGAACAGAGATATTGGACAGCAAATTAGATTTCTCAAATGCCTCAATAATTCCCACTGTTGTTAATATTGTGGTAACTAATGATGGATGAGCAGCAATGTGGTATAATGCAGTACTTCCCAGCCTTTTTTCTACTGCGGACCGGCAGACTCATTCAAAATTGTTTGGCGGACGGGCATGGAAACGTGAATATTCGTTATGAGAATTACTTAGTTTGCATATTCAAGCCGCACCATCCCAGAGCCCGCGCGAACCAGGACTACGCCGGCCCGGGAGCTAACCCAGCTGCGGTGCTCCATTTTAAATGTGATAGGTGCCCCTGCAGGCTCTTACAACAGGTTGGACCTCCCTGGTCCGGCACCCTCAGGACCTGACCTGTCCTGAATGAGGGAATCTGCCGGATAAGGCGAAGTCCCTGCCACTGGCCTCCCAGAATCCAGAATGCTCCACTCTGGCCTCACCACCCCTAGTTCCAGCCTGCAGGACTTGCACTTGGGCGCCAGCCTCTGGGGCTCCCCGGGGATGGAGCTCCCAGGCCGCTGTGGCCTCGTTTCTCCCCCGCCCGACTGGAAATCCCCAGGGACGGGGCTTGCCGGCTGCCCCGCTTCTGCTGCACTCCACTGGCGAACCCTGGGAATGGGGCTTCCTGGCTGCCCCTCTTTTGCCACTGGCTGCCCTTCCCGACCAGGGCCCCTTGGAGATGGGGCTCACCCGTCCCGCTGCTGCCGAGGGAGCTACCCCTGCTGCTGCATTCAGTTTGCGTCGGCTCTGCAGCATGCTGTGACCTGTTAGCCAGCAGTTCCTGGCCCAGCACTGGTCCGCGGGCTGGTGGTTGGGAACCACTGGTCTAATGGATACGCTCAGGAAACTTGGGATCAGCTCTCACTGTTTGACTTCGTTGGGGCCTCTGATCCCCCGCCTACACTTTCCGTCTCTTGTGGGGATGGGAAGCTTTTTGGGGCATGGACTTTTTCTCACGACATATTAGAGATGTTAGAGTCTGACCGATGAACCGGTTAATGTTATTTAAGCTTTATACTGCAGTGTCCACCGCATGGGTAAGCGTGTACCCACTAAGATTTTTAATGACTTTTATTAAATGACTTTTAACATCCCTACCACGTGTGCATACAGCATCTGGCAGAGAGACACAGGAAGCCAGACTCGCAGGCTCTGAACGGGCAAAAGCAAGGGCTGGACTACAGCGCAAGAACTGTATGTCCGCACTTAGCTTTACCTCTGGCCCACCTCTGTTGGCTCGTGACGTCTGGATTGTTTGGAGAAGGATCTGATCTTGGATTCCCATGCCCTTTGGGGGTCACCCCTCTGTAGTTTTCTCATCCTGCACTTATCTCCAACGTCCGTGCTATCAGCGCACAGAAGAAAGGACTTGGGAGCTTCTGTCTGGGGAAGGCTGATCCTCGCCATTAATTCAACAAAGTCTGTCGCGTGCTGAGGAACCACAGAGGAGCGCGCTTATAACGAGCTCAAACCACACGCTAGCACTGTGGCTCCCTGCACTCCAACGGCTAATTCGTTTGGCAGGAGAGCCAGGAAGGTACATGCTCATGAAGCGACTTCCCTGCACTCAGAGAAAGGTCTTTTGTTAATTAGGAAGTGGTTCATTATCTTTGCTTTGCAGGAACTGGAGGGAAATGTGCACACGCAGTATCTGAAGGCCACCGGCTGTGTCCTTACTTTATCAGCAGGCAATGCCGCGCTACTGAGAAGCCAATTCTAGGTCAGCCGTAAACGGAAGGGCCTTTTTGCAGCACACGCTACGGCGCAACCCGCGGCATATAAACGTGCGATTTTTATGGCTCCGAGGCCTATTGATTTTGGGGTAACGCCTTTGTTGCTTGTCCTTCGGTTGTGCTAGCTACTGGCGGGCTCAGCAGTTTTAGCAGCACACTGGTCCGATGGGGATTCCAGCCTTGGACCTAAGAAGCGCGTGGATGTTAGCAATTCATCATAGTGCCGAGGCGTCGGAGATGACGTCAGCGTGCAGCAGCTCCCCTCTGTTCTACGCTCTGGGGTGGGCCCTGCACTGTGGGGCAGATTTGTGGCTGGCGTGTGCACGCTAGTTATAGTCGTCTTGGGGGCAGGGCTGGGGGAAGGGAGCAGGGACAGGGGATGCGGGGTGAAACCGAAGGAGGGGCCATGCATCCATTGCCCTGCATGCATACCCACCTCCCAGAAATGCAAATAAGCTTTTTAAAGAATAACATAGGGTACGTCTACACTAGCTCGTTAGTTCGAGCTAGGTAGGGTAATTAGGG
>JANRFK010000961.1:2659706-2674830 GCA_030068395.1 Apalone spinifera
CCCCCCCCCCCGAGCACTTGGCTCCCTCCAGAGCTTGCTCCAAAATTTCCACAGGTTCAGAGGAGTTTTCAGGCCCCTGATGCTTTCAGCGCTCCAGGGTGCTGGATCCAACCTGGTTCTGGTAGCCCAGAGCTGGTGGCAAACATGATATCTCTGCTCTCCCAGCTATTGTCAGTTGCTGCGATAGCCTCTTGGGCCCATAAGCAACTGGTGCCAGGGAGAGCATCCCCCAAAACCAGGAGTGCACAGATACGATTTAAAGCCAGTTTGGGGTTCCCCCGTCTCCAGACGATACTCCCACAACTAAGGATCTGCCCCATTAGTTTTCTCAGGGTTAGGAGGACTTCCTGCTGCTGCTAGTATCACCTATCAGAAAATCTTCCCCATCAGCCCTCTTACGTAGGAAACATTTGCATCTTGATGATGGGATCTTTTCAGCATGTTTAGCTACTTTGTCATTTCTTTATTTTTAAAGGTATGTATTAATTATTGGTTATTATTATCATGTATTTATTTTATTATATTTCTACAGTAGAGCCTAGGACTTCTGGAAAACTGGGGAGAAATAGCATGGAACACATGAGTTATCAGGTCAAAATATGTCCTCATTTCCCTCCCTTCTAACATCTTGGAGCACTAAATTCCGCTATTTTCAGCTTTTAATTTGTGTCTTTCTTTTAGTGATGGTTATTATTGTCTGGCTCACCAGAACTGCAGCCTTTCCAGACACGAACTAGCCGTCACAAGACTCTGTGTGATAGAGGAGTGTTGCTACCCCATGTATCTGGATGGGGAAAACTCAGGAAGGAACCATGGACCATGTTTTCAAAAGGGGAACATTGATTTTGGGAATCAGTGGCCTCCTTTGAGCCTTTTGGCTTGGGTGATTGCATGAGGCCATGGAGGGGAAGGACCCACTTCAGAGCTCGGGTTAGAACCCAGGAGTGTTTGGGGCCAACAACGATACCCAAACCACTAGGCCAGTCCCATCTCTAGGGGTGCAGCTACACAGCGGGGCTTAACTCAAAATAAGCTATGCAAAATGAGCTATGTCAATTGCATCACTTATTTCGAAATTGGGAGCGTCCACACAGCACTTCTTTCGAAATCAGCACTCTTCCTCCAACTTCCCTTACTCCTTGTACCATGAGCGTTACAGAAGTTGGCGTAAGATGTCCTCCAGCTTGAGAGTATTTCAAAATAAGGTCGCCGTGTAGAATACCCTAAGGCTCCCATTGTGTGCATGTTGACTCGTTTGGTAGAACTCAGTTGGAAGAATGTGACTCATGGGTTTACACTCTGGAAGAATTGCCTCTTAGACAGGAATAGAATATTTTATCTTTTGCCGTCATCTTCCTCATTCCTGTGTCCTCTTATTTGAGGCTCTCTGGTTCACTGGCAAAGGCAATAGGTGGGAAACTTGGAGAGCTTGTTAGTCCAAAAGATGGTCAAAAGCTGTTGGTTTTTCTGGTTTTTTCTATCTAACAAGCCAGGTTTTATCTCCATGATTCCATGGGGATGTCAGACAAGTAGAACAGGAATTTATAGGAGAACAGAGCCTACGGCTAAAACAGAGACCTCCGGGGCTGTTTGGTGTGGCCTTTATATCTCCCTTGCACAATCACCATGTTCCTTTGCTTGCTTTAAAAATGACATTACCGCCATTGAAAACCTGGATACAGAGTGATTGCTTCTGCATTCTTGTTGCATTTCATATGCACTTCCCTCCCTGCTGTGCTAGACACACCACAGAGGCACAAAGACACTAAATAAGTGCTCCCGCAATTAACTTCGCCAACAAAGAGGAAAGGAGGTGGTAAGAAACAGCACTGCATTAGCACAGTGAAAAGCGAGTTTTCCTCTTTTGGCCACCTTGTGTCCAACCTCTGCATGCTCAGTTCCATTTTCCACTCCGTTCTCAGCGGGATGTCATTTGTCTCCAGCAAAATATATAGAAACATTAGCCTCAAAGATTGGTGGCTTGAATCAGAGTTCATTCTTGACATTTTCCCTGTAATCCAATCCATGTGAAGGGCACACCTGTAAGCATATTTTCCCAGCTCATAGACTCATAGACTCATAGACTTTAAGGTCAGAAGGGACCATTTTGATCATCTAGTCTGACCCCCTGCACAATGCAGGCCACAGAATCTCACACACCCACTCCTAGAATAATCCTCTCACCTGTGTCTCAGATACTTGAAGAACCTGAAACGATGGTTCAAAGACCCCAAGCTGAAAATATGAAAGACACACCTGCCCACCGTGTCTTCTGCAGGTTTGCAGGACACATCTAGGAATACACTTGCCTCCCCACCTCCAAATCTGGCCCAGGACTCATGGACCTTTGGGTATCAACATCTTCAGATACAATCCAGCTCCCTTCCATAAACCAACACACAAAGCTGGCTCCCGGAGTTTTGTTGAAGTGAAACACCAGCCATGGCACCCTAGCAGAAGTGAGCCCTTACTGGATTTGTGAAACACAGAAATGCACAGATCATCGTGCTTAATGGTGGTCAGTTATGTGCCGCGTACGATATTCCTGTACTAGAACTTGTGGTTAGGATGGGGTATCTTCGACAAGCCTTCCCTTTGCAGGAGTGAAATACATTTAAATAAATGATGTGGATTTCAGTGAGTACTAGAAACTCTTGTTAAGTGTGGTAGAAATGAGACCTACAGAACGAAACTAAGAAAAAGGAAATGAAGACTGTACATCAGAAGTTCCCTACCAGTACAATGTATTAGACAGTGGATAATTTCTTCAGGGCAACGGCTAGAAACGCCATGGTTTGAGACTTCCAGGACAAGAGTGGTAGAAAGCCAGTGAAGAATGTGTTGTAGGTAGAAACCTGTGTTGGCCTTCAGGACATGGAGTGGATGGTCCAGTAGGGTTTTTTTTTCCCCACCTCAGAGGTCTTGGGCAATGATTTTTCAAAAGCGACTAGAGATTTTTGGTGCTTAACTTGAAACACGTGAACGGTCCCTGAAAGTGAGTATGCGGCACTTTCTGTCCGACCTCTAGGGACATGTTTACCCAGCAGTTAGACACCTGTGGCTGGCCTGCACCAGTTAACTTGGGCTTAAGGGGATGTTTGATTGGAGCATAGGCACTTGGGCTCAGGTTGTAAACTCTAAACTCTGTAACTCTCCCCCTTGTCAGGGTCCCAAACCCTCGCCAACCCAACCCCGATTGTCTGCATCACAATTCAACAGCCCCACGAGCCCGAGTCAGCTGGCATGGGCCCGCCATGGGTTTTTCATTGCATTCTTTAAGTCATTTCAAGGTGGGCATCCAAAGATTGAGGTGCCGCGCATCACTTTTGCAGACCTTGCCTTGTGTGTGTATGAATTAACCACGGCTAATTTGTTTATTTCTTGACACCTTTGGCTAACGCTGTCGGCTTTTCCCCTCTCCCCTTCCCTCTTTGCAGGTCCCGGCGCAGTGCATGATGGGAACAATGGCACATCAAGAAGAGCTGGCTGCATTTGGCTCCTGCCCCTCCTGCTGTTGCATCTGCTCCTTAAGTTTTGACCCAAGTGCTGATTCCGCGGAGTAGCGACAACAACAGCAACCACACGAAGAAAAAGTACAAAATTTAAACAAGAAAAATAATTGTTATAAGAAAGAAAATATTGCCAGGAAATCTGGGGGAGGGGGTGGAGGAGAGAGGGGGAAAACATTTTGTTTTTGTTTTTTGAAAAAAAAAATCCAATTCTGTCTCAATGACATTTTGACACAGCTGAATCGTTTTCTTTTTCTTTTTTTTCTTTCTGCAACCAACAAGTGTGCAGGTACTAAGGACCAACCAGTACATTTGGCTGAATGGCTCCTCCCCACCCCATGCCCCCATTCCGAGGCAGCTGGCTCGGTCATTTCTTTCCGCTCAACTCTCCCATATGGATGATTACGGAGTCGGCTGCTTCAGCACATGCATAGGCCGATGTGCAGCTTGTTTTGAGATTTTCCCCTCCTTTTCATGGACTGTGCCATCATTTGTGTTAGTTTAAAAAACAAGCAAAAATGTATGACGACGATACGAATGAAAAGGAAGAAAGCAAACCAGTGGTTAAACATTTCTTCATTCTACGACGCACGGACATCACAAAGAATAAGGGATTCTGATTCATTATTAATTTTATTAACTATATTTTCTGATATGAGCTTAGAACTGTTAGTTCATAAAAAACAACAACAAAATGAAAAAAGCAAAAAAAAAAAAGAGAAGTGTGTTTATTAAGCATTAAAAATGAAACACGCAAATAGTGTTCTTCTTAACTAGGTGTGCAAGAGGTTGCAATCTCAGCTTGTCTTTGGGTTTTTGCAAAATTGGTGTGAACAGTCAACGAGTCCTGGGGGAAAAAAATGGTTTGACAAACAATTCCTCCACCAGCGTTATTGAAACTTCATCCATTTCTCTGGTGTTCAACACGGAAGATACTCGGCTGTCTACATACTGTTTTGGAAACAGTGATGCTCGCTGTATGTTGAGTTGGATGGATATGCTTATTCTTTTTATGGGATATATATATATATACATACAGTATATATAAATATACATATATATATTATTTTTTGTTAGCGTTCTAGCCACATTATTTCTCAGCAAGGTCCTTCTTCTGCCATTACTGCATGCTGTATATGGACATAGCTGTGTATTGGTCTTCTTCTAAGAGATGATAGAGTTTATTGATGATTGTGTAATCAATTCCTGCCTATTATTTTATCCCCTCCTTCCCTTGGGTTATTTACATGTTGGAGACACTTATTAAAAAAAACCCCAACCAAACCAACCAACCAATCAAAGCAAGGAGAAATAACAGCTGCAGCGTCTCTTTCCAGGTTTGGATATTCCAAGGGGAAGCTATGTATAACAACAAGTATTCTCCATTACCCCCTTTTTACACAGCTTGGGACATTAACACAACGCCACCACAAATTTTAAAAAAAGTAAACCAGAAAAGAAACAAAACCCACCGCCCACCTTTGATGCAGCTGGTTTCTAGGACACTTGTGTGGCTCTGGGAAAAATTAACGTGCTTTATTTTATTATTTTGTTCCCTTCTTGGTGGATGAAACTGAAGAACGTGCTTCCCATCAAGGTTCGGAGATAGCCCCATAGCCAGAGGACCGCCGGTGTCCTTGACCTGTTTGGAGGGGGGGGACAAGCAGGGGAGGTTGTATCTGACGATACATTAAAGAGATGTTCCATGTTGCTGTATAGTCTGGTTGTAATACCTCATTGTAAAGCTTGGAGAGTTGGTCTTGGGGGAGGGGGAGAGGTGATGGATCTGTGCTTGGATAACGTTTTCTTGTTTCATTCTTCAGTACAATCCTGCCCTCCCCTGCAGGAGAGAGGTGAGATTGAGAACAGCAGCTCAGGTCCTGACAGGTATTTGGGCTTCTAATTCTCAGTGGGTGTTAGGTGCCTAAAAACCTTGGTGGATCCGTGACAACAAGCTGCAGAGTTAGGCTGTGAGCCTGATGGAGAAGAGGCAGTCTCTGTGCAGGGGAGGGGGCAGGGAGAGGTCACTGGTCATCACCCCTGCCTCGTGGCTATTACCAGAGTGTATGAATGCCTCACCACTATGCACCGTTCCCTCTCATTCACCGACTCATAGAACAGTAGAATTGGAAGGGACCTTGAGAGGTCAAGTCCAGTTCCCTGCCCTCAGGGCAGGACCAAGCACCGTCTAGATCATCCCTGACAGGTGTCTGTCCAACCTGCTCTTAAATATCTCCAGAGATGGAGATTCCACACCCCCCCTAGGCAATTTATTCCAGTGTTTAACCACCCTGACAGTTAGGAAGTTTTTCCTAATGTCCAACCTAAACCTCCCTTGCTGCAGTTTAATCCCATTGCTTCTTGTTCTATCCTCAGAGGCCAAGGAAAACAATTTTTCTCTCTCCTCCTTGTAACACCCTTTTAGATACTTGAAAACTGCTATCATGCTCCCTCTCCGTCTTCTCTTTTCTAAACAAGCCCAATTCCTTCAGCCTTCCCTCATAGTTCATGTTTTCTAGAGCTTTAATCTTCTCTGGACCTTCTCCAATTTCTCCACATCATTCCTGAAATGTGGTGCCCTGAACTGGACACAGTACTCCAACGGAGGCCTAATCAGTGCAGAATACATTTTGTTGCATGCACCAAGGCCTGTGGGGGTGCACCACCAGTAGAAACACATGCTGTGGACACTCTGCTAATCAGCTGGGCTGCATTTGACTCTCTCCTGGGAGGCCACCCAACTGCACAGCTCAGAAGGAACACTGCCGCTATGGATAATGCCCAGATCCAGCTGACATTTGGGGCAGGGCGCTAGCGGGGAGAGAGAGGTGTTGCTAAAGCACTGCAGCATGGAACGAAGGCGGGAGAGCGGAAATCGCTCAGTTCCTCAGTCCATCATGGCAGGGTCTGAGTCTCAAAGCCGGCTGAAGTCAAGTCCCATTGACTTGACTGGCTTTGGATCAACGAGTCATTGAACCAGGGGGTCTCTTGGAATAGACTGCGAGTGGGGGGACCTGATGCTGAGGTCTGTGATAGACACTCCTCTGTCCTATTCCCTCAGCGTCTTGCAGAATCAGGGCTTTTGTGGCAGGGGGTAGACTGCTCGTATCAGCCTCAAAAAGCTAAAGCCCACAGTACAGACCCCAAACGGCTCCCTAAACAGTCCTGTACGATGGGGGCGGGAGTGTCTTCTGGCCCCCAGGAAACATTCTGTGTAGGGCTCTAGGCTGGTGCCTACTAAATTTGGGCCAGGGACACCCCTGTCAATGTCTGTTAGCCCTTTGGATTTTATTTTATTTTATTTTCAGGGCCTTCCTTGCTCTCTTTCTTCTTTAACTGCAGATCTGTGGTGCAACCTTAGGGCCGGACTCTGATCTGGTTTTCAGCAATACAAACCCCGCGCAAGCCAGCAGAGTTGTGCCCCCAACTGCCCCCAAAGAATTTGACAACGGAGATACTCCAAGCTTGGACCAGCAGAGCTGAGAACAGGATCCGACCCTCAGCAATTAAATGGCTGCTTTTTACGGCCAATGATCTATTTATCCTGTAATAACTTCCTGGAGGGATCGGCATTGATCAAAAGAAAGGGGGGAAGCTGCCTTCCTGTTAGCACAAATGACTGCGCTCTGAGGTGCTGATCAAATTAGATGAAGGATCAAATTAACCAGGAGTTGAAGTAAGTGAAAGCAGCAGTTGAATCTAGGGAATAAAATAGTGGACTGCACCATTCCGTTCCCTGAGGTGAGAGATAAATAAATCAGCCTCTCCATTTGGGGAGAGGCGAGTGGTAATGCCTCCCTGCCGCACAAGGAGTAGTTAGCCAGAGGGTGCTAATCTCAGAGTGTTGAGATTCTTGCTGATGCCTGGCCACATAAAAATAAAGCCATGTGGGCACGGAAAATACAGGAGCAGAGAAAGAGGCAGAAAATCAGAGGGGAAAAGTGTGGGTAGGATTCATTTTCAATTGACGAGTAGGTGCCTAAGGCAAAGAGGACTCTGGTATTGATGATGTGAGGCTTTTTAAAAATTGAAAACAACAAAGCATTGGTTTCATCGGTCAGCTCTCTTCCTGCAAGGGCCTGGATTGGCGCCATACCGGTCTGGGTCACAGGTTCAAACCCAGCAGGCAGCCTGTGGAGCATGAAAGTGCTTGGCCAGCGGGACGTGGTACAGTGAGTCGTGTGAAATTGCTAGTGGATCTCAGGTGGGTTGCTGATAGACACCGTGCTTTGTCCCAGACACCCCTAGCACTATTGGTGTGTGTCAAGAGGTACTCTTGGTGGCCAAATCAGTCTCAAAGGGTCGTGAACTCTCTGCCTTCTCCCTAGAGGTGGCGTCTCACCCAGGCGTGCCTGAAGCCCATCCGTGGAGTCCTGGCGGGGAAGCCGGCGTCACTGATTTGTGCATTCTTAAGGAAAAGCAAAGGACGTTAGCAAAACAATTCCGCCGAGCGTCTCTTTCAATGTTGTTTCCAACCCTGATTCTGTGGCATTCTCCTTGACGTTTCTGGGTCTTGTCTCTCGTAATTGTCCCTGAGAGCATGCTGCCGCAGGGCTGCTCCCTGCAATAAATACATAGCTGCGGCACTCGGGGGCAAGGGGTCAGCGTGCGAAGGGCAGTTGGAGTCCACGCAGGCCTCCTTTGCAGACGTGCCGAGGGCCCGCCAATAAAACGAACCAGGCACGCCTTAGAAGGCAGGCTCATCTGGCCTCAGAATGTCACCGGTCCCTCAGAACCATCCTCAAGGGGGTGTGTTTCTCATGGGGTCCAAAGGGATCAGTTCTTGGCCCGCTGCTCTTAACACCTTCATCGGTGACCTGAAGGAAGATACACCATCACCGAGGAGTGTCGCGGTTGACACACAAAATGGGGGAGTGGGAAATACTGCAGAGCTGAGTGAAATGAATTGTTAGGTCTGCCCAGCACAAGCGAACAGTGTGTGTGTTTTACTGTGGATAAATGTCAGACTGGGCCAAGAACATGAGCTTGCTCACGGGATGGGGAGAGGGCTGTATCTTGGGGGGCGCCGACTGGGGAAAAAAGTGTGGTTCATGATGGAAAATCAGCAGAACACATGCTCTCCTTGTGAGAGTAGCCAAAGGGACTAGTGCTGTCCTGGAAGGCACATGCAGGGAATCTTAGGAGGTGGAGAGATGCCATTCTACCTGTGTCCGGATGCGGTGCCCACAGTGCCGGAAAGATGCCGATAAATTGAAGAGGGTTCCGAGAAAAGCCACGAGAATGACGGAAGGATCAGAAAACCTGCCTGACGCAAGGAGCTCGATCTATGTCCTTTGTCCGAGAGGAGGTAAAGGGGGGCAGGGGGACATGGCTGCAGTCTGTAAGTCCCTGCGTGGGGAACCCCTGCCTGATCCGGAGCCCTTCGATCCGGCCGGGAAAAGCTCAGCACGGCGCAATGGCTGGAAGTTGAAGCCAGGCAAAGTTAGACTGGAAATAAGGAGTGGCTTCTTGACAGGGCAGGTAATTAACCATTGGAAGGGCCCCCGGAGGCTTGTGTCGGATGCTCCATCACTGGCCACTTTGAAATGGAGCTTGGCTGCTTTTCCCAAGGAAGCCTGTGTCAGTTGATCTCAGCGGCCCCTGCTGACCGTGGTGTCTCTGCCGCTGAACTGCAAGCAGACAACGAGAGCGCTTCTGACAGCGACGCTTCTCTCTGGGACGCAGCCAAGGGAAGCATGGGATTGGAACAGCTCCCCATGCACCAGCTCTGGTCAGATCTAGAAAACAAACCCAGCCCCTGGCTGAGTTCTACCCTGTTGGTCCGCCTCACTGCCTCTGCCTCTTTTCGCTGCATCGGATCTGCCTTTTCCACCGGTGCCCATCTGGCCCCAGCACGATGTTCTTCCAGACCACCCTTCGCAGGGAGCAGCCAGCGCCATCCACCCCTGGAGGCGAGCAGGTCAGGCGAGAAACAAAACCTAGGCCCCAAAACAAAGCGAGCCCCAGAGGACTGTGCACGCGCCGTGTTTCACAGGGAGGAGGGGGCGTGTGAGTTTGTTTCAGCAAAAACACAGAGGCGCCTGGTGGCAGACGAATACGTGTCCAGGCTTCGTGGGCTGGACGGCTGATGCCCAGATAGATGTGTGAGTCCTCAAGAGGCCACAGGACTTCTTGTCACCCCAGGTGTGGGAGAGTGCAGGAGGTAAGGCGGCTCCTCCTCCAGGTGCTGTCTTAGGAAGAAGGCTCCCAGTTCGGGCCCTGCTGGGTCGGGCCACCCCTTCCTTTCAACGCCTGGGAGGAGGCGCAGGAGCCTGCAGCTGCAGGCAAGCACGGGCCCGCTCTGCAGTGCGGCGCGTCGGCCAGCAGGTGGCGCTGTGCCAGGCTATAAATTAGCCGGGCTGCCCGCGGGCCCCACTCAGCCCCGGGAGGCTGCGAGGGGAGGGCTGCCCCAGCGGCTGTTCGATCCCCAGGCCTGCACGTGGCCAAGGTAAGAGGGGGCCACTGGGCTGCTGCTGTGGTGGCCAGGGGGCCAGCTGCAGCCAATGCACCTTGCAACTGCCCCCCCATTGCATTTTCTTCTTCCATGGATGTTCACCAGGCCCCTGTGCTTAGCGCGGTTCTGTGCCCCTCCCTTTTCCAAATACCCTGGGCTCAACCCCAAAGCAGACGTGTAGCCAGCCCTAGGCATGCTCCCTGCATTGCACTCCCTTGCTCCCTGCAGCCCTTGCCTGGGTTTGCAAGCCAGGATGGGCAGGAGGGGGAGCGGGGAGGCAACATTGTCCAGGATTGCGCTGAGCTGGCTCAGCCCAAACGGCAGGTTTTCCCCAATTCAGCAGTGGTGCGGAGCCCAGAGCAGCCGGTCTGGCCTTCCTGCAGAAGGGGGAGAAGGGGTGCAGTTCTGGGGGAGGGGGGAGTGGTTGTTAACTGAGCATCGTGGTCTGAGGGGGGCTTTTTAGAGGAGGATGAAACCAGTAAGCGCCAACCTCCCGGCACTGGTTAAAGCTGCTCTAGGCTGTGTCTACACTGGCGCGATCTCGCGCAAAAACAGCCGCTCTTGCGCAAAAACTTGCTGCCTGTCTACACTGGCCGTGTGTTCTTGCACAAGTAAACTGGCGTTCTAATGTATAAAATCAGGGCTTCTTGCGCCAGAACTCTTGACGCTCCCGCTCAGGAATAAGCCCTCTTGCTCAGGAGCTCTTCCAGAAGAGGCCAGGGTGGACAGGCAACATGAATTTCTGGCGCAAGAAAGCCCTATGGTTCAAATGGCCACCAGAGCTTTCTTGCGCAAGAGAGCGTCTGCGCCGGCACGGATGCTCTTGTGCAAAAGCACATGGCAGTGGAGCCGCTCTCTTCTGGAAGAGTTTTTGCAGAAGAACTCTTCCACAGAAGAGATTTTGCGTGAGAACGCGCCAGTGTAGACGTAGCCCTAGTGTTTATACTAGGGATTAGGGATGTTGGCATAGAGACGTTGAAACGATTAACCCATAAGCTTGGGCTTGTCGGTTAATCCCAAAGACTATGGCACTCCTCTTGCCGCCTCTGTGTCCGAGGCTCTCTTGCAGGCGGCAGCCAGGCAGTGTACGCGGGGAACCGATTTTTAAACGTTCCCTTTGCCAGCTGGCTCCTCCTACCACTTGTGCTGCTGCCTCTGATACGGACGCAGCAGCGCAGGGTGACGGGGGGGGTTCCCTGGTGGGGGGGTTGGGAGTGCACTGGCTGCTGGCCCCACTCCCATAGTAACCCCATAACCGCTAAAAACGGAGGTGGCTACACGGTTACTCAAATAACCGATCTCTGACGTCCCTGCTGGGGGTGTAAGAGGGGAACTGCTTGAAGAGGAATCAATAAGCTTCCACTAATTGGTTTCCGTTACATGCTGGCTCCCGGGGAGCCAGCTTTGCTGCAGGCTGTGCAGTGTAAAAGTTACGCTGTAGAGCCCATAATGCAGCCGGCTCCCTGGGAAAGGGACGGGCTGCTCGGCAGGATAGAGCTGATACATAAGTTTTATACTGCAAAGCCTTCAGTGTGTGCACCCGCTAGGATTTTTAGCATTGAAATGTTTTTGGGGTTTTTTTTGCATCCCTATTTGATGCCTGGTTTTCCAGTGGCCGGGTGGGCTGATCAAAGCAGAGGGGCAGCGTGAAGCTGTCTCTGTCTCTGCAGGCAGCTGTGCAAGATGCCCAAAGTGTGGGGGGAAGGGGTGCTTTGCGAGCAGAGCAGGGGCAGATCGCTCCAGCGACTGGTGGGGGACACCAGGCAGGGAGGGCTCTGAATTACTACAGACAATGCTTTCTCAGGATGGACCCTTCTGACCTTCAAGCCTGCCAGTGGAGATGTGTGGCAGGCACCTCATTAGCTCCCTTCTGAGTGGAGGAAGCTCACATCCCGTTCCTGCTCCGGGACTTCATTAAACTTCCCCTCTGGTTATGCTCCGGGCCAGGTGTCTCTGCCTCTGTCATCAAGTATCTTCCTCCACTTCCTCCTCCTTGCACTGCTCTCCTGGAAAAACCAGCAAGCCTTGGCAGAGCAGTTCATGCCTCAGGATCTATTGCAACAATTCAGCACCTGCCAGTCTCATAGAAATGCCCAGCTAGAAAGGATCGTGAGACGCCGTCTCCCTGCCCTGATGTGGGACCAAAGGAACCCAGGCTGTCCTCAGTGTTGAGGATTCCACAGCCTCCCTAGATAACCTGTTCCAGTGCTGAATTCCCCGTCTTAGAGTGAGAGCTTTTCCTAAGATCTAACATCTGTCTCCTGGCTGCAGCCCCTTGCTTCTGGTCTTACATGTGGTAGGCTGTGTGGGCATGATCCCCCTTGTGTAGCTAGGGAAACTGAGGCACTGGGAACCGAGGGAGCTTACCCAGAACAGAGCTGGAAAAGGTTACACGGTTAATGGGTTGCCCAGTAAGCATTAGCGTTAACAGCATGCTTACCTGGTTACCGGTTAACTGGAGGGCTGAGCCACACTAGGTTGGAGCAGGCCTCCCACCTGCGGTAAGCATGCTGAAGCAGCCCTGCCCATGTAGGGCTTGGCTGGAGGGCCCCTCTTGCCCATGGTGGGATAGACAGCAGGACTCCTGGCATGGGGGCCTTTCTCTCCTCAGGAGAGCTAGCTCAGTGGTGTGAGCATTGGCCTGCTAAACCCAGGGTGGTGAGTTCAATCATTGAGGAGGCCATTTAGGGATCTGGGGCAAATCTGTCAGGGATGGTGCTTGGTCCTGCTGTGAGGGCAGGGGACTGGACTCAATGACCTCTCAAGGTCCCTTCCAGCTCTATGAGCTAGGTATGTCTCCATATAGTAAGATAGGTTAAACCATCGGCATTTAAGCAGTCAGCTTTTTAATGGGTAGTTCCATTCCTAACTCTGCCGGCTTTACACAGGGTGAGTAGCCCTGGTGAAGTCAGCAGCTCTGCTCCGGACGGATAAGTTTGTGTGCGATCCTTTGCAGGATCGGGGCCTTAGCATGGCTGCGTTGGGTGGATTCAGTGAGTGTGGGTGGTTGGTTCCTTAGAGCCGGGGTAGAACCGGGTTCTTTCTTTCTGACCAGTGTGTGCTACGTTACAGAGGCCTTTTCCTTGGGCTGTGGTTTGACTTTTAGGCCGCTTTGCTTTATCGCTGACAATGCGCCAGCTCAGTTTCTGAGGTGTTCAAACAGGCCCAGCTATGAAAGAGCGCAGGAAAGGCCTTGGGACGGTGGGTGTCTGTATGCAGAAGTTGTGGGGAGAGAGACTCGTTTGAAAAATGACCCCCCATCTACCAGCATTTAGGCAGGGGAAGAATTTTAGTCGTGTGAGAAGGTGTAATAGTTTCAGACACCTGGTGTCTGGAAGGAAGCCACAGCTGATGTAATCTGTCCTGTATATCATCTGGAGACCCCTATATTAAGCCCCAAGACTAGTTAGACTAGTTTCGGTTCGCGGGAGACTCAACCAAAAATCCCAGAGCCGTGCCAAAAAGTAACTCACATACCTAGCTCTTTGCAGTGTCAGGGCTTTAATTGTCCTAAGGGGTAGAGAATTGTACTTTATAGCCCAAGTTATCAAGGACTCTGCACCTTCAGCTGGGGTCTGATGTTCACTTTCACATAAAGATCTGGCCACTGCTTTTAGTGCCTAAATAAGCACTAGACATCTGTGGAAGTGCAGCCCCAGAGGAGTCTCAAAGCATCATTCCCGACCATTGGCTTTTTAAAGCCTTTTTACTTTGTGGCCATTCAGTGGCTGGTTAATTGGTAGACAGAGAATCCCAGGGCTGGAAGAGACCTCAGGAGGCATCGAGTCCAGCCCCTGCCCAAGGCAGGACCAACCCCAAGTCAATCATCCCAGGCAGGGCTTGGTCAAGCTGGGACTTAAACACCGCTAGGGATGGAGATTCCACCCCCTCCCTAGGGAACCCATCTCAATATCTCTCCCCCCCACCCCTGGAAATAGCACAGAGGCCTCAGTGTGCGGGGGAGGGAGGCAGTCGGCTCGGAAGGAGCTGGAACGTGTGGGGAGCTGGCTCCCCGTGTATACCGGCTCCCGTCTGCCCCACTCCCATCTCTCATTGCTGTGTCTCTATCCGAGGCAGAGGGTGGAGAGGCAGCTCCACAGGAGCCAACTTTTAAGCTGGCTCCCCACAAGCACCAGTCATCCCCCCGACCCCCGCCGCGCCTCTGGGGGAGGCAGCAGGGGGGCAGGCGGCTCCCCAAGAGCTGGCGCATGCAGGGAGCCGGCTTAAAAGGTGGCTCCCCACAGGTGCCAGCTCCTGCATCGGGGTAGCGGTGGCGCAGAGCTGTGTGTAACCAGAGGGTTAACCAAAGAGCCCCGGCGCATCGGTTAACTGTGTACTCAGCTACACGTTCACCGCTCTACTCTCGGTCAGAGACAGCGGGGGGGCAGCGGTTCCAGTTCAGCTGGAGCTTGTGGGGAGCTGGCTTGAGAAGGAACTGATGGTAGGTGAGGAGGGGCAGAAAGTCGGGGAGGAAGTTTTGGGGAAGAGGCTCTGTTATTGAATTAGTCCCCTTCGTTTTTCAGTCCTGCAACAGGGGGCCAGGAAATCTCTTGGCTTCTGGTCTGGAACGTCCAGTCGCAAAGCCCGGGGCGTGGCTAGCTGGCAGGCGCCAACCCTGCCTTCTGCAGTCCGGGCGTGGGCTGAGGAACATTGGTAGTGCTGGGAGTCTGGAGGGTTAGTACAAGCTCATTAGCAGAGGAGGGGTGGCCCCCTGCGCGAATGTGGGACTCTCACCTGCAGGGCCACGCGTTTCCGGCGTGACCGTGGGCAGGCCACTTAGAGCCTCAGTTTTCCAGCTTGCCAGTGGGGATTCTGGCAGTGCCTTGCGCTTGTGAGGCTGCAAACATTGAGAAGTGGGGGCTGCCCGATGCCACGGGAGTGGGAGCCCGAGGAGGAGCGAGCTTTAGACTGGGCTTTTCCGTAAGGCAGGGGTTCTCAAACTTTGTGATACCACAACCTCCTAAAATGCTAAATGAATGTATGATCCCCCCACCCCCATCACTGCCCTGGGTCACTTCCTCCCCCCTTCTCACCAGACTCCTTGCCCTCGTGGGGTTCCTTCAAGGCGTTTGCGGTCCTCAACGCCCTTCCCCCCTCTGCAGGCTTTTTCCCCCCGTCTCTCTCTCTCCTCTGTGCCTCTTTTCCACTCCGCGTCCCTCTG
>JANRFK010000961.1:2674930-2686481 GCA_030068395.1 Apalone spinifera
TCGCTCGCAGCCCCCTTGGGGGTTACGACCCACAGTTTGAGAAACGCTGCCGTAAGGCATTAGGCACCTACACTCTAGTGCAGTTCAACGAGACTCTAATGCCTCTGGGCTGGGCTGGCAAAGCCCAGCCGTAGCCAGAGCCAGGTCGGGGAAACGAGGTCACCGGTGCCTGAGCTCGCTTTGGGGAGGGCCTGGAGAGGAAATGGTTCCAGCCACTCATGTGGCCGGGCGTGTAAACCTCTTTGAAGAACCCTTCCAGCCCTGCCCCTCTGTGACCAGACAGCCAGTCGCCCTGGGGATGCTAACTGCGCAGCAGGAAGTCAACTTGCCCCCTGGGGCCAGGACACCTGGGCTGTTTGAGGGCAGAGGGTGGATGCCAGCCCGGCTTGGGAGCAACCCGGTGTTTCCTGCCTTCCCATGGGCGTTTCGCCCACCTGCACGGTGATCTCCGCCTGGGCGTTAGGCCTCGCTGCTGAAGCCGGAGCCCCTTAGAACAGGCGGCTTCCTGCGGTCCGTAAAGCCACAGGAGTCGAAGCAACCCGCTCTGGCGGCAGGATGAAAGTCCGACCCAGCCCTAGAAAAGCCCTCTCCACCCTTCCCTTCCTCCCGCCCTCATTGCATTGTAGCTGCATAGATTGCAAAGCCAGAAGAGGCCCACGCGATCGTGTGTTCCGACACCTTCCTGCCTCCCCGAGGCTATGGAGTCCCACCCCGTGATCCTCAGGGAGGCTGAGGCGCGTCCAAAGAGGCCGGGATTAGGAGGACTTGCCGTGTGGTTTCTCCTTCCACCGCTCCATGCCCTACCTCTGGGATGTTGGCAGGGAGAAGCTCTCTGGGCAGCTGCCCATCAGCTAAGTGGAGCGTTTTAGTCCCCAGAGCTATCGGTCCTCTGCTGCCAAACTAGCTTAATTAATTTTAATGAGTACACATACACACATTAGCATACCAAAAAGGGACTGGCAAGTGGAAGTAGGGAAGTAGGGTCGCTTCTGTGCCCTGCATTGGTAAGCTCTGGTGGCCACACATCTAGAGAGAGGGGGAAATCTTGGGGAAAGTCTAAGGAGGGGGCACAGAAAGGGATCTAGCGACTGGAGAACAAGCCACGTGGCAGAGCTCAACCCAAGCAGCTTGTGGAAGTGGAGGCAGAGAGGCAACTTGATCTCTGCGTCTAGACCAGCATTTCTCAACCAGTGGTACCAGTACCCTTTGGGGTACCCGAGAGAAGTCTGGGGGGTACGTCAACACAACTGATATTTGGAGAAAACTGAATTTTTGGTGTTAAGTTTTACAGCGCTTTATTATTTTTGTACTTTTTACACCCAAAAATTCCATTGCCCGCCCGGCTACAATTAAGTTGTTTAAACAAATGTGTTGCAATGGTAGAAAAAAGTGTGTATGTCTGAAAGCTGTAGGTACTGGGGGTACTTTATAAAAAAAAGATTGAGAAACACTGGTCTAGATAGTCACTTGTGCAATAAGGTCTGAGGCTGGAGTCGGAGTCCGTCTTGCTGACAGTGGCACAAGATCCAGCGTCTGGAAGTGGAGCAGTAAGAGGCAGTGAGGGTATTTAAACATCAGAACAACTTCCCGGGAGACTTGTGGGTATTTCTGAGCAGTGAGGGTATTTAAACATCAGAACAACTTCCCGGGAGACTTGTGGGCTTGCCATCGCTTGGAGTCGACCATTAGATCCTGTATTTTGTAAAAAGCTATCTGGCAGAAACTCTACAGCCTGGCTATGCTGGGAGTCTGGCTGGATGGGCATAGTGATTCCTTCTGACCTTGGAGTCTGTGAATCCTCCTGTTTATTCCCTCTCTTCACAAACTATGGAGAGAGCAAAACGCTCTACATTGCTGTAGTGTGCTCATAACACTTGCCACAGTGCATTAAAACAATCCCTACAGTGCACGCCCATGCTTCAGGGCTTCCGCTGGTCACCTGCAGAGGTCAGGAAGGAATAATTTCCTTCCATGCACGAGAGACCAGCTGTATTATGGGCAGTGGTGGTTATTCTTGAAGCGTCAGGGTTTGGCCCCAGCGGGAGACGAGACAGCGTACACTCTGAACTAACGTAGCGTACCCTCTATCTGATGTTTGATGAAGTGCTGTCACAGAGGATACGTCTAGACTACAGGCTTTTGTCAACAGAAGTTTTGTCAACAGATACTGTCGACAAAGCTTCTGTCAACAAAGAGCATCTAGACTACAACTAGTTCTGTCGACAAAGCAAGCCGCTTTGTCGACATGAGAGTGTAGACGCAAAGGACAGTGTAGATGCAATAGCACCTGTCAACAGAACTCTGTCAACAAAAGGTGTTATTCCTTGTGGAACGTGGTTTACTGCTGTTGACAAAACTGCTGAGTTCAGTTGACATTATGTCGACTGAACTCAGATGCAGTGTAGACGCAGGTATAGTTTTATCAACAAAACCCTGTAGTCTAGACACACCCTCTGTGTTGAACGGAATGCCACATTTGGGGTGGGGAAGGAATTTTTTCGGTATCCGATTGATGGGGATCTTTATCTGGTGGTTTGCCCCCCCTGCACTGCGGGGCACCGATGGCTTGCGAGGATCATTTGGGCATATCTCACCCCATCATTCTTCTCACCTCACCGATCACTGCAGAGACCTCAGGCCCAGGTGTGGCCTCGGTCCCCCCTTTTCTCACCCCATGGCATAGGTTTAACCTCCTGGAGGCTGAAATGCTGTTGTGTCACCCAAGCTACTGGCTGACACTGAATGGTTTGTGTTGTACCAAAGGTCAGGCTTTGAGCCAATGCTACTTTCTTGCCTTAACTCTGTTTCTACTGGGACGCCGTCTTGCTACAGCCCAGCTGCACCTTGCCCCCTTCTTTATTCTCTGAGCCCTTCTCATTTTTTGCTAAGTGATTCGGCCATGTTGTGCTGCTGCCCTTTTGGGCTGATTGCATCCATTAACCCCCTCTCGATCAAGGACCTGTACCTTACATCCCCTTTGTGCCTGGCCTCTTTCTCAGCTTGAATTCTTGCCTCCTTGCTTTTGACACACAATCAAATAGCCTCGTGTTATTTGTCGCCTCCTCCATCCCCTTCGGATTCTTCCATGGAGTCCTCCCTCTAACCTCCGCTTCACCCCGGCTGCACGCTGAGTTTCCTCGACCTTGCCGAAGACCTGAGCGTCCCAGGTCCCTTTGTCATCCCGCTGGGTGCCCTTTGCGCCATTTCTCCAGCTCCTTGAATAGCCCTGATCTAATACGGATGCCACAGTTGTCCTTAGCTGCGGGTGATTGGCGGCCAGCGTTCCCAGTAAGCCAGGCAGCCGCTCAGGAGAGATTGCAATGCCACTCACAGCTGGGTTTTGTACCTCAGTGCCCGTAGCAGAATTTATTCCGCACGTGGATGGAAAAGATTAGAGGGAGCATTTTTTACAGCCACCACATGTCTTGATTTTCTTGGCTAGAGTGAGGTTAGATCATTTCTGTTAGCAGAAGGCTTCCTGTTGTCCACACAGCCCCGTGGATCTATCCTAGAATATTTAGGAGTCGCACTGGATCCCTGAAATGATGTCAGTGTTAGAATACTGCCACTTCAGAACTGCTCTGGTGTGTCCCGCCCGAGGAACTCAAAGAGCGGTAAGAGTGTTAAGGAGCAGAGAGCCTCATCGCGTGCCATTTGACAAGACGGGGAAACTGAGGCATGGAACGGGAAAGGTGGTGTTAGAGCAGGAGGCAGAACCTGGGGCTGCTCGCTCCCTGTCATGCCCTACGATTGCAGGGCCAGCCTCAGGTCCTGCTGTAACATTTGGCCCCCGGGGAGCCTTTCTTGTGTTCCTGAATCTTAATGGGCCAAACTCAACCCCCGTGTAATTCGAGTCGCTTCAGTGGAGATACACCCAGAGTGGGGTTTGGCCTGATGTACCTTCATCAGGTGAACGCTGGGCAGATAGCGAGCCAGACTGCTTTCATGGCTGTGGTTTGATAGGGGGCCCGCCTGCCCATCTCGCGCCCGGCTGGGGAAACCAGCTCACGGAGGCTTCTGACGCGGGCAGGTTTTGGGCAGGCTCCGGGGATGTGCCGGGCAGGCTCGCCGAGAGGACAAGGCTGAACATGACGCATCTTCTAAGATCCAGAGCAGCTGAGAGAGGGGCAGCCTGTTGCTTTGCGGGACAGTGGAGTCTGCTGCTGCCTCGGGGCCTGCACCCAGCCCTGCTGTCTCTGCCTAGTCCGAATACGTCCACGCTGTGCTCGGGCCCATGGGCAGCGGGTGAACCTAGGGCTGAGGGAAGCAAGCCCCCAGCCTTGCACCTGCCACCCAGGGCCCATGGGAGCCAAGCCTCCCCCCCCCCCACTGAGGAGCAGGTCATATCTCCCCCAGCAGCCTTCCCCCTTCCAGCCAGAGAACATGGGGGGGAGGGGGAACGGGTGGCACGCAGCCCCAGTCTGTGCATGGGCAGGAGGCAAGGCCGGGAGGTGAGGGTGGGAGGCAGACCTGCCCTGGGTACGGCTGGGGAAGGGGTGTGAACGGGCGGCGCATGGCCCCAGCCGGACACGAGAGTGGTGGGGAGAGCAGGCAGCATGCGGCCCTGGCCCCGTTTGCAGCACATGGGTGAGTGGGGAGCACACAGCTTCAGCCGTCCCCAGCCCAGCTAGAGCATTGCGGGGGGAGAGCAGGCAGCCCCAGCTTTCCTTGGCCCCATCTGGCCCATGGGGGGAAGGGTGGACCCAGCCTTCCTCAGCCCTGGGGAGTGGCGCCCAGCTCTACCTCCCTGTCCTGGGGGGAGGCGCGGGGAAGGGAGGGCGGGCAGAGCTGGCCACTTGGGAGGGCAGTGCCTCCCCCTGCCTCTTGTACCCGCTACCTCGGCAGGCCCGGGCGCGCCCGTCTGGCTTTCTCGTCCCGCCGCGTAGGGAAGGAAGAGAAAAGTCTCCCCCACCGCCCGCCTGGAGAACAGGCACTTCCCCAGGGGCTGCGTCAGTGATCGGGGGAAGGGGATTTGGAGGGGCTGATCCAGGGGAGCAACCAACCCCCTCCCCCCATATCTCTCCCTGCACAGCTCGCTCAGCTGTCGTCCGACTCTGGGCTGCCTCTTTAAGAACAGGCCCATCTCCTCCTCCACCTGCGGCTGTGACAGAGGCTCCCGGCAAAGTAAACCGGGACTGCCCCCTTGGGCTCAGACCCACAGAGAGGGCCCCTCTTTCTGCCCTCTGGTTCACATAGCTCCGCCCAGGGGAGGGGCTCATTCACTTTGGATCTGGGACAGGACGCGGCGGGGGCTGTAGAGACTAGCCGGCACCAGGCTGGCCTTTTCAAAAGGGCATGCAGGCTTTCCGTGTCCATCCCGTTACAGCTCAGTGGGAGGCGGGTGACTCACTGGGAGCCGATATCGTCACGTGGACAGCACGCCGACCGAGCATGTAGGAGACCGGAGTCCTGTTCCCAGCTCTGCCACTGGTTTGCTGGGTGACCTCAGGCAAGTCTGTTCGCCGCCCTGTGCCTCAGTTTCCCCAGCTGTGAAATGGGGATATTGCTACTGGCCCCCTTTGTAAAGTGCCCAATGAGCTACCGATGAAAAGTGCCATATAAAAGCTGGGTAGTCTTTTTAACTCCCTTGCGGATCGCAGCTGTGAACCAGAGAGAGCGAAAGGTCATCGAGTTAGCAGATCCTGGGGGAGGGGCCATTCTCCCTGCTGGCAGAAAGGTCAAGTAGCCAAACTTTTACTGCTTGGAGCTCCATAGGAGCATCCTCCCAAGGCCACTGAACTCACGGCAACAGCTCCCAAGGGACATAAGAGGCTTGGAGCAGGGTCTCAGAGAGATACTTAGCGGCATCACAAAACCAGGGAGCTGCTGTTGGTTACTGGCAGTAAGTTGGGGATTTGTTTTTTTGTTTTTTTTTAATGAAGCTGCATTATAAAGCTAATTTAAGCTCTGTGCTGTGGAGCCTGTAGTGCGTATAACCGCCTACTCGCGAGGACTTTTAGCAGTTACACGATGCATTTTTAAATGCCTCCTTATATCCCTACTTTCCAGTGAAGTGTGGAGTTGCCTACAGGTCCTGTTGGGGGGAATGTTGCTAACCATTGCATTAGGGAGACTGTGTGTACCAATGGTTAGAGCGCTTGACCAGCGCTCAAGAGCTGTGGATTCTATTCCTGGCACTGGGTGACCACAGCCAGGTTATTTCCTCTGCCTCAGTTTCCCCCATTGAGATTGTAGACTTTTGAGAGAAAGGGGCTGTCTGCTTGTACAGCACCTAAACCAATGAGGCCCTAATCTCAGAGGGGGCTACTGTAATGCAAATAGATATTAAGACTCTTGAGTATCTAAAGAGCGAGCTCTTAAAGGAATACCGTTCAGGTCAAAGTTGACAGCATCCTCCCCTCTCCTTGTACATTTAAGCCCACCAGGAATGCACCGATGTGTTTACATCGGTAACAAATAAGCATCCCCCTGCAGCCTGGCAGCACACACTTGGCAACGTTGTGCTACAGCGTGAACATCTGGAAGTGCAAACAGTCTAAACCAGGTTTCTTCACTGTCCTTTGTAAAAATGAAAGGTAGTGTGGACTAGTGGGTGGAGCACTGGCCGAGTCCTCCCTGGGAGACCTGGGTTTACCATGTGGCCACTGTTGTATTAACTGAGATGGACTCTCTAGATCAAAGATGTTAACGTAACCACATCACTGTCCAACAGTAAACAGTGTTAAACAAGGTTCAGTACCCTTGGGGTTAGCTGGAGAGAGTTCTTAGAAAGCAAACCCCTTGTCTGACCGTCTCCTACCTGGTATCAAGGTTGGTACTAACTGTCCTTTTTTTTGGGTGGGGGGGAGAGGGAGGAGTTAGTGGAGCCGGCGCTGCTGCTGTCAGTCAGCAATTGTGCTTCTGCTCTGCTGATTTTCTCCCAAGTCTTTTCTTTTAAGGTCCCCCAGAGGTAATGAAGGTAGAACAGGTCGTCCTCTCGTTGTTTTGTTACCAATTCCGCCTAATTTTCAGCACACCCGTTTGGGTTCATTGAGCAAGAGTCTGGCTTTTTTCTCCATAACACCCGCCTTGAGGTGAATCAGGAGGCCTCGGTCTGTTCCTTTCTTGCATCTTTTCCCGTTGACATTTATTCTTCTAGGTGGTTTGAATGTTCCCACTTTTGTAGCGGCTGCAGTCGTTGCTTCTGGTTAAAATGCTGAGGGGAAAATATTATAATAGTGCATCCTCGGGGTGTTTCTGCACCTACAAGAAGCTTGAAGTTTTAGACCTCTCCCAAGAGAGCGGGTTCTCATTAGGGATGTTAGTGTATAGTCATTGAAACAATTAACCAATAAGCCTGGGCTTACTGGTTAATCCTAATGACTACACACACTCCCCCACCCCTTCCTGTCTCTGCAGAGGCGGCGAGGGGGAGGCAGGAACCGGTGTCTCTGGAGAGCCGGCTTTAAGCTGGCTCCCTGCATGTGCTGGTTCCAGCAAAGTGGCCTCCACACTCGTGGAGGAGGGGGAACAGGTGGGAGCCAATACGTGCAGGAATCCAGCTTTTAAGCCGGCTCTCTGTGCGTGCCGGCTCCACCGAGCTGCCTGCCCCACACCCCATGCTGCTGCCTGTTTATCAGAGGCAGCAGGTGGGAGTCAGTGCTTGTGGGGAGCTGGCTTAAAAGCCGGCTCCCCGCGAGCACTGGCTCTCGCCTGCCTCTCCCCCGTAAATGAAAAACTGCTAAAATGTCAACCTGTTACACATTTACATATAAACACGCTAGTTAACATCCCTAGTTCTCATGCCAGAACAGATTTCAGACTCTGCAGAAATCATGTGACTCAAGATTTCCAAAAATTGAGGTTGGAAACCGATGTTCCCGCTAATCTTTTCTATCAATGTGTGGGTTTTTTTTTCCATCCTTGTGCAGAATAAATTTTACTACATGCACCAAGGCATGTGGAAATGTGCACCACCAGATAAACACAAACCGTAGCAGCGGTCACGCTGCTAATCCAGCTGTCTTCAGCACTGACCCCGGGATTGGGCTGCCAACCTGCCTCCGTGCTGGCGTCAGCACTGGGCCACTGGCCTTTGGCTAGGGCTAAACTCCCGCCAGCTTGGGCACCTGCTTGGGGAAGAGGGCGGAGCATGGGAGGGGCCAAGGTTTGACTCCAGAGAGGTTTAATCTCCTCTTAGACCTGGCCACTGCCCATGTTGGGTGCTAATAATCAGAAGCGCCAAATCTTTCAGGACTCCACATCGCTAGCTGGGCGCTGATCGATAAAGCAGAGATGCACGTTGCTAGGGGATGTACGTAAATGTGATTAAAGTTTAAACGCAGCTTGAAATGCTGTGGGCTTTCAAATCCGGCAGGAATCACACACCCGCGGGAGTGAATTCTTCAGGCTCCAAGCCACTTCCTCTGTGCTGGCAGCAACGGAGATTCTGCGGCGGCGGCCTGCACGTGAGCTGTTTTGATGAAAGAGCCCAGTCCTCCCTCCGGTGCTGAGAACCGTCAGGGAGAGCGCAAAGAGGGGGGAAAAGAACTCCCGATGAAACTGAAATGGACGTGAGAATTTCAGGTCTTTAGAGTCCTTTTCTGGAGCTGTAACTTCCTTAAAATCTAATATAAAGCACCATCATACAGACAGTAGGGGGCAAAATCCTCCAGTGGTGTCAATTGCCGTAACCCCACTGATTTCTGCAGGGCAGTGCCGGTTGACACCAGTTGAAGATCAGGCTTGTAGACCATCAGCACGCTGTGTGTGTGTAACCGGGAATAATGCAGCTAAGGAGTTGTAATTTGCGTTGACCCTGTAAATGTGGGTGTATTTGCTTCGCCATGGAAGAATTCTCTTCATTCAAAGCTCTTTATACTCCCCTGAACCTGCTTTTGTGAGAGTCCCCGCCTCGAGAGCGGCCGCGGTCATTCTGTCTGGCTAAGCCGTGCAAGGTGTGGAATTTGCATGCCATGAGGTGTAGGGTCAGGACTGAGCAAGCTTCCCCCAAAAGCTACGATCAGGTTTGACATGTTCTTAGCTGTGATCAGGAAGATGTATGACTTGTAATCCAGTAGTGGCTGGGGGCCCTAGTTAAAATTACAGGCCCCCTCCCTGTGCTGCCTATACAGGCAAAGGGCAAGATTAGTGTGGTGCTTAGGAGTGTGTGCACCCAGCCCCATTGTTCTAGGTTCTGTGCAAACTAGGGATATAAAATCCCGTGTAACCCTTCTGCCGGGTAGGCCCGGCAGCAACCAGGGCCAGGTTCAATATCTAGGGGTCCGTCTCTCATGGAACCGGCTCGCGTCCTCACCCAAGAGCCTGGGAAATTCACACACCCGTGGGCACCTCTGAGAGGCAGCACTTCCCCACAGAGCCTGAGTGTCGAAAAGAAACTTTTAATGAAAGAGAGAGAGAGGTCACATGGCATTATCTGGGGAAAATACCACAAACAGGGTTCGTAGCTCGCTCCCCCACGAGTAACCGTCCCAGCTCAAATGGATTGAGCAATGTCTTTTGCCTCTCAGGCTCATCAGTCAACCAGGTAAGTGTTCTGTCCACTTACCCAAACTTTCTCCGTACCCTCCGTCAAACGCCCCGCTTACAGCTCTGTCCAGTCAGTGCAGACCCTGACACGTCATCCTGATGACTCCACTCCTTGAGCCTGAGGCTACCCCACCTTTGTGCTGCGCCTACCGGCCGCCTGCCAGTCCTACTGGCCAGTCGGAGGTTCCCGTTCCCACTGGTGTCATTTTACAGTTCCCACATTTAGGGGTAGCGTGATTTGTGACCCCCCACAACAGCCCCAAATTAGTTACAATGCACCACATTCCATTGCAACACTGATCCTCCATCAGCCCTGGCTGAATTGCATTTACATAGGCACACCTCGGATTCCTTCCCCCTCCTGGCATGAGCTGTATTTACATATCAACAGTTAACAGTTAATTATCTTGCAGAGCTAAACAATTGGAGTGAGCACCCCCACCCCCACGGCAGCTCTCTCCTTTTAGCTGGCTGATAGCAAGCCATAATTCAGCCCCGGCTTACACCCATATAATGTGTTATCCGGTTAAATTATAGGTTTGACCGGTTAACTGCTCACTGTGCCGCAGTGGGTGGGCCCGACCGGACCGGAGCACTTCCTGCCTGCAGCGTGATGGGCCCAGCCAGGCACGGGCGCCAATTAACCGGTTACCCCAGTAAGCATGGTAAGACTATGGGTCTTACCGGTTACACCTCTAGTGCCAACACAGAACTTAAAGCCCCAAAGAGCTGACCGTCTGAATATAAGGGACGGGCCGAGAGCTGGGGACGGACGGACCGATTAGGGAGCACCATGAGACAGAGAGGTGCTACTGGTCGGCGTGAGCCACTTGGTCTCTGCCCAGCAGCAGCCGAGCCGCTCTGAGCGGAGCAGAGCGGGACAAGTTTGCGGCTGCGGACACCTGAGCTGCTGAGAGCTCGGACGAGAGGGTTAGAGGAAAGGTCGTACCTTCGCCATGCCATCCGGGTAGAATCTTGTTCATGGCCGTGCAGCTGGTCTGAAGCAGAGCGGGATATACATCCCAGGAGTACAAATCTGGCCCCATTGAAGGCAGGGACGAAATTCCCCTGGCTTTCAGTAGAGCTGTGACTGCCCCCGACGTTTCTGGATGTCCTTTCCTAGTGGCCTGGTGGCTCAGCCGCCCTTCTGTGGTGTGCGGCAAAGGCAGCAATTGCGTATGTGAGGTTGTTGTTTGTTCCCCCCCCCCCTCGCGCCCTCTGCTATCTTGTCCAGCGAGACCATTTTGAGCAGTTAACACGTGGCTATTACCAAGAGGACCTTTCCTAACAGCATCATTCAATTCCGGACACCTTTTGTAGAGCGTTTTCCATACAAACGGCGTCCCAGAACATTTTGCAGGCGTACGGTGCTCTGCAGTTGTAGGGCGGCAGAATTAAAGCGTTCAGTCAGCAGCGGAGGAGAGATGGTGGAGGGCAGGCAGAGGAGCAATGGGCTGCTTTAAGCTGGCCAGGAAAGGCAACGGGGCAGCGATTGGAGGATGTTGCAGGCGGAGGGAGTAGTTCATAGGAAGCTGCGAAGGAAAAGGCTCTTGAGATGCCGAGCGAGATGGAGACGCAAGTAGATCCTTGGTGTGGGTGTGGGGGAAGGTGCCCGGCTGTGCACACCAGGAAAATGGCACCATTTGCTGTTGAACACGGACAATTCAGTGTGTCCACGTGAGCCCCGCTGGCACTAGTTTAAACCCCCTTGCAGATACACTTGTGCTAGCGGTGCTCTAAGCCATTTCAGCTACAGAGTCCTCTGGCCGCTGCTCCTAACCCTCCCATCACTGCTCCCAGAAGCAGTGGATTCTGGGAAATTCCTCATGGGCACAATGAAATATTGGAATATTATTAGGGATGGAAAACTGATGTTTTAGCAAGTCTGTGTCCACAAAGTGGCGATGCCAGTTAAGACTGAACTGGTTTCTAAAACAAGCCTCTTCTACACCGACCAATTTTCAAAATGCTTATAAAGCGGCTGGAGCATTTTTGTATGTGGTTGTAACCTGCAGAAAAGGACCTGGGGATTACAGTGGATGAGAAGCTGGATATGAGTCAA
>JANRFK010000961.1:2686581-2704152 GCA_030068395.1 Apalone spinifera
GGGGCTGGAGTTGATGACCTTCTGAGGTCTCTTCCAGCTCTATGATTCTATGAACAATTGTTGTTAGGAAATTAAACTGGTTCATAGACCAGCAGGTTTCTTTAGTGCAGTCCAGGGTGATCAAGGGTGGCTACTAGTGGTGTAAACGAGTAGTTGACCACACGATTAACCGATAACCCTAGGCTTACTGGCTAATCTAGTTGACTACTCGCCGTCCCGTCCCGTCCCCCCTCCTCCCGCCTTGCTGCCTCTGATACAGAGGCAGCAAGGGGTGGGGGACAGCAGGAGCCGGTGCTGGGGAGAGCCGGCTTAAAAGCCGGTTCCTCCCAGTCCCAGCTCCGTGGTGCTTCCTGTCCCTCCCACCCCCACCGCTGCTGCCTCCATCAGAGGCAGCAGCGAGGGTGGGGCCAGGGGAGGATGCTGTGAAGCAGCCTCTGCTTGTTCCCTGTGGATAGAGGCTGGAGGAGCCTCTTCCCATAGGGTGCTGGGACCCCCCACGGACAGGGGCTGCTGCCGGACCAGCCTCCGTCCACGGCTCCCATCACAGATGGTCTCTAATAAAGAGGCAGCAATGCGGGGTAGCAGGGGGCTCCCAGGGTGTGGGGCCAGAGTGCACTGGCTGCCAGCCTCGTTCCCGGGGACTATAGAATAATCCAAATAACGGAGAAGAATTTGTGCAGTTACTCGACTAGTCTGTTCCGCCATAGCTAACGTCCTTAATGGCGAACTGTCCCTTTAAGAGACTCTAACGTTGACAAATGCAAAGAAATCCATTAGGTGCTACCTCATAATTTCTGATTTGAGTTTCTGGCCTTGTTCAGTCTTATTGCTCCTGATACAATAATCATTTTCTCCTCAGTCGCCACTGCTTTGGAGAGGCAGAGTGGTAATTTCATGCTTTTCTTTAAACAAAGTGGTCACCGATTAAGGAGGAGAAAAGAAAGATTTTTTTAGCCCTGCTATCTGCCGCTGACATTTTCCCGTCCCTTTGCAGAGACGCGGGGGAGAATTTTTTCCTCCTGCTGAATTCAGATTCTCTCCAGACATCTGTCCCTCTGTCCCTTGCTCTGGGCTGTGGGGGAGCTTGCAGATGAGATAGTAAAGTGGTTTGACTTGACTGCAGCCCACCTGAACAGCCGAGTAGATAAACAATGATGCAGAGTTCTCGCTGTGCTTTACAATGAATGATAAGTAGAATTATCCTCCGGGGGAAGAGGAAGCGATTTGTCCAAGGCTAATGGGAACAGGACGAAGGCGTCCTCTATCCAAATCCAAAGCAGTAGCTACTGGATCCCGGAGATTGTCTGCAAAGCGTATGCCTGCACCCTGGTTTAATGCTAGGAAGGTTTAAAGCGAGACTGAGTGTCCCTTGACTTTCTGCTCAGCGAGTCAGGCTATGTCTACGCTAAAGAGGTTTTTCAGAAAAGCAGCCGTTTTTCCGAAAACACTTCACTTGCGTCCACTCTGCAATCGCGTTCTTTCAAAAAAAATGGAAAGAACGGAGGGGTTTTTCCAATATTGGTAACTCTCTTTCTCTGAGGAAGAAGCCTTTTTCCAAACGCGCTCTTTCGGGAAAAGGCGTGTGGGGACGGGGAAGAGGGAGTTCTTTCGAAAGAAGAGGAAAGAGGAAAAAGCACAGGTGCCCTGGCGGCTACTCCGTCCATAGTAATCACAGCTCACGTGTGAGATGGGTCCATTCAGTGTGGATGCTCTCTTTGGAAAAAGCAGATGGCTTTTTTGATGCGGTTTGGAAGTGTGGACGCTCTTTCGGAAGAAGTTTTTTCAGACGATCTCTTCCAGAAAAGCGTCTTCCAAAAGAAGCCTGCAGTCTGGACGTAGCCCTGTAACGTTGCTGTCCAAGAAGGGTTGTACCGACATGGGGAAAGGAGACGGGCCTATTTGGGGCATCCCAGAAGGTGTGACAATAGGCTGCCTGAAAAAGCAGTTCTTTGGCATTCCTGGAACAAGGGGGAGGCAGAGCTAATGGCATGCTCTGGAGCACAAAAATGACTGCAGCAGCATTACTGGATCCGCATAGAAGAGACGTGGAGGCATGAGCCCAGGGTACACAGAAGGGAGTCTTACGTCCTTTGGCTCCTGCCTTCTGCATCCGTCGGTGCAATAGGGCGTGATATCCGGCCTCTCGGTCAAACAGCTGCCGACAGTCCCTCCTGCCCCGTGCCACCCTTGAAGGGAACCCAGTGGGATTCGGTGGATTTGGCTCTGGAGTCGAAAATGCACAGGTGGTTTGCTTTCTGAATCCCAATGGGAGCACATGTCTATTTTATACATAAACAAATGAGCGTTCCTCTACTGAAAGCATCAACCACACTGAGCACCGGACTGTGATACTGACCTAACGCTGTTGGCCAGTTAGTGACAGAGCCCGAAACTATAATTCACCAATCCAGCGCAGGGAGGGAACTGTTGTGCTGTTCAAGGCAGGGTGTCCCCTCTGGGTCTCTGTCTGTGCAGTGCAGAGGTGGCTCCCCTGTGGGACGTGGAGTTGGTCAAAGCCTACAGAGGAGAACCAAAACCCGGGTTCCTTCCAACTGCGCCACGCCCCGAGCAGGGCCGTTCTCCCACGCTCCCAGCCGCCTCGGATCGGACTGGTAGACTCTTTTAGCAGCGCTTTAGACCCTAAGCCTGGGGCATGCACAGTATAGCAGCTGTTCCCCATCTCTGCCTCCCTCCCCTCCCGGCCCTTTGTCCCTATCTTTCCCTTCCGAGAGCTCATTTGCTGTGGGAATGAGTGGGACCCAGTGAACAGGGAACCGCTCATGGGAGGACGGGGCTCTTCAGGGTGCAGTGATGCTGGAGAGAGCCCTTGCCTAGTTGCTTTCTGCTCTGAAGGTGGAGGAGGGGGAATCCCAGGCAGGAGGGTGTCTTTGTGTGCGATGTCGCCTGTACGTCGTGGGGCAGGGAGCCGGGATGGTGGGTCACGGCGTGGGCATTGCCGTTAAAAGCGATCCGGTCCCTGTGGGAGCCTGGACGGGCCCAGGGTCTTAGCCCTTCTGCGAAACAAGATCCGGAGAAGATAGAAAGCCCTGATTTGGGAGTCACGGGGTCCCCCCCAAGTGGGCGGTTCGTGCTGGTGGATGGCAATAGGGAATGTGCCTCCCAAATTTGGCAGCCTCCGGTGAACGCTCAGGGATAGGGACAAGCGCGTCTCTTCCCCCGTGTTCTTTATTGGCATACGATATTCCAGCGCATTCGCCCCGGCTGCTGGGAAGGTGTCATCACTTGCTCTCTGATACACTAGCTGACATTCAAATCAACACGAGTCTTTTCACTGATGTTCATGTGAGTTAACCCCAGGGCAACTAGAGAGGCAAAACAGTGCTGGTAGGTTTGGCCCCGCAGGCTCTCGACCCTTCCCCAATAGATGCACCTTAAAGAGACACTACGGGGCTGGACATCATACAGAGGGAAATCCCTTTGCATAGTAGAGATGCTACTGTAATGACAACAGTGCCTAGTTGTTACACAGTTTGCATTTGTAGAGTGCAAAGCATTTCACAAAGGAGATGAGTAGCAGTATCCCCATGTCACAGGTGGAGAAACTGAGGCACTGGAAGGTGAAGGCACTGGTCTAAGGTCACCTGCCAGGTGCAGGTCTCCTGAGTCCCAGGCCAACGCTGTACTCACAGACCAATTCGATCAGTGGGTTTCATTTTCGTATCTCGTGAGACGAGGACACCAGACAGCCACCTCCCCCGAGAGCGCAGTTCAGATTCTGTCACTAACTGGCCGACAGTTTTAGGTCAGTATCACATTCCAGTGCTCAGTGTGGTTGATGCTTTCAGTAGGGGAATGCTCATTTGTTTATGTATAAAATAGACATGTGCTCCCATTGGGATTCGGGAAGCAAACCAGAGACACGTTACAATTGGTCTTAAGTTTTGTGGGGAAAAAAAAAAAATGCAGTCAAATTTGACCTGAACTGTGTCACTTTAAGAAAGAAATCTTCCCGTACAAAACTGTGGCTAGTGCATTTACAGTCTTGTTGTTTATTTGCACTATAGTAGCCCCCACTAAAATTGGGGCCCCACTGTGCTAGGTGCTGTGCAAATACATAGTAGGAAGTAGTCTCTTCCCCTAAAAAGATCACAGTATAAACAAAAGACGGGGAAACTGAGGCACAGCGTGGCGATGTGGTTTGTCCGCAGTCACAAAGCAGGCCAGTGGCAGAGCTGAGACTAAAACCGTGATTCCTTAGCCCCAAGTCTTGGGTTTCTCCTTCAGGATGACTCCCATTGAATGACATTAAGTTCCTGTGACAGTCATGTCCGCTTCCTGCAGATCAGGTGGAAGGCCAAGGCTTCATGCTTGTACCAGGCCTGTAGTTCGTCTCAGGTGCCTTACAAGTGCCGTGGTGTGATGGAGAAGGGAATCGGCTCCTAGGTGCAAAGCTTTCATGAGAGACAGAGAGAGAGAGACACAGAGACAGAGTGTGTGTGTGTGTGTGTGTGTGTGTGTGTGTGTGTGTGTGTGTGTGTGTGTGTGTGTGTGTGTGTGTGTGTGTGTGTGTGTGTGTGTGTGAGAGACACCCTGGTACGTCCCTCCTCCTCTAGGCTTGTGAGAAGAAAACCAAGTGAAACTTATGATCAATTGGGTTCATGCTGAGGCTGGAGAGATAAGCCAGGATGGATGGTGCAGCTGTAGGCGACGCTGGATACTTCCAAGGTTATAGACTTCCTTAAAGAAGAAATGACGGGAGGTAGCGTTGGTTTGGATGGATCACGAGAACCATTACCCGGCTGACGTGTCGCGTCCTTTTCCTTTGTGCTGCCCAATGGAATAGCCGGTGAGGGGAGTCTAGAAAAACAGGCAGCACTCCGAAATGCTGAGCGGAGGTTAGCCGGCATTGCTCGTTAAAGGCCTGGAGCTGACAGGAACTGCGGGGAGCTTTGAAAATCAAGCCCTGAACTATCAAAGACTAGCTCCTTCAGTCCTGGTGCGCAGGCAGCCTCCGCTGAAACCAGTGGAAGCTTTGCTAACGGAAGGGCTGCCAGGTTGGGTCTCAGCTGGCTGTTACAAAAGAAGAGAGCCCCCCTCCCTTAAAAAAATCGGGACTGTGTAAAAATTAACATGCACAAGGAATTGGCAGGAGTTGGAGAGTTAGAGGGAGGAAGGGAGCAGGCAGAGGGTGAGGGAGGATCACAGCTGTAGAAACACTTCTGCTGCTCTGGAGCTGTAGAAGAAACAGCTTTTACAAAGCGTATGTGTCAAGGTCTAAATTGACAGTCGAAAAACAACCCTTTAATTCTAACAACAATCAGAGCCAGCCGTTCTGTAGCAACTCCAAACCCTACACCATTTGCAAGAGGGTTAGACACCTGGTAGCTTCTCTCCCACTCTTATTTCTGCCTGGTTTTCTTTGCTGTCATGGAGTCATTCTCAGGGTCTCTCGTGTCTTGGGAGCAGGGCTGTCCTTAGGATTTATGGTACGCCATGCTATTAAACTGTTGCCCGACAACAGCCCGACGGAGGGTCAGAATGAGGATTTTGTAGAGATGTGATTTTTATAAGCTTCACAAACACACTCGTGAAATATTTTTAGAACCAATTTTAAGCGAAGGTCCTGTCGACTCGCACAGTAAATTCAGAAACGGACAGTTTGTACTTGGGGTTGGCAAATGCCTGGGGAATGGCTTCCTTCCCGCTGGAGTGGCGGGTTGCATGTTCCGCTAGTAGATCCGTCTGGCGTTTTCACTGTGACGTTCAATAGCTTCTCTTGGAGGAAGCAGAGTCACAGAACAGGGAAAGGGACTAGTCGACGTATTGGGTAGTGGAGTAGTGATTCGACGAGTTGCCTCCCTGCCCTTGCTGCCTCTATCAGACAGCGGCGTTGGGGGTGGGATGGCAGGACTTGGAGCTGGGGGGAGCTGGCTTATAAGCCGGTTCCTCCCAGCACTATCTCCACGGGGGGGCAGGTGGCAGCGGGGAAACAGCACGATCAGGGATTGAAACAGTTCTGCACGCACTGGTCCCGACTGCTGCTCCTCTCCCTTTGAAATGTACCAGAGCTGCTCATGGCTCCTGTACATTTCAAATGGAGCGACCCAGCGGGTTCCCGCTGCCAGGCAGCGTGATAGCGAGCGCCCCCCCCCTTATCGACTAATCGATTAGCTGATTCATCGAAATTTAACATCCCTAGATGAGGCAGGTGGGTGGGCATTAGGACCCAATTTTTCAGGCGCCTTATGCAGCTCTGTATTCTGCATGTGGGTAAGAATGGTTCTCCTTGGGAGGGCTTAGGGTTTCGGCTCATTCCCAGCCACTGATCGCTGTGTCTGGCAATGGCCAGAGCCCGTTGCTTCACAAGAAGGCAAAACAGAGCCTGCCACGCTGTGTTGTCCTGAGCCAACTGCTGCCGCGGAGCCTGGCTCCTGAGTCATGAGGGCTGATTGCTCTTATTGTCTTGTGTTAGTCATAAGGCAGCAGGTTTGCTCAAGGCTCAATTATTTGTTAACTAGGGAAAGAGCGATCAGGTAGAAACAGCTTTATGGGGGTCCTCTCCCGCCATCCCCCATCCACCTGTTAGCCCCGGCGCCAACCTCTGGTCACTTGGCTTGCTCATAAACAGGCAGGAATAAGAGTCTGATGAAACAGGCTTCAGCTTTGATGTTCATGACCGTACCACTTAGCGGTAGAGATTGAATGCAGAGTTAATTAGACAATGATTGCATGTTAATGAAATGGCCATTGATTGGTGAAGGAAGGCGGGGGAGGGGAAAACAAGCCCTTGACTGAAGTTCGGTAATGAGACCAGAGATTCACTTAGTTTTAAACAGAGCCAGCGACGGGCTTGGAGCAGCAACAAGAGAGATGTAAAGTCAACAAAGGACGAGGGTGCTTTTCTAAGGAGCCCTGTTCACTATGCACTGGCTGCTTTGGCCCCCTAGACTCGCTTTGTGAAACTGTCATCACACGGGCTCAGATCAGTCCCATCATCATTCAGGGCACCTACACAAATGGTCTTATGTCTGTTTTTGAAGGTCCCTTTGTCGCTGCGGAGTGAGGAACAGCCCCTCCTATGGGAAATTCAAAGCACATCCTGTAGGCACGAAATACATCGTGGATTGCTCTGCAGTGCTGGCTTAAAGGGTTTGCTAAAAGATGGCTTTAGCAAGGCGGGAGGAAGTGGGGGTGGTGGATTTGACAGCCCCAGAGGACTGGCGTTCAGGGTTTATCCAGCAAAAAGGTACACAGGGAGTTAGCATGAAGGCAAGCCTCTACCACCCCCCAGTGCCATGACTGGTCTGCATGGCAGGAAAGAGAATTTGGTATGTGTCAGCGCTCCCTCTAAGCTGAGCGGCCACTCAGAAGAGCCGCCCAGCCGATTAATAGACCGCCCTTAGCTCGGTTCTTTGTTTCAATGGGTGGTGCACTTTTGAACATGCCTCGGTGCACATAACAAAATGCATTCTGCACATGGACGGAAGAAACTCGCGTATGAATGGGAAAGATTAGAGGGAATGCTGCTCTCTGCATTTCTCTATTCTTTGTCGAGACCGCCAATAAGGGTGCCTGGATGTGAGACCAAAGGAACTGGAGGCCAATTGGCAGAAGGCACAGGGGTACGTAAGGGACACAGACATCCCCTGATCTGGCACCTTCATGCCAGCCCACCAGAGAATGTCATGGGAGGTCCCTAGTGAAAGTCACGCTAGTCATCAATTATGACTGTGCAGCGTATGCATGGCAGACGCATGAAGAGCTACGTATATAGATGAACAATGGGGTTCTCTAGGACTATGAGTTAAGACAAGTCAGCACAAGGTGCCCCCGCAGCTCCTGTTGTGCAGCAGGGAAGAGGCCCCTCTCTGGCTGGGCACGCGCGGATTGGGTATTGTACGGTTCATAATGGACGCCCATGTACTGTGTGAATGATTCAGGGTGCAGCAAGGAGGGGACATCAGCAGCTCCTGAGCCTGAGAAAAGACCGACCTGGAATTCTCGTGGGGCGGGGGTGACTCACCAGTTGCCTCTTCAGTGCGTGAGGACAAGCTGCCAACGGGCTGCCCCTCCTGAGAAGGGATCTCCGTCAAACTGGTGGAAAATGCCACGGAGGAGACTTGGGGTTGGCCGCCCTGCAGTAGACAGGAGCCTGGCTCGTGAGTCTCTAGATTAAGCTCTAGAGAACATGGTGTGGTTTTGTTTCAAGCGTAACCATTTGTTCCCAATATTCTCACTCCCTAAGGCTTGAAGCCTTGTTCCTAGTCAATACATTCTTGTTTTCTACGGATGTGAATGGTTAACTGGTTGACCGGGAAGCGTCACCCTTACCGGGTAATACTTACCAGTTCTGGTTAACTGGTGGGAGCTGGAGGAGCCCCCCTTTAATCAGTTAACCAGTTAGACATCAGAGTTAGACTGAGGTCGGGGTGTGCATAGCGCTAGCCTGGTGAGAGCAACGCCTGCGGAGTGCTTGGATTGCCGAAGGCTGGTGGTTTCAGGGAGCTGATCCACATCCACCACACATGAGACTTCCTGTCATGAGACTACCCGTCCTGGGGAGATTGGAAAACCCCAGCCTGGGAAGCTGAGGGGTAAAACCGGCAGAGAGCGGGCAGGAGAGGGGAAACTGCCATGGGCAAATTTACCAGAGAGGGAGGTAGATCCTTCCCTCCCCCCCACACACGCCGGACTTCTGGGAGGCCAGCGTTGCTGAGTGGGAGCTGGAGAGTGAGAGGTTTCTGCAGGCATGAATGTGCTATGGGAGGGTAGGATGCTCCATCGGTCACAGATGATCCTTTGTGTATCCCAGGCTTTGGTTTCCCAGGACCTGTGGCTGCCCTTTCAGGCTAACCTTGCCGTGAATTTCTGAGCCAGGGAGATGACCACCTCCTCCCCTCCCGCTCCCCCGTTGTTCCAGACAGCAGGCGGAGGGGCCTTACACGGAGCAGACAGCCCCGGTCAACAGACAGATATATTGACCTGTTAGTATTTAACGTGGTTTAACCAGGTAGAGATAAACGAAAGCTTTCAGGGGCTGAACTATCACACAGATCACAATTAAGGTGGCACATGTGTTCGCAGGACGTAAAATCAATAGGCCCAGACAGGAGGGTTTAGTCTCTATTTAAACTTGAGGAGAGAAGTCCATTTTCCCGCAGCCGCAGCTGGGCCTGCGCCATCCAGGAGGCTGTCTATTAACTGTAGGCAAAGGCCTTTATTACCTCCCCGAATGATTTTTCTGCTAAGCTTTTGTCTTCATCATAACAGAAGGAGCCACGCTGGTTGCCACGGCACTGGTTGCTGAGAGGCCAGCCGGAGCGCCATGCCCGCTGGGTGCCCACCGGCCCTTCGTGGCTTCCCAGCTCAGACTGGCTCTGGGCAGCACTTCCCTGTTGCCTTGTGTCTCTAGGGTGGCTCAGAGCCCAGGGACTGTCCGTGTCCAGCTGCTCAACAGAGCAGGTCTGGGTCCTTCAGGTCCCCCGGGACAGTGTGAGCATCTGTCGTCATGTGGGATTTTGGCCTAGCCCATGGGGGGAGAGACAAAGCGTAGTGGCAAAATGACATAAGGGCACATGTCCATGCGGGGGGTGCTGTGTTCAGGGTGCTTGGGGCCCCTAGCAAAGGCAGTGAGTTCCCTCTCCCCGGGCTTACACCTGTTACCAGAGAGACTAACCAATTGCCATGCTAAGGCAGACCCAGAGCCTCTATGTGTGGACCCTACGTTGAGCTCTGTCTTGGCCGCTGGATGGAGAATCAGCTCTCTCCATGCCAGCAAAGCGAGTTCTGCAGGGAACTTAGGACAGAGCCTGGCAGAGAGCAAGAGGTGTCCAGAAAGCAGGTGAGGGAGCCGATCATTCCCCGTCGTGAAGCAGGGTCTGTGCTAGAAGGTAAATTGTAATAAATTATGCTGAGTCCCTGGTTATTCCCATCTCGCTCTATGATTAATGGGTTGACCCTCCTATCAGGCAGTGGAAGTGTCACAGCCCATCTGGTGGGCTGTCACAGCTGTGCCTTTCTCCCCTCCGGATCAGCTGCCGCTGCATGCCTGTCTATCGAGGGGAAGCAACCTGCAACCTCGTAGGACGCCAGACCCTCCAGACCACTGCAGTGCTAGCTTGGCTGGGGGGAGGAAGGCCTGGGGGGTTAGAGTGGGCAGCGGTTGTAGCTGTGGGGAGAGCGACCCGTTCACAGGAAAGACGGACGCCTGAGCGGGGCATTTGGAGCAAAGGAGATGCCCAGGCCCTAAACACAGGGCATGTGGGCTGTTTGGAAAGGGTTTTAGTGACGTGCTGAGAGTCCGGAGAGCACAGTTGTAGGCCAGAAGCCTGGAGCGAGCCCTCGAATCTGTGTTGGACCCAACGCAGCAAAGTACCTGCTGCTGAGCTCCCTGGGAATTGTGTTCATCTCAGCAGTGGGTGGGTCTTTTGGCCTGGATCCTCACAGGTATGTAAGCACCCAACGTCCATTGATTTCAGTTGGGGTTAGGTGGCAAAACACCTCGGCCTCTCTGCCTTTTAGATTCCTTTAGTGATGACCTCTTTTGACCGTCTCCCATGACTTTCAAGTGCAACAGCACTGGATTGGCTAATGCACGAGGGAAACTAGCTGGAAAGAGAAGGGGAAATCAACAGCAAATCGCAGGAGACTCTGGCCAGCTTCCCCGCCCAAGCTGACCAAAACAAAAAGCAGCACACGCCGACCTTGCTTTGCAGTGGCCACCGTCCAAAAGCCTGCTAGGTACGTTCCCATGCAGTAATGAGGGAGCTGAACGTCTCTAAGCTTAGCCAAGGGAAATACCTGCCGGATTTGAGAGGCTGCAACATGAGAGCTGCTGACTTCATAATGGCCGTCGTTGTAGGCGAAGCAGTTTTTTCTCTCAGCACTTACGTATCTGTGAAGCTGGTTTGGGGATCATTCGTTTTCCATTTTTGGTTGGCTCAGTTTGTCTTTACCTCAGCCTGATGTAGTCTAGTGGGGCTGCTGGAAAAGGAATGTAACGCTCTTCGTTTATGTGAGCTTCCCTAGGGAGACCTGGCTTGTGTCCTGAGGTAATAAGTACTGAACACTTCCCCTCTGAAGGGGCCTGTGTTCAAGAGACTGGTGTTTTGGGTCCCACTTGAACACCTTGACTGGGGCCTGATTTCTGGAAATGTTTGAGCCTCCACCCCATGAAAATGAGGCGTCTTGCTGAGGGAATCCAAAATCACTAGTTGCTGCTGAAAGTGTAGGCAGAAGCCTTCTGTTAATGGCCAACTTTTGGCTTGAGATGCCACCACTCTTAATAGTGGCAGGTCAACTGGGCACCTTTGCCTCAGAAACGATGGTAGGCGAGGGCCTGGCGTACTGTACTCGGGGTTAGGTGACTCTTGCTATTTAGAGGTGGGAGTGGAGGGTTTCTGTCTCAGGACGCGTGCGTGGAGAAAGGGAGCATTTGCCCCAAAGGGGATGTTGGGATGTTGATATTCCCAGCACAGCTCTCGGCCAGACGGAGCGCTCTGCAGGAGTCGGAATGCTAATGCTGGCTGTTACTGGGCTGAAAGCCCTGTCACAAAATGGACTCTTGTTGCCTTTTTCAGGTCTCTAATTTGGGCAGCTCCTCCGGTTCTTGCTCCCGCAGAACTTGCTTTGCAAGGAAAAGGACAAGAAACTGGGCCCTAAAATGGGAACACTCTGGGCTTAACTATTCAGGCTTTCTTCTTGGCATCGTCCTCTGTTGCAGCGGGTGGGGCGCTACTGGTGGGAACTGCCGGCCGGGCTACGGTTGCACCGACATTTGAACCAGACTGTTGCCGAGGCATGTGCAGAGATTGACAAGAGTGTCATGAGTGTCTAGCTGCCATGAGTGTCCAGGCGAAGCTAGCGCTCCCCCTGGCGGAGCTGTGCTCCCCGGAGATTCGTGTGCACGTATCGTTCCCTCATCAGAGGGTTGCCTTTTATTTTCTGCCAATGGCTGCCATGGACACTAGGCCAAGGCAGGATCTGACGCATACTACTTCCGGGGGAATTCTGCACCACTGCGCAATGCAGAACGCGGAACACGTTAATGTGGGATGCGCAGAATTTCTTTTTTTCCCTGACAGGAAAGGGCTGCAGAGACATAGGCCACCTCCAGAAGCTGGAGGATTCCCAGCAGCTGCAGTTCCCATTACGCCCGGAAATGAGGCAGTGGTGAGCAGGAAACTCCGTGCAAGCCTGGAACCTGGCAAGAGGCTGGTTCTTCCTCTGGATCCTTGGGCTCTAGTAGGGGAGTGTTGGGAGTATCAGAGAATCACAGAACACTAGAACTGGAAGGCACCTCCAGCGGTCATCCAGTCCAGTCCCCTGCCCTCATGGCAGGACCAAGAATAGGAACAGTGATTGTTTGGACTGGAGGAGAGGGGAGGGTTAAGAGGGTCTGGACTAGGGGGATGCGGCTGATCTCTTGGGGGAAGGGAAGAGAGTTTCTGGCCCCCAGCTGGGATCTGTGGGAAGGGGGCAAAGCAGCAGAAACCGGGCTGTCGTGAGGTTTTCTTGAATTTTCTACTCCTGGAGGGAGTTGTGTGTGTGTCTGTATTGCTACAGACATACTTGCTGATGGGTGTTTGGAAATAAATTACCAAAATAACCGAAACCGATATGCTCACACAGTGTTATTTTGACAAATAACATTTGCAGAATTTTAAAGTATTGTTTTGGTGCAGAATTCCCCCCGGAGCAACATACTACCAGGGGCTGTGCATGGCCTCACTTGTGCGGATAGGATTGCAGAATCAGGAGCAAACGCTCCGAGAGACAGATTTGTCTAAGGCGCTCAGACCCGGCCGTCGCCCCATTATCAAACCCTCTGAAATGCTGAGCTGAGATGGGGATAGTGAGGTAACCAATGCAGACCTCAGCCGGGGCTTTCTCATTACACCTCCCGTATGAGGAGGCCTGGTAAATATTACTCCCCCGTGTTCACTTGGCTCATGGAACGGTGCCTTGGCCCTTTAAGAAAGTCTCTCCTGTGTGTCTCAAAGGAAGGGCCTTTTTATAGGATCTCACTGTCATTCAGTGGAATTCGCCCTGCAGAGTAGGAAACGATGCTTTGAAAAGGGACAGCATTGGGCACAGTATTACCAAGGGTTAACCATCTTGTTTCTGCTCTCTGTGTCTTTTGTGTCTGTTTATTTCCCCTCAGTCCTGTGTTGATATGTCTTGATAGAGACAGAAACATCTTTAATACTATTACCGCTCCGATGGCATTTCTATTGTTTTCTCCTGTTTTTTTTTTTAATAGCATGTATTTTTGGACAAGATAAAGAAAATGCATCGGATCGCTTAACTGCCGTGCTTAAAGAACAACTGGATAAAGCTTGCCCAGTTGAACATTAGGGAGAGATAAGGGCAAAGATTTTCATTATGTTGAAGTGGCTCTGAAAATAGGTGTGTGCCTGCCGGGGGCTAGTTTTGAGATGTTAGGTGGCTGGATTGATAGATGAAGGTTGGAGGATGGCTGGTTAAATAAATGGATGGAGGGATATGTGTGTGTAGATGGTTACATTAGACAGGTAGATTGGATGAATAGATGTTCAGGGGTAAGATAAATGAGAATGGAGAATAATAGGTGTATTAGATGGCTGGTGAGTGGCTAGATGATGTAGAAATAAATAGTTACATGAATCATTGATGAGTAGGCAAGTGAATGGATGGAGTGTGGCAGGGATAAATGCAGGGGGCTTTCTAAGTGGGTACTGATAGATGGCTGGGTGGTTAACTTGTTGGATAGGGAAGAGGGAAATCAGGGAGTGAGGGAAGAAATGAGGAATTGGAGAATTGATAGATATGGATGAGAGCATGATGGTTAGACAGTAAGATAATTATAGAGGGGCGCTGAGAGAAAGGGCTTTAAGGCAACTGAGATCTCAAAGGACAGTTCATTGAACTTTTTTCTGTGGCTGGCAGTGAGCCATCATATTTGGTTCTGACAAGGTGTCTGTCAGTGCCTCTCTGGCTGTGGGCCAGTTTCTTTGGAGCCCAGACATACTAGTCTCATCTCCTCTGGCTCCACAAGCGGTGGTCCCCAGTGGAACTTGCGGCCGCTTCAGTTTCCAGCCGTGGCAGGATGCAGGCAAGCTAGGGAATGGAAGAAGGGGCAGAGGGGATATCGGGGATCCAGAACAGAGGCTGAAGGTGGAGGGGAGCGGGAAGCACAGGCCATCAGTCACAACAGCCTGACCTATTGATGCTGGGATGAATACCAGCTGGAATAGAGCCGTGTGCAACAGGACCAATATGTCTAGATGTGGCTTTAAGTAGCCCTTCTGCTGGGCTCCCGTTAAGGAAAGTGCTTAGGCTTGTGCGTAGTTCCATCCCTATTCGGCAAAGCACTTAAGCATATGCTGAATTTCAAGCATATGCTGAAGTCCTCTCGACTTGAGCCTAAGCACATGCTTAAGTATTTTGCCAAATAGGGACGCTTTACCAAATTAAGGCCAAGTTCAATTTCACCTTTGGCTGGAACCTCTCCATTACTAGAACACCATGTGGAGTCCAATACAGCAGCACTGCATGAGTGGAGTCCCAAATAACCCCTCCCCCCCCGTTACAAATTTCTTCAAACTTTATTGATACACTGCACAATCACAACCATCTCTTATTCTTTCTGAATTAGAAAAGGTTACAACTACAATGTAACATGCACAAAATTCAGGTAGTATATTCACCCTTTTTAATACAATTATTGACGGAAAAATCAAGACTTGACTTCATTGCTTTAAGAAATAATAATCAAATTAGAGTAATCCTAGAAGGCTCTTGGAAAAAAAAGTTTGCTTTTTTGTAACAATGTGATCGTTTTTTTTCTTTAAAGCGTTTGAATACAGAAATTATTTATTTTTGTTGTTTTTCAGGATAATTGTGAGTAAAATGTGCACAACCATAGCCTTTACACAGCTAATAGAACTGCGCCATTGATAAGTCATAGAATTTTTTAAACCTAGCAAAGAGAAGGACTCTGAACTGGACAGGTAACGGTTTCATACACCCAACATGTTCCTCACAACTGCACTTTACGTGTCACAAGAAACTTGAATGCTTAAAAAAAAAAAGTGCTCCCTGTTAGCCATGAGAAAGGGAGACCATTATTTTTAGTTTCCTCTGCCGAAATGAACCAACCATGTGGATCAGAGGGGACTAGGTGAGAAGATTTCCCATTCGTGATGCTCACTGCCCATGGTTGCTGGAAGAATTCAGTCTTGAAGCCATGGGCTTTGGAGCGCTTAAAGGATCCCTTTAAAGTAACATAGCATGTGGTTGCCAGCTTCCAAAAAGGTCTGATCAACTCCATTTCACTTAGCTTTGGAACCAGCATGTTCAATATTTGAAGGACATGATTAAATTTGGCCTTAGTACCAAAGTATTGATTATCTGAAGGGCAACGTGCATTGATTGAATATCACTTGGCCTCTTCCAGAGCATTGACTATGGAAAGGAAGGTATCTGTTGGTTGGCTATTTTCTGCAACAGCTTTTAACAGTCATATTTTGTTTTGTTTTTCTCTTGTAAGGAAAGAATGGACTCTTGTTTCCTTTTCAATAGGATTTTTTTCCATCTTATCATTATTTGGAAATTATTTTCTCTAATCTACCACCAACCTCTGATAAAGGCGTCCTGTGGCTACTTAAACATTCCTCTCTTTGGGGGAGGAGGAAAATTGCACTTGAAGGTTTTTGAAATGAGGGCTGTGCAAAAACTACAGCCCTCTTGCTGTTGGTGGGGAATGAAGAGGGGAGGAAAATCACATTTTTTTTGTGCCACCTGAAAATATTTGTTAATTTCACCTTGTGGCTGCTGTTTATTTTTTCCCCGGTTTCCAGAGATAAGAAACCTGGGAATTACATTCAGGGAAATCACTGGTTTTTGTTATTGTTGTTGCTTTTCCCTTTGATGGGCAAGTTTGCTGTCCAGATCGGGTGGGGCTGGGGAGGAATCTCACTCCTCATCAAGCGCCACTTGGTATTTTCATGCAGCTCCGCTTGGGACAATCCGGAGTATAACATCTTAGACATTTTCCAGGTGAATCGTCTGCAGCAGTTATGTGTGTCTATGTGTCTGTGTGTTTGTTTGTTTTAGTGCATGGTTTAATAGTTTTATTTAAAGTCAGCGTAACATGTCCTGGACGTTTGTACGACTTCATGTGCTCTGGCTTTCTACACACCTAACCCATAACGTCTTCCTCATGTGAAACAAGATGGGGCATCTGGGATACAAAGCTGAGAGCCTAGCGCTCCTGCTACCCTAGGGAAACGGGAATTTTGCCAAAGTGTGGGTTCAATTTGCAGGGCACTTGAGATGCTGAAGTGAAAATGATTTGTCTGCCCTTGCCCAACGGAGCATGGACTCCTGACTCTTACATTTGTGGCATTTCTCCTGAATACCATGGAAAAAAATAGGCTTGCAAACAACCGCGTATCAGGCACTTAACATTTAACCACCAGCACTTCAACTTCACATGACCTTGGAAGTCGCGAAAGGTATGGATGCCCCAGTGGGCTTTGAAATGTTGTTTTCTTTAGGGTCTTTTATTCCTGGCACTAGATTCCACTTGTACCTCTCTCTTTGTAATGGTTGTGTACGTGTGTGTGACTTGTCAAGTTATTGTCTCTCTGCTGGAAAAGAAGAGCTGTCTCTGTAGGAGTAGCTACACATGTCAACCTCTCTGAGAGACCACCTCTTCAGGTTCTCTGTGGCAGCTCTCCTCCTTCGGCCTTAACGGAGTTGTAGCATGATTAGCCACTTAAAACTTGCTGTTGGATGCCCTACTTTGACAGCTGCTGCAATTTTTTTGGTATTCATACACCTATTACATTTTTCAGTACCAATCCATAGATTTTTAAGGGACTGTAATTTGACACGGGCATTGGATTTCACCCAGTGATCGCAGCCTGTAGCCCTACAACATGTAGTTGAACTAGATCATGCAACTAAAAGATTAGCTATAAATGTGAAGATCCACTGTTTTCGTTTTTTACCAACATTGCACCAGTGGAGCCAGGGGTTTAAAATAATAATAATAATACAGTACCCCTTCGTATGTCTTCAGCAGTGAACTAGGTTCCATGTAGACATGTTGCAGGAGTCTTACACAGTCAATGTGCAGCGGCTTCATTCGGTTTTTCATCCAGATAAAAGAGCGGGAGGGGACCGTGAGATTTCTTGAGCGCAGTAAAACAGTGGTGGTGAAATCCAGACAAGTTGCTCCTCGTTCTCAAATCTTCCCTCTTGCTTGGAAGGAAAAATCAAGGGGAAGACAAGCGTATACATTCAAGAACTCGGCGGTACTGGATATTTTTTCATATGCATTAACTCAAAAGATTATCTCCCTCCATTTTGTGAATATACTGCCTAAATGTTTAAGCCTGTTTAAGTTTTTTTTTTCCAGACTTTGTTTTAATCGTTCATGTTTTACATTTATTGACAGATCTGAAGAGGCACATCCTTGATCTTTAGGCTAAAACACCTTCTGGGAACTAGCAGAAGTCACTCCACAAGTTCATCCTTGCGTCCCCGGCACATGGCCGTCAGCAGCTCAGTATGGTAGGTTGTGTGTTTCCTTACTTCCTTACTGCTTTTTTTTTTTTTTTTTTT
>JANRFK010000961.1:2737375-2760586 GCA_030068395.1 Apalone spinifera
TTTCCGTTAAAAGTATTTCCGCAAAATCATGCCAGTCTAGACGAAGCCATGGTGAAATTAGGCGTTGTGAGCAATTCAGTACCAGGACACTGAAACACCGTTTCATAGATTGGAATTAAATGGGCTTTGACTTCCCTCCAGCAGTTTTTCCCTTCTCGAAAATCAATTGTTTCTAGTTTGTTCACAAGTAGGATGGTGTGGTGGCGGGGGAGGTGAAGACATCCTTTCCTGCTAAATACAACAGTGATGGGCCCGCGACGGAGACAGGAGAGACCAGGTGAGCGCCAGAAGACAGACCGGAGCGGGAGACCGACAAGACAGACAATATTCATGCCGGAGTCACATCCCTGCAGGCATAGCGAGAAGAAGGATAGTGCCATGGGCTAAGACTTAGGAGAGGACGGTTCAATTCCCAGCTATGCCACACGCTGCGTAATTTTCGGCAAGTCACTTAATCTACGTCTGAGCTTCCCAGCTGCCAGACAGGGCTATTAATACACCCTTACTCCCACCTTCTGTCTTGTCTATTCTGATTATGAGCTCTTGGGGGCAGGGGAGTCTGGTCTTAGCAACGGCCCCGGGGCATGGATATAATCTATAATAAGATGCTGCGATAGTCACTCAGAAGCCCAGGATGTCTGATGACTCAGTGTGAAGCAAAGGAAGCAGCCACAAGCAGGGCAGAGAGCTCTTTGTTCAGAATATCCTCAGGTTCAACCCTCACTGGGCCTTGCGGTCTGTTTCCAGCCTGTTTTTAACTTCTCTGCCATTCTGTGAATGACGCCCATGCATGATACGGTTACAGTCAGGCATACATCGATACCAGACCAAGAATCCTAGCCCATTGTGAGATCGGCGGTCCCTCAGCCAATCACAACCCTTAACCTACGGCTAATTTGCATGCTACAATGCCATTGGTTGTAGGAGTGAAACTGCACAGAGGGGGGATTCTTTGGCCCCATGGGACAACACATAGTTTCCAGCTTCTAGCACAGAGGAGCTGGAATATTTTCGGGCAGAACCCCTGCTGTTGCTCAGGAGCCCAAAGCAGATGGAAAGGGGTGAAGCCGAAGCAGATGGAAAGTTTTGTTTTGTGCTCCCCCATTCCTGGGGCCATTGTGTATGGAATCAGTTCCCCCAAAATTGAAGCCAAAGAGCTGCTCTTCCTTATAGAGGCAGCAAGGAATTAATGCCAGAGCTAGTCCCGACAGAGCAGTGGGGCACTCTGTCCATTCCTTGTCCATGCTAGTAGTAGGGAGTCTCTAACTCAGCTCAGCTGGAAGATCCACCTCTCAGGTTAGATTCCGCCAGTGGAGCAACACCCACCTTACTGTACAGTCAGTACCGTTGAAACAGGTCAACCCAGCTCGGCACTGACAGACTCTGCCCAATGCAGCTGTGGGCCTGGTCGTTGGCACAGGCTGGCATGAAGTGGGGCAGCAGGGCAGTGGAGAGGGTTGCACCATATTCCCATCGGGCACTGCTCATTGCTGAAACGTTCAGACCGAAAATAAATGGGGATACTTTGACAAGAGGGACTGTTGGCCTGGCTCTCTGGCTTCACCTACACGGGCACTACGGTTGTCAGCCACGTGCATTGACGTGCAATGCACAGACGGTCAGGACAACGGAGCCTCCGTCCTCTGAGTTAAAGGAGCAATCTCTCACATTCAGCAGTCAGCAAATTGATGCACCTGGGAGTGGACATATTCCATCCAGCAGGGGGCAGCAGCAGGTTGCACCGTTTTAAGCGCTGCATCTGTTTTCAGAGCAGAGGTTTGATTATTATTATCCATTATTTGAGGCCAGGCACTCAGCTAAAGCTCTGCACCCAGCCCTTTCCGCATATCCCAGCTGCCCCAGGTACCAGTGGGCACAGCACTCCTGCAGTTTGGAAGCTGCAGCTCCAGCATGCCACAGCAAAGCGCCCAGATTTTCCAAAAGCTCCTCCCCGCTGGATACTCTAAAATGTGGTGGATGGGGGCTGGGATGACAGGACAGCAATAAAGGGGAAGGGGAGATGGGTGCACAGAAGATTTAAGGGCTGCGTGAAAGGAGGAGGGTGTCTGAGAGAATGGAGGAAGCGGAGAGAGCAGGTTCATACCCAAAGTCCAAGGCAGTCCGGGTCCACCCACAGCTCCATCCATCCAATCCAGAGGAAGCAACATACACTGCACTATGTAGGAGTGGTAAAGAGCTGCACTCACACCAGTGTCACTGTCCCGTTTCTAGCACTCAGCATGATCTCTTTCCTGCAAACTGATCAAAACTAGACCCCGACTCCTCCACACCCTTCCTCATGCTGCCAGAGCCCCCGCGTGATGGCACCTGGCTGGCCTTTCTCGAGGGAGCCGCATGAGGCATCTGGACGCAGCAAAGGGCCCTCGCCCCTGCACAATCCAGTTGTGAAGTGGCACGGGGAACGTGACGTGGCCTCCTGTGAGCTCCCAGTCCAGACCGCTTCCATTTCTATGCTTCGCTTTTCATAGGACTGCCCATCAGAGCGCCGCGACTATGCATGGGAAAGGAGAGCTGGCAAATGATTACCCGCCCTGATGAGATGAGGATTTCAAAGCACAGAGGAAGGCATCAGCTGCAAAGGAATACGCAGAGCCCTGCTCTTATGGCCACCTGTAACTTCTGAAGTCAATTTACTGCAAGGGCAAGATGCCAACTGGGTAGAATTTGAGACTGATGCCCTTTGTGTAGCCACAGAGGATGAAATTCACCCTGGCACGAATTAGTCAAGCGCCCAGCGTGCATAGGATTTGTGCTGGATCTCTATGTAGGGATGAATTTAACCCAGCATAGATGAAGCCCAGTCCTGCAGCCCTTAAAAACACCCCCAACCATCCCCAAGTCAATTTCCTCCCGGAGGAGAGGAAGAGCAATTGGGGGGGGGGGAACATATATGACAGGTGCCAATCACCCTGCTTAATGCACTGTAGGAAGGTGCTCATGTACCTGGTGACGGATGCAGAGTTTGACTAGAATGAGTTGGGCAAAGCTCCTTTGGAAGCCTGAGGCAGAACAGCAGGACTGGAATCCAACTCGTGGGGAAACCATGAAGAGGATGCACTAGTGGCTTCCAGCTCGACGTGATTCCATTTCCCCTCCCTTCCATTTCAAAGGGTTCGCACCAAGAGACTGTCCACCCTAAAGGCACATCCAAATATCCCACAGTGATGCAAGCCCTAGTGTAGACAGGAGTCCGCTTTAAAGCCTTGTGTTATCTGATCCTGCTCGGATAACTGACGTAGTGCTGAAAATGCTGAGGGATCACAGGGTGCGTCTACACTGCACCATAACACAAAGTAAGATACACAATGCGAGCTGTGCAAATTGCGTGTCTTATTTCAATGCTATTCCGAAATGACCCTTACGCCTCATGGTATGAGGTTAACAGGGACGTCAGAATAGCGAGCCCGAAATAACGGGCTTGCTGTGAAGACACAGCACAGCTATTTTTGGATACACCGCTATCCCGAAATAGCATTGCAGTACAGATGCACCCTCACTGTTTTCGGAACGTCCAGTGGTGGTAACACAAGTGGGGCTGAAATTGAAACATTTCACTAGTTCAGATATAGAACTCTCTTTCTTAAGGTCCTATAACTCATATTGTCCTTGGTCTCTGAGCAATGGACTGGCCTATAATAAATAAGTTACTGAATTAATGTAAACCAAGATAAGACTCGCCTTAGGCAGGTGAGGTCTCTGCATTTGGAGTCTGCGCTGGTGTAATTTAGAGTGGGGCAAAATAAGTTGCTTCCCACTTAGTGTCAATTATGGTTTAGCGATACAGTGCACGGAGATCTGTATTGAGATGCACCAAGTTATTTAACAGAGAGAGTCACCAGAGACACTACTGATTTGCCTGGTGGATGAATTTGGAACGAGGGAGAAATCTGAAAAGCTCTGTACTCCAGTCTCCAAAACTCTGGGGAGCCAACACCAACCAACCTTGGTCACTCAAGGACACACAGAAAAATACACAGGTCTTTTGCAGCAGTGGAGGAAATAAAAGTGAGATTGAGCACCAAAACCTTGGGAATATTAACCCTCTAAGGAGGGAGTGCAGACTCTCAGGGCTGGAATGGAGTCTGTGGGAGGCCAGTTGGGGAAGGAGCATCTTTTCTATGGGGAAGTAAAGCCAATGAGTTTAGCCTCTGGAAGTTGTACCCAGTTCTGATCACTTGGCCACAAATTCTCAGCTGCCAGAGGGTCTAACCATGCAGCTGGCAGAGCTGGAAGGTGTGCCTGTGCAGGGAAAATGCTCAGTGAAAATGCATGGTAATGGGACAACCCTGATGGAAGGGAAGTGACAGCTCCGAGGACTTTGTCAATTACGAACTGAGAATTTAATTACAAAGTAATCATTCCAATATAGACAAGAGAGGCATCTGGACACCCACCAACTAGTCATCAACCCAAAATCAGCATCCCCCAGGCACCCAAGTACAACAGAGCAGTGCAAAAAATCTTAACTCCTAGTCCGGAATCCCACAGGCAACAGATCTCAGAAGTGGAGGGAGGCAGGGACTTAGCAGACTGGGGCCTAGAGGAAGGTGTGGAGGACTCTTGGGGAGGCATTCTGTACAGCCCTGCCCCCTGTGTAGTTATTCACACCTGCGGGGAGTGAGGGACAGGGGTGTGTAAAGGCGTTATCAGAAGTGAGAGGGAGAGAAGGCTTCTGATTTGGTGGCATTTGACACCTGTCTTGTAAGCATTTAAATGATGCCGTGATGTGAAAGGCAGCGTGGAGTCAGACCCTCTGTCTAAGGCGGCGTGCGCACAGCAGACAGAGGTGCGTTTCTCCCCGCGACAGTGAACATGAGACATCTTGATTTAAAATCCTAGGGGAGACAAGGCACAGCTGTTTTTTTTTCCCCTTGATGTAGCTAGCTGAGGTGAAATCCCCTATGCCTTGTCTCCACAAGGATCATGCCACAAGATTGCTCTTTCCAGGTTGCTGTCTCAATGTAAAAACCCTCACGCATCTTCCTGGAGCCAAGATGAAGCCAAAAGCACAAAGCTGCGCTGCGTTTAATCAAAGGTGTGTTTTTGAAGCAGATTTTGTTAAACCGGCAAAAAGTCCTATATGGACATTCTTAATTCAATTTAAACCTAACTTCTATCAGTTCCACTTGGGTTGGTAAATTTCAGCTTTTCCCCCAATTTAAGCCACTGCAACTTCTCTGGGCAGACAAGGCCTCTTTGGGATGGGAGACTGACGTGCACTATCAGTTTGCGAGACTACGCCATGCTTCATGCCAGCCCCGCCCCTTCTGCTTGAAGCCCCGCCCCCTCTGGGAGCATGAGCTGGTGCTCTCCCCACACACTTTGCCCAGGGGTCTGTGGCGGCGCCCCAATTGTAACTACCCCATGTGGAAGGATGGAGCACAAGGAGTCAAATAGTTCAGGAAAAGAGACGAGATTCTTTGACCAGGTTTGCCTGTCTGCTAATATCTCAGCCCTGGTCTACACTAGGACTTTATTTCAAAACAACCCGCTTGGTCGACTTTATAAGCAGAGCGTTCACACTACCAAGACCGTTATTTCGAAATGACGGGTCACGGATTTCGAAATCTGTGCTCCTGCTTTTCATCAGGAGTAACGCTAATTTCAAAATAGTTATTTCAAAATAGCGTTGGTGTGGACGCGCTGGTGCTGCTATTTCGAAATAACGACTCTCCAGAGTAATTGAACTGATTACTCCCCAGTGTTTCCTGGGGCTCTACGTTGAGGTAGTGTGTCCACATTAACAGAGGCTTCCCCACAGCGTGGACACGCTAGCTCGATTTTGTTACAGCGGGAGTTATTAAGTCAAATTTACTCATTTCAAAATAGTTTCCTAGTGTCGACCAGGGCCGGATTAAGGCATGGGTTAGCCAGGCAGCTGCCCGGGGCGCCAACCTATGGGGGGCACCTGATGGCAGCTGTAAGGGGCGCGCAGCACCCCTTATAGCTGCCATCAGGCGCCACGCGCCCGGATCGCAGGCTGCAGCAGCTCCCAGCGGCCACGCTGCCGTGGCCACCCCCGTAGCGCCGGCCAGCAGCGCCCTTCCCCTTGCAGCCACGGGGCCCTGCATGGCCAGGTTCGGCCTGCCCCGGGCGGCCCCGGACTGCACGCCAGCGGCGGTAACCGGGCTAGGGCGGGCCGGGTACGTGTGTCCTGCTGCCGCCAGCTCCGCGTGCCCTCCCCCATGTGCCGGCATGGGGGCGGGGCCATGTATGCGCCCTCCCCCAACCCGGGGCGCAATTAAACTGTCTGCCTGGGGCACTGGAAAGGCTCGGTCCGGCCCTGGTGTCAACGTGGTGGCAGCGAGTGGGTAATTTCTTGTCACAGGGCAAGTCCTCAGGAAAGATATTCCCTGCCTACTGAAAGGGAAACAGAATACCCCCAACCGGCTAATCTCACCCCAGAATGCACCAAGCAAATCAGTGCTAGCAGCCAAGGGCTGGCTCTTAACTCCAGTAAGCTGCACCAGTGACTCCTTGCTGAAATACGGCGATTGATACTCCCACCAGAAATACCTACAGTGACTCCTTATAAAGCAGATTATTAATCAGCAAGCTGAGCACTCTCCCATGGCAGCAAATATGCAGATGAGGGGAAACAGGTTTATACCATAGTGATATAGATGAGCGGGAGTCTTCTGTGAGGAAGACAAATTGGGATAGATTCAAGCAAGTAAGGCACAAAACAAGAGTGAAACATTCAGCCTCTATATAAACCTCCCCTGAGAAATCACTTCTCCCTGGCTGTAACTGATTCTTTTCCTTTCTCTCTCCCGCTCCTATTATTTGTCTCTCATTTAATTTTGTGACTAGGTTGTTTAGCCCTGGAAAAAGCTCTCTCCTTTTTTTTAAGGTTGCTGAGCCAATTCCACCAATCTATCCTGGATACATATTGGGCTCCCATCACTGCAATATCTTCCCACCTGTCAAGTTTTTAGCAGCCTTATCTTCACCACATGGCTATGAGGTAGGGCAGAGAGAGTGGTTCCATTTCAACCGAGGCGCGGAGAGACTAAGTGACATCACCAAGGTCGCACGGGCAGTCTGTGGCAGAGCATGGAACAACCCAAACGTTGTTGGGTAGTGCGCTATTCACCGGAGCCTCCATTTTGCACTTCCTCTGCTAATCTCACTCACTCCAGAGTCGTTCCACTGAGCTTGAACCTCCGCCGCTTTGCGCGTGGGTGTCGCATTGCAAAGAGGCTGTGAAGGGACTCTGCATGCCAGCAGCTCTGTTTGACGCGCCCTTTGAATGGAGGCAAATGGCTACTGAAAAGGTGCAAACAAGGGGAGACTCAGGCACCCTAAGTCTAAAGGAGCGGCTCCTAATTTACACTAAGCTCAGGTCCACCCAGAATTCACGAGTGAAGCCACGTCGGTTCAACCAGGTCAGCGCCTCCGTGTCACAAGGCAATGGACATTCTCGCTGACCGTGGAAGCCAACGCATGTGGCTCCAGGCACTTCTCCGGGGGTAACCGCCAGCGGCCTGGCTGGGTCGGAGCAGAGCAGAGCTGAGTGGCAGCTGTGCCCGTCACTCTGATGCATAGACACATGTACATAAGAACATAAGAACGGCCGTACCGGGTCAGACCAAAGGTCCATCTAGCCCAGTATCCTGTCTGCCGACAGTGGCCAGCACCAGGTGCCCTGGAGGGGGGGGACTGAAGACAACAATCAAGTGATTTGTCTCCTGCCATCCCTCTCCAGCCTCTCACAAACAGAGGCCAGGGACACCATTTTATCCCCTGGCTAATAGCCTTTTATGGACCTAACCTCCATGAAATTATCTAGCTTCTCTTTAAACTCTGTTATAGTCCTAGCCTTCACAGACTCCTCTGGCAAGGAGTTCCACAGGTTGACTACACGCTGCGTAGTCATGTAGCGCCAGCGGTACAATGTCTCTGCTGGCCTGTGGATGCCATCAGTCATGTCTGCGTTTGCCATTCGGGGAGGGTGGAGGCGGGGACGATACCAGCCGCGCAAGAGGAATCCTCCCCCTGGAAGAAAGTTCCCGACCTTCCCATTGACAACCTCCAGGAGGATCTCGAGCCATCCGGAGGAGAGCTGAACAAAACAGCAGAACTCATCCGAGAGCTTCAGAAAACAAGGGCCCGGATTCTGCCAGGGACTGGGCACAGAGAAGCAATATCTGGCCATATTGGACCCTTTCATGTATCCCAGAACAGCAGCGGGCAGCCCCGTGGGACTGTCACCCCTAAACGCACACCGGCCTGAAGCAAACCCTGTCTGTTTTCTTTTTTGGCTCTTTTCCGCCTTGGCATGGGCTTGCCTTTCCACAGAGTACCGTTACCAAGGTGGCTTGTCCCTCGAAGTCCCAAGGGAACTAACACCACCAACCCCGCTCTGAGGGAAGGCTCCGTTGAGAACAGCCTTATAGTTTGCAAGGGGTCAGGAGATGACCCAGTGAGCACCCAAGTTCCACCAAGGCTGAAAGCAGATCAGCTGGGGTGGAGACATGCCTGGAGGAAGGGACCTCTGGATGAAGAAGGGCAGAGCGTGTGGCAGAGCCCGCTCTGGATAAGGAGCAGGAAGTACTGGAAACCAGACATGTCTGGCTCTCAAGGGATTTACCAACCCCAGGAGTTTGAAGGAGCGGCAAAAATTCGAGAAACCGTTTGGGGTTTTCCTGTCCGTCACTGAACATCGGCAGGCTGGTGGGGAGAGACCAATTCAGAATGTCTCCATCGTGCGTCCGGGAAGTCTTCCCTGAGGCGTGGAAGCAGATTCTGAGCCCCTTTCCAGCGGCCTGACTCGGGACTGGCATCGGCCTCGCGGAGCCCAAACGCTGTCTTACTGACAGCCAATCTCCCTGCCGCATGGCACACAAGGACACAGCTTCAATTACCATGCCTCATAACCTCTTGAGCAGCCTTCCCTCCCCGCTGACCAACTCCGAACAATCCATCTTCATTACAAGACCCAGCCTTAGCGTCCAGAATGTAGCTAGTGACTGCGAAACAGCTACAAAAGGGATGGATGGCTCAGTCGCGTCTGGTTAATGAGGTGTTTACTGGAAACACGAGCTCACAGCATCCGTTTGTCTGTGAGGTTCCCGGGCCAGGGAGAACCAGGAATGCCGTATTGGAGCCAGGTGAAGGACCAGAAACCACGGCTGGGCCAACTCGAGTATAAACGACCAGATTAAGTAGGTGGCAGCAAAGAATAACCCACTGGTATGAGAATAAATGGTTGTGATCCAAAAGTCCTAGGTATGGAAGACAGCTTCAGGGCTGACTGAATAGGCTCTTTGGGTCAGGGAAAGTGTCTTCTACCTGTCTGGGTAGGAACCTAGCTGGCCTCAGTAAGCAGAGTTACTGAGCACCCCAAACATTCACCTTACAAAAGCCTTTTGACCAGAGATCAGTGCCATTATGCCCATTTTACTGACAGGAACACTAAGGCACAGGGAGAGCTCTGGTTGCATATGGAATCTATTGCAGAGCTGGGTCCTGAAGGAAGATCTTCTCAGCTGCAAACCACTGCCATAAACACATCCCAATAATAGATACTAGGGGTCTTTTGTGTGCTTGTTAAGGGCCTCGCAAATACTAACTAATATAGTTCATAGCAATAGGTCAGAGGATGTGCCAGGATTAACTCTGGTATTAAGCAAAAGGCCAAGCAGCTTTACGGGATTCATACAACATGGCTGGATCCCTACTTAATGCTGATGGAAAGAGCATGCACCAAATCTTATGGAGAGACTGGAAGAAATTGCACAGGGGAAGCTGGTCCTTGGATTGTTCGCAAGTCCCGGTAGGAGACCTGGAAGGGATCTGTCCGGGGACATTCGAGATGGTTTATCTGGCTGTTAGTGTGAAGAGAAACTCCTGTTTGCGTCTCCCACAGCACATAATGGCTTCCCAGAAACATGCTGATTTCCCAAAACGGCCCACCCTGCCCTGGACAGCGGCACAGCTTGGCCTCTCCATGCGGCGTTTCCCTGCGGTAAAAACCTGCTGGGCAGACAGAAGATTCTGGCTTCTGTGTGAAACACTCCCTCCCTGCCCCACAAATCCCTGCAGAGCAAGGCAGGCAGCAGCTCCAAACGAGTTCCTTTCACCGCAGCTTCCCATTGTTCAGCCTGGCGAAGCCGCTTTTGTCTTGCCCTTCTCAGATCTCTTGGCTCGCCTTTCGTTCTGGGGCCTGTGTCTGAGGGAAGCCTAGCTGGGAGCCACAAAGCACCGGCTGGTATCTTGAAATGAGCTTTTCACCCTGCACTGTGGCTGGTCCATGCAGCATTCCTCCCACTGGAGAGCTGGCTTCTTTGTGCAGGCAGGTGGATGTTTATCTTGGTGGTTTTGCTTGAGGGGTGCTTCAGTCTTTTTTTCACCACACAGCCCCGAGGAGGGAGAAAGGAGCAGGTATAGGCCCTGAAAGGAAATCCAGACAGCTCTGGCTGCAAGAATAGAACTTTATCAAGCGTGGCCAATCCCCCGTGGAATAAGAAACATCTTTTAAAGGGGATAAATTGAAAGCGCCCTTTTAAATGCCTCTCACTGAATAAGCATGCGGAAGGGCTGAGCAATTTTTATTTCACTTTGTTTAAAAAAAAAAACAAAAAAACCCCAAGTTCTTATGACAAAAGTTTCCAGAAGGTGAAGTTTGGGGAGATAAGGTGCAGACACACACACAATCCCATTTCTACGCACCTGTAGACATACACACATCTAGAATTTTTGTGGACACACTAATGCCTGTCTACTCACACCTCTCCAAACACACATCTCTGTACCTATCAAACTACACGCCCATAGACGTCTTTCTCTCTCTTTCCCTCAGACATCGACACAGTCTACAGAGATGCCTGTGTGTGAGGAGATGGAAGCTAGATGCAGAAAGTTAAGGCTGTGTATTTAGAGAGTTACAAAAGCATCTAACATACACACACATATGTATCTCTCATCTATTTATATATGGATACCTGTCTACTTTACCTGTATGCATATGTCCCCCCGCAAACACACATACACAAAGCCCTTCTCATATATACATGATCTAAATGTTGTAAAAATAAGGCAGAGGAGGTTCAGTTCTGCATGGGTATATTCATATGCAGCCTAATGGATGTATATATGTATGTGTTTATAGAGATATGTGTGTGTGTTTATAGGTACACATGCAAACTTATTTCCATAAAATGGCTTTTGATTAATAAAAAAGCAAAGGAGAAGCCACCTAATATCTTCCCTTTGTGAAAAGAACAGGAGAACAAAAGAGAGAGTTGCCAAAGGGGAAAAAAAAGCAAATGAAGAAAGAAAAGGAAAAAAAAAAAAGAATAGAACAGATAAGAATATTCCTAGCTGGAAAGGGTAAAACTAAAGGATAATAAAATTGAGCTGATGCTGTTTAAAGACTCCTCATTACCTGGCCTGAGATACAGCACCTATTGTTGCTACCAGTTGGAGATTATTTCTCAACCTGCCACAAGCTGATAACAGATTCATCCACCGGTCTGAAGGCTCATTGTTAGGGAGGCAGAAATTGCGCTCAGGAAGCGGGGATGCAAAGTTGTCTACTGCCGAAGCCTCTTTTATTCTTTGCCTTCGGGAGAGTGGTGGGAAAGCGTTCAGGCCACTCAAGATGGAGACTGCGCTCTCCCCGTCTTCTGCCTGAGGGGCACGGTCTAAACGATTTCCATGTACTTGATCGGGCATCGACTCGGGCCCCAGAGCCGTGTTCGCTGGAGAGCAATGGGTGTGGGATGGCTAGCACCTGCACCAAGGGCAAGCCCTCTGACCATTGCTGCCAAGAAATCCAGACTATCCGATGTGGGAAGCTCAGGAGTAAGGCGGACCATGAACACGGCATTCTCCTACGACAGCGAATGCCAAACTTTTTTTCCCATGAACCAGTTGAAGAAAATCGTTTTCGCCTGCGACCCGACATAATGGGACTGGAGTGCAGGCTCTGGGGCTGAGGCTGGGCTTTGGAGGGGGCTGAGGCTTTGGGGAGTGTCAGGGCAGGGGCAAGAGACTTACCTTGAGCGGCTCCCGGTCAGCCGTGCAGCGGGGGGAGAGGGAGGGGAAGGCTAAGGCAGCACTTGCCTGGCCTGGCACCAAAGACCATGCTGCAACCCATACGCAACCAGCAGCTGGTTCCCAACCAATGGGAGCACGGAACTAGTGCTCAGGGCAGGGGCAGTACACAGAGCCCTGGGTGCTCTCCTGCACCCCCACACACCTCCTCCACCTAGGACTGGGCCTGCTGCCAGCCGCTTCTGGGGTGCAGCACAGTCTGTGGGGCCAGGATTGACAGGAAGCTGCCTTAGACCCCCCACGGATCCCCCTGCAGCAAGGACATCCCGAGATTGACATTTCACGGCCCAGTCCTGGGGCACGACCTGCAGGTTGAAAACCACGGGCCTAGCACACGGTGCCCCCTCCAAGTCAGGCAAGGGCAGTGAGGAACGAGACTCATTTCAACTTAATTCCCATCTCGTGCACAAGAGGAACATGCAGCTTAGGGGCTGAGAGTGAATCGACAAGGAACCTGAGCACGGCGGCATGGAGACAGAGTTCCTGTCAGACCCCGGAAAATGGTCACCTCTCCTGGTCAAAATTGGGACCCTTGCAAGCAGCATGAGGGCATGCCCATGATTCCCTTCCAGCGCCATTCCTCCCATCGCATGCTGAGTTACTTTGGAAGGGCAAAAGATGAGTCAGTAGAACAGACTGTCTGGAGTTGGTCCAATTAAAGGAATTACCTCGCCCACGGTGTCTCTCCGATTCACCATCGTTATTTTATAATTCCTTAGGTAAGTGGTGAGGCCTGAGACACCCAAGTGTTAAAACTAATCACTTCTTAGAAAGTTTATTCATGGTGTGTTCTATAAAAGACTTCCAAGGGCTCGTTAAGAGGGACAATGTTCTGTAATGAAGTCCTCTTGCATATCTCTGGTAATAATCATCACACGCCGAGAAAATGAGCATCTCTCAGTAATATTTATACTTCCCAGCAGTAAAGACGTCCTGTTCTGTAACTCTGCAGATCATGTGGAAAAGGGAAAAAAAGGAAGCCAAGAATACACAAGTTTTCCATGGTAACTAGGTCGCAGCAATTCAGGGACTCAGCCGCTGCCTTCACGTGTTGTAATTCGATGCAGACAACAAAGCAGGACATGATGTTCCAGGGACAAAGCGTTGCTTCAGTAACCTCTTCCTCTGATATCATACCGAGACCTGGGGTACCTTATCTCGGAGCAAGAAGCTCTTCTGCACCCACTTCACTTGATGTTGTGTTTGTTCTCAGAACCTGGGGGCGAGCGCTGTAGCGCCCATCCCATTTCAATGCACCTTTATCCCACATAGGACATAAGCTTTCCCTCTGCAGATTTATAATATGTTCACGCAGCTGTGTTCGGCAACGATAGCAAATGATCAGCTTGATTGAGGCTTTAAGACGTCATAAGTCACTATGTCATGCCTTCCCCTACTATCCCTGTAGCCTGGCTTTCTAATGTAAGTGACTTAACTTTAAGTAACTTTCTAACGTAAGTGATGAAAATTAGCTGCCTCCTTCCACAACTGGCTGCCTACATGGCACGCGTTGAGGAACGTAGGTGCCCATGTAGGCAGTGGTATGGCAAAAACCAGGTCTCTGGTCTCTAACCAAAAGTACCCAAGTTGGAATACCGGGCACCCAGTGTCCAACCTGGAGAATGGCCCCATGGATTCCAACATGACGGTGTGGTGACCGAATGACACAGATCTGTAAGGATTGGCGCCACAGTGAAAGCCAAGGGTAGGCAAGACAGAGAGAACTTTGGCAGGAGAACTTTTTACCCCTCTGCCACGGTTCAAATCCAGCTTTGGTTGGTAGTTATCTTTGTTTGGCTGTTTGGTAGCCTTCATGAAGTGAGGAGGCACAGGAATGGTTAACTAGTAACCCTTATCCTTAACTGTAACAATATGGTTTGTCTGTAGCCATAGTGGAAGGCCTAAACTAAAACCTTCCTCTGCAGCCAGATTGTAGAACAGCAGCAATTAGCTGGAAAGCCTGGAGTCACATCCTCCAATTCCATCTCAACTGCATTAAAATAGTGTCACGCGAGGCTGTGAGAAGGGGATCCTGTGCTAATGGCCCCCGCTGTCACCAGATAAAGAAACAGATCTCAAGATGGGTAGAGAAAACTTAGTTACGTTTGGCAAGAAACTGTTTACCCATAGTTGAGGTTGTGGAATCCTCATTCTATGATTAATGTCCTTACTTTCCTATTATTTGTCTGTGTGATCTCTGTCTGGTTTGTAACTGTTTCTGTCTTCTGTATAATTAACTTTGCTAGGTGTAAATCAACTAAGGTAGTGGGGTATCATTGGTTAGGTAATTCTGTTACAGTATATTATGACTGGTTAGTAAAATTATACTAAAATAATTGGTTAAAGTATAGCTAAGCAGGATTCAAGTTTCACTATATAAACTGGGGTCCAAGAAGGAGAAAAGGCAGCAAAAAGCAAGGAGGAGGAAAAGGGGGAAAGCAGGAAGAAGCAGAGGAAAAGGGAAAGAAAAGAACACCAAGGCTACAGCTATACTGGCAGTTTCTTGCACAAGAACTCTTTTGCGGAAGAGTTCTTCATAGAATCATAGAATACTAGGACTGGAAGGGACCTCGAGAGGTCATCGAGTCCAGTCCCCTGCCCTCATGGCAGGACCAAATACTGTCTAGACCATCCCTGATAGACATTTATCTAACCTACTCTTAAATATCTCCAGAGATGGGGATTCCACAACTTCCCTGGGCAATTTATTCCAGTGTCTGACCACTCTGACAGTTAGGAACTTTTTCCTAATGTCCAACCTAAACCTCCCTTGCTGCAGTTTAAGCCCATTGCTTCTTGTTCTATCCTCAGAGGCCAAGATGAACAAGTTTTCTCCTTCCTCCTTATGACACCCTTTTAGATATCTGATGTCCCCCCTCAATCTGCTCTTTTCTAAACTAAATAAACCCAATTCCTTCAGCCTTCCCTCACAGGTCATGTTCTCTAGACCTTTAATCATTCTCGTTGCTCTTCTCTGGACCCTCTCCAATTTTTCCACATCTTTCTTGAAATGCGGTGCCCAGAACTGGACACAATACTCCAACTGAGGCCTAACCAGCACAGACTAGAGTGGAAGAATGACTTCTCGTGTCTTGCTCACAGCACTCCTGTTAATGCATCGCAGAATCATGTTTGCTTTCTTTGCAACAGCATCAAAAAGTTTTTCTTGTGCAAAAACTCTTCCAGAAGAGAACGTCTACACTGGCATGTGCTTTTGCGCAAGAGAATCCATGCCAGTGTAGACGCTCTCTTGCGCAAGAAAGCTCTGATGGCCATTTTAATCATAGGGCTTTCTTGCGCGAGAAATTCATGTTGCCTGTCTACACTGGCCTCTTGCGTAAGAACAGTTGCGCAAAAGGGCTTATTCCTGAGCGGGAGCATCAGAGTTCTGGTGCAAAAAGCCCTGATTTCATACATTAGAACGTCAGTGTTCTTGCGCAAGAACACATGGCCAATGTAGATAGGCAGCAAGTTTTTGTGCAAGAGCAGCCGCTTTTGCGCAAGATTGCGCCAGTGTAGACACAGCCTAAGAAGGAGAAGGGAAGACCTGAAAGAACTCACTGCCAAGACATGGCCTCTTCTGCACGACCGTGACATGCAGCAGCTAAGATCCAGAGAGAATGACCTTGCCTGGCAACAGGGGAAGTCTGCCTGCCTTTATCAGGCTGGCTTGGGAATCGTCAATAAATAGAGAATACGAATATTACTGTGTGAGGCTCTTTCTGTGGCAAAAGATCCTGCAAACCCGCAGGAGGTTACACCCTGAGCCCTAAGAATTGGGTGAGGGTGAGTGTGTAAATTAACAGGCTTGCACCTTGAGCCCAAGGAGCTGGGTAAAGGTGTGTGTCCCTGAAGTGTAGAAGGGATAGAAATTTGTGCGGATGACTTAACAGCTGAGGCTTATCGGTCCTGGTTAACCAGTGGAGGCTGCAGCAGCTCCCCACCCGCTGTGGGCAGGAGGCTGCTTCACCCCCGGGGGGCCCATTGGAGTCAGGGGCACTCAGCCAGCCAGAGCAGCCCCTGTCTGCGAGGGGTGGGGCGCTAGCCCTGCCAAACGAGTGGTCCCCCGGCCCACCTCCCCTTTACTCAGTTAACCAGTTGAACACTATATTTAACCAGTTAACCAACTGTGGGATTTTACATCCCTCGAAGTGAGTTCTATGGGCCTCAATCCATTTCCCAGAGGACCAGTTTGTCTGATTCAGGAAGCCTTGTGCTACACCTCCCCTAAAGACTCTAACCTCCTGGGCTGGCAGACCCACCCTCAAGCCATACACCGTACCAAGGAGAGAAATAACACGTACGCTGCAGACTGAAGGGAGATTCCCTGTGGCAGTCAACTAGCAATTGATAGGACTGAGTTCCTGCTGAAGTAGAGCAGGCGCTGAAATGAAGAGCATCTTCTGGAGAGACGTCCTGGGGAAGTCACAATAAAGACTAGACAGACATCTTCACATCAACCGTCAGAGAGTCCACTTGCCCAAAATCTCTTATCCTGTAGGACAGAGAGCTGGACAAGCTGGTGGCAACCTGCTAACAAGGCCACAAGACGTGCAACAAGAGAGATGGCCCCAGGCTTGGATTGTGCACAACTGTTGCCACATTGCAAGCAGCTCGTAACTAGGCTTGTGAGCAGGCAGCATCAGAATCAGACATTGCAGATCCCAGAACCAGAAATGCAATTCCAAAAGAGATGGACCTCCCCAAGGAAGAGAAGGAACAGATGGGGCTAGAAATGGATGTAGTTCTCCCCTGCCACCCCCATCTTGCCACTGTCAGAATCACGTCTGGCAGCTCTGGCCCAGTCGCGCTGTTTTAAGAGACCATATATCAGGCCTCAATTGGAGTATTTTGTCCAGTTCTGGACACCACATTTCAGGAAAGATGTTGAGAAATTGGAGAGGGACCAGAGAAGAGCAACAGAAATGATTAAAGGTCTAGAGAACATGAGCTATGAGGGAAAACTGAAAGAATTGGGTTTGGTTAGTCTGGAAAAGAGAAAACAGAGGGGACATGATAGCAGTTTTCAAGTACCTAAAAAGGTGTTACAAGGAGGCGGGAGAAAAATTGTTCTCCTTGGGTGCGTCTACACAGCACCCTTGCCTCAAAATAAGCTAGCTTATTTCGAGGTTACTTCAAAAGAGCTTTTTTTGAAATTTGGCGCTGTCTACACAGCACCAAATTTCAAAATAAAACAGTATTCCAACAAGTCCCTTAATCCTTGTGGAACGATGGTTACGGAGATGCCAGAATAGCACACCCATTATTTTGAAATAACAGGCTTTTTTAAAGACGGAGAATTGCTATTTTGGGATACTTCCCAGTATCCTGAAATAGTCCCGCTGCCTAGATGTAGCCCTTTTGATCTCTGAGCATAGGAAAAGAAGCAATGGGTTTAAATTACTGCAAGGGAGGTTTAGGTTGGACATCAGAAAAATGGTTGAACACTGAATAAATTGCCTAGGGAGGTTGTGGAATCTCCATCACTTAAGAGAAGGTTAGATAGACATCTCTCAGGGATGGTCTAGACCAATGTTTCTCAACCAGTGGTACAAGTACTCTAGGGGGTACTCGAGAGAAGTCTGGGAGGTACATCAACACAACTGAAATTTGGAAAAAGCTGAATTCTTGTTTTACGTTTTACAGCGCTTTATTATTTTTTTACTTTTTACACCCAAAAATTTCATCGCCCGCCCGGCTACGATTAAGTTGTTTAAACAAATGTGTTGCAATGGTAGAAAAAAAAATGGTGTGTCTGGAAACTGTAGGTACTGGGGGTTCTTATAGTTTTTTGTAAAGGGGTACTTTATAAGAAAGGTTGAGAAACACTGGTCTAAACGATGCTTGGTCCTGCCGTGAGGGCAGGGGACTGGATTCGATGCCCTCTCGAGGTCCCTTCCAGGTCTAGTGTTCTATGAGTCTATGATATTTCTACAATATCTCCCACCCGGTTCCTAAGTGCTACGCAGCCAGCACAGAAAGGCAGACGTCTCAGCACCTCTGCGGGGAGCTGTTTAGTGTAACAGTTTGAGACAGGAAGTGAGGAAAACGACTACATTCCATTGTGAGTGCTTGCTTTCAGGGAGGCAGGATGTAATTGGCTTAACTAGGATGCTGGCCAGGGCGCACAATACTGCCCTTGGGAAACAAGCCATGAGATTTTTAATTACCACTAGGCCGTAGGGCTTCATCCAAGACAAGACACTGCCAGCAGCACAGATCCCCTTAGCACCATGCTGGGGCACTAACTCAGAGGCAAGAAAGGCAGCAACCAAGCAGCTAACACCACCTGGGTTTCCACTAGCCAGGGCCAACCCAACTTCGCTGACAAGATCTCAGCTCCAGGTAACACAGCTGCTGGCATAAGCTGAGCAGAGGCTCTTTCGTCTTGTGAACAGCTGCCTTCCCGAACTCGGTCACCAGTATTCACGATCACACTGTACAGCCCAGGCCTAAGTGTGCCATGTGGTGCAACTCACATTGTGGGAATTGACACAGAGGACTTGGATGGATTTACAATGGCTGGGATGAAACTCTCCAGTCAAAAAACATCTCTCCCCTTCCCCTGGTATTTGTTGCTCTGCCGCTGTTGTTTTTGTGGCTCATTTGGCAGCCTGCCACCACTGGTCCCTCTAGTGTCTTCAATCCATGTGCAGAATAATTTTTATGTGCGCCAATACATGTGCAGATGTGCACCACTGGAAGAAACAAAACTTAGCTGTGGGCACTCTGCTAATCAGCTGGGCGGCATTTGAATCTCTCTTGAGTGGCCACCCAATAGCACAGCTTACAGGGAGCACTACCTACCACATCACACAGCATCTAAAAATCAAATTAGAAATAGAAACCCCTCTGGGAGATGCAGGGGTTGGACGGAGCCGGTGTGGCGTGGTGAGCTGGGACAGCATTTGCTCCGTAATTCGTAACGTTTTGCAAGGTTTACACTTTCACTTAAAAAGAAAAGTTGCACGGTTGTCTAGTTAAGTCTTCAGAGCGTGACCCAAAGGCAGGGACATCAGATTGAGTCTCAGGAGAGACAGAAACAGGGCTAAGATACGTATGAACTCTTCTGCTCAAATGTGCATCGACCCTAAAGACTAATGACATTTATTTAAAAGCCAACATTAAGAATTCCATTCACTCAGGGTTTGCTACCTGTCTATTTCTGGTCCACACAAGAGGATAAAAACCTACTATTGCTAGCAGCTTGTAGAAGTCTTACTCCACATGAAGCCCCTCTACTGAAGCTGGGGCCCAGCCTCCAACCTATCATGGGGTTGTTCTGAGATGAGTGGGTTACAAAGATTCCTTGGCTGATTATTGTAGCAGATGTACCCAGTTGCTCTGGGATTGTGGGTGGAACAGGAGAGCGTAATGGGGCGCTGGGAAGGGCTGGTGAATCATACCTGGGGAGGGGACTGGAGATACAGAGATCTCTGGGGTCGTGGAGAGGAGCCCGGGGGAGGATCCTGCTGGCTTCAATCAATGAGAGGGCTGACGCCGTGCCAGCCAGCAATCACACACACAGAATTGTAATCATACACAAGAGAGATGGAAATGACCTCCCAGGTCGCATTAGCCACTCCTGGCTGACGCCGCATTGTTCCCCGCAGCGCGTCCCGGCCTCTTGTGCAGTCCAGCTTTAAAACTGTCGATCATGTAAAACGAGTGTCATTAAAGTCAATTGTTTCAGAGACAAGGAACAGACTTTCCCAAGTGACCCGGGCTGGGGCCTCGCCCAGCACAAGGCAGCAGGGAGGGCTGGAGAAGAGGCAAAGGAGGGAGCTCAGATTTCATTTCTTCTTCTTTCTCTCTGTGCTCTACACAAAGGCCCTGCCTGCGAGGTCCGGGCCCCTGGCCTCTCTCCAGATTGCAGGTGGCCACACTGTCACAGACATCATGGCAGCTTTGTCCCTGGACCCCAGGTGGGATCTGTACCTGGAAGGTGTCTCCAGCGGGCCCGAGTCTGTCCTCACACTTGTCCCTGGGCGGCGGGTATCCGAAGCAGGGGAAGGCGTTGCCTTCCCAGACTGTCAAGACCCCTGCTTCAGCATGGCTCCTGCCCTGCCCCTGGGCTTCAGTGAGGCTGGGAACTCCCTCCCCGGGCTCCGGGGCTGAGGAGGCTCCCGTGGAAGGCTGGAGACCCGCCTCTGTAGTGGGAGGTGGCTTGAGGGGAAGGGGAGGAGCCCTGTGGTGGGGGACTTGGCTCCTGCAGGAGGCAGGGCCTCAGGTAAAAGAGGTAGGGCTGGGGGGCTGCCTCCCCCAGCCCTACGTTCACCCACCGCCCATGCACTTATCCCTAGAGTCGCAGTCACTGGTGAGACTTAGGCCATGAAGATACACATATGTCCATATGTGCACGCACACACTCACTAAACAACCTGTTAATGGTTGCAAAGGCAAACACTCAATCCGTAGGGGGGGACAGAATTCATGTCGCCCAGGAAACCGACATGATCACATATTACTTTTTCCCCAGGGCCCCTGCTTCATTCAGCTGACAAAGGGTTTCCATTCTAATGGGAGTTTTGGGGGGTTTGTGGGACAGTTGCCACGAACTGGCCGTGGTTACAAACACTACCCACAGTGCCTTGCAGTAACTCAAACTGACTCTCTAAAAATGTCACTGTGAGGCTGGCCAAGACTGTCAAAAGCGATGACTGATGTGGGAAGTTGCAGTTTTGAAGGGTGAAGGGGGGTTGTCCAATCAGAACTACCTGAAAGAGGGCTGATTTGTAAGGAGTGTTGCATCCCCCCATCCTCTGAAAATCAGAGCTCGTTAACGTCCCTCAACTTGGGCACCTCCAAATCACTAGCTGCTGTTGAACATCTCAGCCCTTCTGACTCACTGGTTTCCCTGTCAGACGTGCTCAGTTTACAAGACTAGAGATTTGTTTTCCAAACTGCCAGCCAAGCGAACTCACCCTGGGCTTTGACAGTCTTTCCATCTTGTGCATGACCACCATGAATAGGAGAGCAGCAGAACAAATTATATCCTCAGATACACCTGAGCAAAACTCACTGCCATCCCATTACAATGCTGGGCAGGTCAAAATGTGACATGGTGCTTAAGCATGATTGTTTTAAGTATCCCTCCCCCAAGAAGCACTATCCTAAATCTCGGATTGGGGGCTCACAGCATGGCAATTCTTTCACTGATAAACTTTCGTATTTGTTCTTAAAGATAATCTTAATTCATACAATCCTTTACTGATTTAGGACAGTTCCTTCCCACCTTCTCGTATTGCTGATCTCTGTCATTGCATTTAACTGGGCTACATTTGGAATATTGTGATTTGGAAGTACAGAAATGGGGAGATTCGGGCACAGTCATGATCTAGTTGGCTCTGTCTAGCTAAAGCGGCGAGGAGTCCTGTGGCACCTTATAGACTAACCAAAGTGTTGGAGCATAAGCTTTCGTGGGCAAAGACCATCTGACGAAGTGGGTCTTTGCCCACGAAAGCTTATGCTCCAACACTTTGGTTAGTCTATAAGATGCCACAGGACTCCGCGCCGCTTTTGCAGATTCAGACTAACACGGCTACGTGTCTGATATCCGTCTAGCTAGTCACTGAATTTTTTCTCTCCCTACTGAATTGATCTCAGTGTGCTGTTATACCACTTGAATGCTCAAAAGTGAGACTTTGTGTTCACCTACTGGAAGACTGACGCTGTGATCGATCTCCCGGGGGTCGATTTAGCACAGGGGCGGGCAATAAAATGGCAGTGGTTCACCAGGGTTAGCCTGTGGTGGTCTGCCGCTGCTATATTTACCTGCACAGCCACAGGGACCGGCGACTGCAGCTCCCGTTGGCCAGAGATCACTGTTCCTGGCCAATGGGAGTGGTGGGAAGCAATGCGGACTGGGACACCAGTTCCCGCAGCTCCCATTGGCCGGGAACAATGCCTACAGCCAAAGGGAGCTGGGATCACCCATAGCTGTGGAGGCGCAAGTAAATACAGCAGTGGAGGCCTGCCAGGGGCTAATCTTGGCAGACCCGATCTTCCTGCGGGTATTTGCCCACTCCTGGGTCTAGTAAGGATGCACTAAATCGACCACTGATTGTGCTCCCATCCACCGGGGCATGAGGAGTAAGGGAAGTTGGCGGGAGAGTTTCTCCTGCCGACCCCCCGCGGTGCAGAGTCTGCAAGTAAGTCGAACTGAGACATGTCGACTCCAGCGATGCTATTCTCATAGCTGGAGTTGTGTCCCTTAGTTCCACTTTGCCCCTAGTATAAACCTGGCCTAACCTGGTGTCCAAATAGCACAAACAGTAGGTCCTATGCTTATTTGCCACCACTCTCCTGTGCTTCCTTACAAAGCCACGTTGCTGTTTCGCCACAGAAGCTTTGTGGGAGTGCTCACGTTCCATTGCCAGAACCAAATATTTCATGACTGGCTCTTCAGTCTGGCCCACAAAGATACACCAGGACCCAATGGCCAGAAGCTTAAGCTGAATAAACTCAGACTAGAAATGAGGGACACGTTTTTAACAGGGAGAGTAATAACCTCCTGGAATAATTTACCAAGGGCTGGGGAGAATTCGCCCTCACTGGCAATTTTTAAATCAAGAGTGGATGTTTTTCTAAAAGATCTGTTCAACCCGGGATTATTTTGCGGCAAGTCTCCTGCTTGTGATCTAGAGCAGAACCAACCACATAATCCCAGAGGTCCCTTCTGTCCTGGGAAACTATGACAGACAGAGTTTGATTTCATCACCAATTACTATGAGCTGAGGATAACAGTTCTAAAATGATCAATAAGCAAGTGGAAAGACACAAGGAGAGAAAACATCATGTATGACATAAGCTGAAGAACAGCTACAATTCACAGATTATACGCCATCATATGGAGGGATCTCTGCTAACACAACGTCAACGTGTCTACCAATACCTGTGTATACGTGTCCCTAGAAAGCATCAGATGTTTGCATGTTTTTGAGCTTTGATGTGCAGTATATTTTTGTTCTGCAAATTTTCTCCCAATGACTCCCACAGCTAACCCCATCACTTGAGGTTGAATTAAAGACCATTAGTAAACTCTGACTTCAAAACTTTGCTTACTGGTAAAAATGGGCAAACGTTTTTATCTGGGATATAACATATGTTGATATCTTATATATAGTAGCC
>JANRFK010000961.1:2776535-2790642 GCA_030068395.1 Apalone spinifera
CTAATCTGCATCCCTCTGCCGACAGAGGGATGCAGTCTAGACATACCCTAGCAGCGTAAAAGAAAAAAGGAGCAGCAGATTTATTGTTTTTTCAAATCTCATGGGTTGTTTTTTCAAATCTCATGGGTTGCTCAGGCAGCGTGCAAGCGGCAGGATGGGCTAGCTGCCTGAGCACGTATCTAGGGTTTTAGATGGGATTGTATTTGGGGGCGACTGCTGCTCATGCTGCTATGGGTATGCTCTTTTTAGCATGCTAACTCAATTAACAGTAGCGTAGGTAAGTCTACCGGAGCTGGAAATTACCCCTCCAGCACCAGTGGAGACATCCCCTATGTTGTGCTAGGTTTGCTGAAAAGGGACCAGGTCTGTTCAATATCTTCATTAACTATTTAGGTATTAGCATAGAGAGTACGATTATTAAGTTTGCAGATGATACCAAGCTGGGAGGGGTTGCAAGTGCTTTGGAGGATGGGATCACAATTCAAAATGATCTGGACAAACTGGAGAAATGGTCCAGGGGTAAATAGGATAAAGTTTAATAAGGAAAAAAGCAAAGTACTCTGCTTAGGAAGGAACAATCAGTTTCACACATACAGAATGGGAAGCGACTGTCTAGGAAGGAGTACTGCAGAAAGGGATCTAGGGATCATAGTGGACCACAAGCTGAATATGAGTCAACAGTGTGAAACTGTTACATAAAAAGCAAACAAGATTCTGGGATGCATTAACAGGTGTGTTGTGAGGAAGACACGGGAAGTCATTCTTCCGCTCTACTCTGTGCTGATTAGGCCTCAGTTGGAGTATTGTGTCCAGTTCTGGGCACCACGTTTCAAGAAAGATGTGCTGAAATTGGACAAGGTCCAGAGAAGAGCAACAAGAATGATTAAAGGTCTAGAAAACATGAGCTATGAGGGAAGATTGAAAGAACTGGACTTGTTTAGTTTGGAACGGAGAAGACTAAGTATCTGAAAGGGTGTCACAAGGAGGAGGGAGAAAAATTGTTCATCTTGGCCTTTGATGATAAGACAAGAAGCAGGAAGGGAGGTTTAGGTTGGACATTAGAAAAACTTCTTAACTGTCAGGGTGGTTAAGCACTGGAATAAGTTGCCTCCAGAGGTTGTGGAATCTCCATCGCTGGAGATATTTAGGAACAGGTTAGACAGACACCTGTCAGGGATGATTTCGATAGTGCTTGGTCCTGCTGTGAGGGCAGGGACCGGAGTCGAAGATCTCTTGACGTCCCTTCCAATTCTAGTTCTACGATTCTATGGGCCCACTTCTGCAAACCACCCTCATGTCATTGGCTGCACTGAAAGATTTGGATGTGTCAGGAGTGCCAGTCTGAATCAAATACCTTCCATTATTAAAGCAGAATAAGTGTTTAAAAAAGCATTTTTCTCTCCCCTCCACCCTCAATTAACAGAGTTCAATTTGTGCATTTCCCTCCTGATGGAAAAAGAGGAAATCATCCAATTTCACTTTGGCTATGTCTAAACTACATTCCTTTTCGGAAAAAGAAATGTAAATGAGCCCGATGGAAAATGCAAATGAAGCGTGGATTTACAAATCTTGCGCTTCATTTGCATAATCGCGTGAGAACGCTTTTTTGAAAAAGAAACCACAGTCTAGACAGGGTTCTTTCGGAAAAAAAACCCTTTCCGAAAGAACCCGGACTCCTCATTTTTTTGGGAAGAGGAATGTAGTTTAGACTTGCCCTTTGAGCCAATTTCACTCCCTGGCACTTACTGCAAATGGATGAAATTCACCTTTATTCAGAAGGGTGCACAAACTGAGGACATCTTGCAGGAGGGCGAACAGTGGGAATGATTTAAGAAGGCTGGTCGAGTTAGCCTGTAACAGGAAAAACTTAAACAACAAATGGTCTGGTAGCACTTTAAAGACCAATAAAACATGTAGATGGCTGTGCCCACGAAAGCTCATGATACCATCTACATGTTTTAGTGGGAATGATGTAATACACGAGTCTTCTGGGAGCATTTCACCACGCGGAAACACATCGGTTGCAGGACATAGGGAACATATAAACCTGGATAAAAGTCCATTTTCACTGGAATTAACAATATAAACAAAACACACACACCCCAACACAAAAGCAAGGGAGCTTTTCTTAGGTATTTTATTTCACTCTTTCAACAACACCTATCTCCTATGGTTTGACCTTATGAATGACTTCAGATGACTCATATCGCCTCTCCCAGTCCTTGTTTTTCTTGCCTATTTAGATTATAAACTCTTTTGGGCACTGCCTGTTAGGTCTATGTTTAGCATCTACCACAATGCAGCTCTGGTCTTAAGTGAAACTTCCACTCGCTACTGCTCTAAAAATTAACAACAGTAACAAAGTAGTTGATAAAAATGTTGGTGGAGAGAGGGAGGCTACACTAATCACACCCTTGCTTTTTAAAAATACTCCTTAATACCTCCCTGCCCCCCCCCCAACCATGCCTTTCAGAAAACAACTTTCATTCCTGTCCAACTTAGTTTGGTTCCAAACACATTGGCTGTGTCTAGATTGGCATGATTTTCCGGAAATGCTTTTAACGGAAAAGTTGTCCATTAAAAGCATTTTTGGAACAGAGCGTCTAGATTGGCACTGACGCTTTTCTGCAAAAGCACTTTTTGCGGAAAAGCGTCAGTGCCAATCTAGATGCGCTTTTCCGCAAAAAAGCCCCGATCACCATTTTCACGATCGGGGCTTTTTTGCGCAAAACAAATCTGAGCTGTCTACACTGGCCCTTTTACGCAAAAGCTTTGTGCAAAAGGGACTCTTGCCCGAGCGGGAGCAGAATAGTATTTCCGCAAGAAGCACTGATTTCTTACAGTAGGAAGTCAGCAGAAATTCAAGTGGCCAGTGTAGACAGCTGGCAAGTTTTTCCAGAAAAGCGGCTAATTATCCGGAAAAATTGGCCAGTCTAGATACAGCCATTACTGTGCCCCCTTCATGCTGTGTATTATTTTCACCACTAGCAGATTCTCTTCATAAATACAGTTTTTGATATGTGGGTTTCTGTTGGTGGTGGAAATAAAACGCTAGGTGGAAGGTTTTAATTAATTTCACATTCATTGTACCAGAAAAACTCTAATGAGGTGAAAAAAAAATCTTGCTATTGGCAGGATCCTGAAGTTAACAAAACCATTACAGAAAAATCCCTTTGAAGTCAATTTCTGTGTAAGCTGCAGGGCACACCTAGGTATAAATAAACTTAAGAAGAAGGGGAGTTGGGATGTCCCTGTTAAACACAGACACTTTACAAGAGGCTGGTTGACAAAAGAAGCTCGGGGTGGAGGGAGGGAAGGCAAGAAACACAACTTGGACAAAGGGGAAATTTTTCCTGAGGTTGAATTTTGCACTGGGGGAATCAAAGTGAGTAACCTTCTCATCAGTGCATTGCTAGAGCACAGATTTCTTCTCCCTCCACAGGAGGCTACACAATAGGCATGTACGTGTAAAACCTCTATCTGCAGCTATCACAAGAGTGCAAATCGGTGAGCAGCGCACAAGGAAGCGGTGATCGCACCCACGTGGAAGGTGAGGGATCTGGCGATGGATACCTTCCACCTCCTTTTGCTGCTGCATCTCTCTCGGCCGTCTCTGAAACCTCAGGCCAAACTCCATCAGCAAAACGCCCATTGACTGTAACTGAGTCCAATGACAGTGCTGCCAGAGTGAGGACTCCAGCGTTGGGTCCTGGCTCTCGTTCTCTCCTGACCCATTGGCACAACGTATCCAGGGTAGTGGCAGATTCTCCATCAATGACAATTTTTTAGGTTGTTGGTTTTTTTTTTTCTGAACCATCTGCTCTAACAATGAGGAGAAGGAAGTTTTGTGGTGGAGGGTCCCTTCTGGCTTTGGTATCTATGAAAACCTTCTCTTCTCTGCTCTCTCTAGGCACGTTCCAAAGCCTCTTGAAGCCACTTTCATCATTCTCACCACACTTTGGATCCAGACATGCATCTGACGAAGTGGGTCTTTGCCCAGGAAAGCTTATTCTCCAACACTTCGGTTAGTCTATAAGGTGCCACAGGACTCCTCACCGCTTTTGCAGACTTTTCCTGTTACTCTTCCATCCTCACCTTTGTCTTTCCCTTCTCTCTCGTTTCTCGCTAACTCCTAGCTCCAGGAGTTGTTGGCACACTCAGGACTGTGAGTCACCTTGTTACACTCCATCTCCTATGAGAGGGAATCTTTCTTGTGGGATCTGGGTGTCATTCCTGCTTTTCTCCCTCCAGTTCCCTTCCCATTTCCCACTCTCCCCGGCTCCCGCGCGCCCTCTCGCCCTCTCCGCCTTTCTCACTGCAGAGCTGACAGAATGGGGACACTGAATACAGTTACAATAATGTCAGCTGCTCAGGGGAGAAGAAGGGGAAAAATGAAAAAGGGGGGATTTAGAGGCTTTTAATTAGATCTCGGAGCTGAGTGACTTGCACTTAATATGCAAATTTCTTAAGTCCTTCCATTGTTAAATGAAATGAGAGTTTTATTTAAATGTGAGGGTGGTTGGGAGATGGTGAAGGGTAATTGCAGCAGTGAAATGCAAACCGCCTTGTTTCAGGCAGCCAATACCATCTCAGCAATATAGGCTAATGTGCGAGCCCTTCTCCTTGCTGGGAGGGAAGCTGCCGGCAGAAAGCACAGGCTGTCACAGAGCTGTGAGGCACGTCTGTGCAGCCATGGCTTTCAGTGCTTGCCTTGTGACTAGCTTTGGGAAGATCCTGATGTAGAGATGGTGGCCCAGGTGGCTGTCTGTTTCTCCCTCCATCTCCCAACCTACCCCCCAAATAATTACCACTCTCAAGTTTCAATAATCAAAACACGCGGGGAGGAAAAGTGACAAATATCCCACAAGATCTCTTGTGAGGAACGGGTACCCTCTGCTGTTAGCCCAATCGGGCAAACAATGAGTTAGGAAGTAAGGAACAGACCCTACTTTCCACTGAGGCCAGAGGCCTCATGCAACTCAGCTTTCGTGGGCAAAACCCACTTCCTCAGATGGGCAGAGTGGAGAGAAAAGTGGGGACCCTCACAATTTATAACAAAGGCTACATCTATACTGCACTCTCTTGCTCAAGAAAATATGGAAATGAGGTAAAGTGGTGATTATTGCCGCACCTCATTTGCATACTTAATGAGCCGCCATTTTTGCACAAGGGGCTTTTGCACAAAAAGGAGCTGTCTACACTTTTCTTCAGGCAGAACGGCTCTTGCACAAGAGGGGAGTTTTGCACAAAAAGGAGCCATGTAGACAGCTCCTTTTGGCGCAAAAGCCCCTTGCGCAAAATGGCGGCTCATTAAGTATGCAAATGAGGCACAGCGATATTCACCGCTTTGCCTCATTTGCATATTTTCTTCAGCAAGAGAGCGCAGTATAGACATAGCCAAAAAGAAGGGAGAAAGGGAGAGAAAAAGTACCTGCCAATTGTAGTGTGGGTGCTAATGAGGCTAATTGTGTGGGCTGGAAGAGCCCCATACTTAGCTTTTGATGTCAAGTGGGTGTTGAATATAAGGACAGTAGGTTTTAGAAGGGGCCATCCAGTTGAAGTCTTTGTTCAAGCCATGAGAGATAGTGTCAAGTTTGCATATGAAGGCCAGTTCTACACTTTTCCTCTCTATACAGGTTGAACCTCTCTCATCTGGCACCCTTGGGACCAGGCCAGCTCTGAACAAGAGAGTTTTCCGGCTCACGGGAGGGCAGGTTTTTTTGCAGCATTACCTATACTTCCACGGCTTACTGTGCTTTCAGAGGTTGTTTAGGGGCAAATTAGAGCTAAAGAACAGCACAGACCACTGAGAGCTAGGATTAGTGGCTGCAAACAAACTTTATGAGACTGTGGGAAACTTGGCCACACCCATGAAAAGTGGAAATCCAGCTAAGAAAAATCATTCTGGACGACGGGTGTTTCTGGATAAGAGAGTTCTGGACGAGAGAGGTTCGATCTGTAGTTAGTTTGCGAAATTCCTTTGTAGAAGAAGGGCGGCTTTTAAATCCATCGATGAGTGTGCAGGCAGGTTCAAAGGTTTCCCTACCGGCTTCTGTGTATTACCATATTACCATTGGGGTTCATTCTGGATTGGATGCTGAGCAGAGAAAGGGCCTATTTTGAAGGTCTGGCTCCAATATGGAGAGTTTTGGCCTGGTGATGGCAACAAAGAGTGCACAAGAATCACTGAGTCAGCAACATTCTGCAGCGGTGGAACCTGTACATGCGATTTCAACCCCCACGTCCCCCCGAGGTAGCCTCCTACGTAACGTAATCCACATTTCCCATGTTGACCAACAATGGAGGTTGCAACACATCCAAAGACTTTGCCTTGGGGCTTTTCTAGTGAGGCTCATTATAACACATTACAGTTTTATATCTAAATGGCAGGACTCCTCACTCCAACTGACCTGCAATGGGGACACCGGTTCTTCCTCAGTGTTCAAGTTCCCGACTCTGTTTATATGACAATGGGTGAAATTGAACCTGGCACCTCTGAAGCTTAGCATATGAGCTTCTACCGCATGAGCTAAAAGCCAGCTGGCTGGTTGCTAAGGCTGCGGAATAGACTCATTAGTCTCTCTGTAAGTGGTGTCAGTGCCACTAAATGGGACAGTGCACTGCACTCAGAAGGTGTGTGGGTTACATGTCCACCCCCCCAACCACATCCTAGAATCCTTTGCTCTCGCTATACCTACTCTGCAGTTCTTGCGAGGGATTCTGGAGCACGTATGTTCACTGCAGAAGATTGCCCAGGATCTAGCAAAGCATTCTGGAGAAAGAAATGTCCCAGACAAGGAATCAGGTGGGCATGAGGTAGCCATCAGTCCCTTGTGTAGGCAAGGCCAGAACATAGCAAGTTTTGGAGCAGTGACAATAGGCAGCCCCAAACCCAAAGAGGACCACAAGGTCTCTCTCATTCCAGACATCCCAGGAAAACACCTTTTCTATTAAGTACACCATAAGCAGAAGTAAGAAAGGAAACAAAATAATGAAATGTGTATCTAGAAATGTAGTTTCAACTAATTAGAAAGTACAGACTCAAAAAGGCCTTATGGAAATTCATAGCTTCATCTCTGGAGATATTTAAGAGCTGATTAGATAGACATCTATCAGGGATGATCTGGACAACGCTTAGTCTTTCTGTTAGGGCAGAGGACTGGACTCGATGACCTCTCAAGGTCCCTTCCAGTTCTAATGTTCTATGATTACTGCAGGACATCAGTATAGGGCAGAGTTAAGGTTGTTTGGGTACCTCTGATGTCGAGCTCTTACCTTAATATGCTTCAATTAATTTTAAGTGTAACTTTAATTCTGAATTTCCTGGATTTATGCTATGACATAAATTATTACATCTCTTTAATGTTTTATGCCCTTAAATTACAGATGTTAGCTTTCAACCCTAACTCCATGTGAATAACCTTTTATCATCTGTGAACAGTTTTTACAACCAAGTCTGGTCTCTTCTGGACTCTAAGGGATGTTGCAGAGAGTTGTTGAGCTGAGCTGGAAGGTTTTGGTGGGGATGAAGGGAACAGCGTATAACCAGATTGTGATGAGGGGTCTCACCCCTTGAGCAATATTGCCATCTGACCAGTCCATCCTGTCACCTAGACTGGCCCTTTAAGAGTTTGGGGTGGTCTGTGTTTAAGGGCTTGAAGCCTTGCAAAGAGGGTGGAGGCAGGGTTCCCTTTCACCCAATCACAAGGAATCGGCTGGGAGAAAGAGCCAGCATGAATGCTGGTTGCTTCCTACCCAGCTGGGCAGGTGCCTGCAGACACTGAAAGGAGTAAGAAGGCAGGATGCTGAGTTAGCCAGGGGGAGACCCCAATATTTAGGCAGAAGAAGTGCCACTAGGCTCCAGGAGAAGAGTGGGGGACAAGGCATAGTCATGATTTGAATTAGCGAGCTCCAGGAAGTGTAGTGGCAGAAGGGGGAGACTTAGGGCTCCTGCCAGGAGGCAAGACATAGAGAGACCATCCTGAGGGGATTGGGAGCCGAGCTTAAAGGGCCAAGTGGCAGGGGAATCCTAAAAACCAAAAGCACCGTTTGGCTATCTGAAACTTTTTGTTATGGCCCTTTCTGTAAGAGGTTTGTTATAAAGAAGCCCTAGGAAGAGTGCCTGAAGTGCAATTATTGGCTTCCTGAGAAGGGAAACTGAGGCCAGGAGTGCTTGCAGCTCCATGCACAGAGTACACTTGCCCTATGGCACAGACTACAACCAAATCTCCTTTCACTTGGGAAGCCAACACCCTTGCAGACATCTGTGCTAATGCAGCATTGACAGAGGTGTCATGAGGATGCCTGTGAAGATGGCATGGGAATTTTACACCTCAAGGGAAGAAAATGTTCCAAGGTAAATATATATATTAAAAAAAAAACATTAACCTGCATCTCTGCAGGGTTTGGTCACTTCTAAATGCTGCCAGCCAGCTGTGTTGTGTCTGACTCAAACTGTTCAGGGATAAAGACACACATTCTTTGATAGGATAACAAGTCTTGTGGATAAGGGGGAAGTGGTAGATGTGAAATACCTAGACTTTAGTAAAGCATTTCATACAGTCTTACAACCTTCTCATGAATAAACTAGGGAAATACAACCTTGATGGGACTAATATAGGGTGGGGGCATAATTGGTTGGATAACTGTTCCTCAACATTGCACAATTATGCTGGAAAAGCATAACAAGTGCGGTTCCACAGGGATCAATTTTGGGACCGGTTCTGTTCAATATCTTCATCAATTATTTACATAATGGTATAGAAAGTACAAAGTTTGCAAATGATACCAAGCTGGGAGGGGTTGCAAGTGTTTTGGAGGATAGGGTCATAATTCAAAATCATCTGGACAAACTGGAGAAATGGGCTGAGGTCAATAGAATGAAGTTTAAGAAGGACAAATGCAAAGTGCTCCACTTAGGCGGGAACAATCCGTTTCACACACACAGAATGGGAAGCGACTATCTAGGAAGGAGTCCTGCAGAAAGGGATCTAGGATTGAAAGTGGACCACAAGCTAAATCTGAATCAACAGTGTGACACAATTGCCAAAAAACAAAAAAAGATTCTGGGGCATATTAACAAGAGTGTTGTGAGCAAGACATCAGCAGTAATTCTTCTGCTCCATTCTGCATGGATTAGGCCTCGATTGGAGTATTGTGTCCAGTTCTGGGCACCACATTTCAGAAAAGATGTGGACAAATTGAGGAAGGTCCAGAGAATGCTAACAAATTATTAAAGGTCTTGAAAACATGAATTATGAGGGAACACTGAAAGAATTGGGTTTGTTTATCCTGGAAAAGAGAAGACTGGGAGGGGATATGTTAAGATCTTTCACATACATCAAGGCTGTTACAAGGAGGGAGAAAAATGATTCTCCTTAACCTCTGATGATAGGACAAGAAGCAATGGGCTTAAATTGCAGCAAGGGAGGTTTAGGTTGGATATTAGGAAAATCTTCCTGTCAGGGTGGTTAAATGCTGGAATAAATTGCCCATGGAGGTTGTGGAATCTCCATCTCTGGAGATTTTAAAGAGGAGGTTAGACAAACACCTGTCCAGGATGGTCTAGAATGTATTTAGTCCTGCCATGAAGGCAGGGGACTGGACTGGACTCAATGACCTCTCCAGGTCCCTTCCAGTTCTATGAGTCTATGATTCTATGCAAAAACAGTGCAGGCAAAGGAGATGGTGAAGAAATATTAGCTTCATAGAGCAGGGCAATAAAAACCTAGACAAGCTAAGAAGGGAGGGGAAGGAAAGGAAAGGTAGGAGGAGAGGTTTGGGAATAGAGAGAGAGATTAAGGAGACATGGGCTATTTCATAATCCAAATGCTTCGCTTAAGAAGCAAAATAACCCAGAGATTCATTAAAAAACCACAATCCACCACATGCAGGCCCTGCAGGAGGTCTGGAACTCACTAATAAGTCATCCCTGAGCTGGGCATGCCAGCAAAGAGCACCAGAGCCTTTAACGATCACCCTTCATTTGACTAATGACAGTCCCTTGGCTAAAGGAGAGCAGAGTGGAGAGAGGACGACCCTGGGGCTCTCAGCATTAGATACAGCAGGATAAAACACATCCACCTCACCCCCCCCCCTTCCTGCTGGTGCACGGGATGCCGCTAGCTGTGCGGCCCAGACGCAAAGCAACAAGGATCTTCTGCTTAATGAGACTGATTCCTTCCCCCCAGCCCTGCAGCCGGGAACTCAGATTGGAGAGGAGCCCCCCTCCTTGGAGTCAGTGGGGTCCGACTAGCCAGGCAGAGTTTCCCACTCCAATTAAAATCCTCTCTGCTAATGGCTGTTTGCCTTGTGTTTTTTTTTCTTTTTCACTTCCCATCCCTTTCCCCCTCCTCTAAGCTCAGCATGGCGAGAAGGGACCAATTGGCTTGGCGACTGCGTCATCGCCAGTGGCGGAGGGAATATTTAAGACCACAAAATGCTCCGTGGGGATGATCTTTCCTGGTGCAGATGTGCTGACTCATTCCCTGCCCGGTGCACAATTCTTGCTCCCCCCCACCCCCAACAGTTATTTACATTGGGCTGGATAAGAAACAGAAGTGTTTTTACAAAGTATAAAAAGCAGGATTTAAGTGATTACCAGGGAAAACAGACAGATCAGAGTAAGTTACTAACCCAAAATAAACAAAATGCACCAGCGAAGCCTAATATACTATGGCTAAGGCTACACTGCAGAGCTGTTTGGATATACTGGAAGTATCCCGAAATAGCTATTCTGCGTCTTTTGAGTGCGCCCGTTATTTCAAAATATAACAGACTTGCTATTCCGACATCTCTGTAAACCTTGTTCCACAAGGGTTAAGGGATGTTTTGGATTAGCGCTTAGTTCAAAATAAGCTATTTCATAATTACCTCGAAATAAGTTACGCAGTTTGCATTGCACAAATGGAATAGCACATTTCAAGGTAAGGGTGTAGTGGAGACGCACCCTACGTAACCTGCTACATGCAAAGTATATTTCTTGCTCCTTGTCCCAGTTTCAAGTAAAATGCTTCAAAGCAGAGTTGATTTTTTTTTCCTAGCCTGGGTCTACAGCTCTGTGTGTCTTTAGAGTCCTTTGTTTTCAGGTTTCTTCATGTGTATCCTCTTAAAGGGGGGGAGGCAATTTCAAAAGCCAGATGAAGACAAAATTCTGATTGCTTTCCATTCCTTAAATAGAATTTCCCCCAGGGTGGGAACCCTTTCTTTGGTCTACCTATCCGCATGGGAGAATACCAGATTCAAGATGGCTTCCAATACTAGGAGGCATGGTCACTTGTCTTTGGATGAACAACCACAGTCTGGGCTTACAGAAAAAACAAAAACATTCCCAGTTTTTTGATCACCGCGCCATTACATTCCTGAAATATTACTAAATGGCATTCACTCGAATACCTGGGCTAATAAAACAGGTTCCCACTTAATATTTCTAACTTCACACACAAGAAAGATACCTGGACAAAAATAGAACAGACACATTCAGTGGATTACAACTTTTAAAATGATATGTCACGTGATGCATTTTGCATAAAGCATCCTTGAATTATGCATATTCATAGTCATAAGCCAATTTTCATAAAGCATGGGGCATAGCAAACAGATCCTGAGTTTCTTTCGGTCATGAACATTTACCAGGTACAGTACCTCCCTTCTACTGAGTATCTATGGTTTGGTTTATTTCCCCCCTAGTTCTTGCAGTAACTTGGTATTTTTTCCACTAACTCACAGTTTGGCCACTCGGTAAGACCCAGATCCTGCTGTGATCTCTTCCTGGACACCAAATGTCTGACCATGCAGAGCTCACTGCAGCATGAAGGTTCGAGATTCTTTTCTTTTCTCACCCCTTTGCCAAGTAGTAGCAGAAGTCTGGGTTCTTGCAGGCAGACTTTTTAGGGGGAGAAGAAATCAGTGAAGTGGAGTCTGAGTATACAATGAGTGCGACTTGTTTTAGTTACACCAGTCCAGAACGAAGATGACCAAATATCATGCAAGGCAAGCTCTTCCTTCAGGAATCATAGCTCACCACCAATGCCCAGTTCCCAGGGAACAACTCAGCCTCCAGAACAGACTCCTGTCAGAGACCAAGGCACAGAGCAAACTCACTCTTGCCTTAATCTGCCCTGAAGACACAAGCTTGCTTCATTCAAAAACAGCATATCTCCCGAAGTGTCAAAACTTGCTTGCACCCAAAGAAAAATAATTTTGAAGCCCATACAACGGCGCCACCTGCTGATACCTTCTGTGACAAACATATCTGTGTCCTTGGCATTCACAACTACTCTTGCTGAATGGCCAGGCTGCATTTACAAGAACAGTCCACAAGACAGGGTTGTGGACATGGAGCATATTTCTCCCTGGTGATCGGTCATAATTCCAGTAAAGTAAAGGCTGTTCCCTGCAGTATTTCCTTCCAAGACTGTGTAAATGCACTCAGTCTAGCTCCTAAACTGTGAGCAGCCTGCTCAAACCTTTGTTGGCTTCGGGGAGGGGAATAAAAAGAGCCTCCCAAGGAAGATATTCCAAAGAATTTACGACTCAATCAACCTACCCAAAAGGAGCATAAATGGAATTAGTTTTAATATTGTTAAGTTGCAAAAATACAGGCATATGTGCATGCCAAAGCTAAAACGGATGCATGCAGAGAGGGGAAACATATGGATGCCCATCTGGTAAAAAGCGCATTGCTAGACCTTCCTACACTTCTCATTTACAACAAGAAGCAAAGTTAGCGAACATAAATTTGCTTTGCAAAAAATGCGCAAGGAACAGCTTGCTTGCCCATAACTGTTTTACTGAGCACGAGATGAATAACCTTGATTTCTCATCCCAGCCACCTCATGCACGCTCTCGGGGGATTAATTAGCCTCTAAACAGGCCTTCAGATGAGGAAACAGAGAGCCTGGAAGCCCGGGAGGGAGGAAGAAAAAAGAAACAGAGGAGGCGACAAGACTAGATGACACAGCAGGTCAATACATTAGATGTCTCTCATTAGTCATTTGTATTTGTACCTGGTTCAGGTCACAAATGAAATTACTTTGGTGGGACTCCACTTTATTTATTGCTGGCTGATTGGGTATGAAAACAGCAAGCAGGCAGCCACTGCTGCAGCACAAGTTTGGAGCAAGAGAATCCCAGGACTATGACAGCAGAAGGAAGCAGGGTGGGTGTTGTAGGTACAGGTGCAGTCACCTGAACAGAGCAGTGGGGATGGAGAGGCAGCATTATCTGGGATTGATACCATATAGGTGTATAGGGACCAGGTACTGACTGAGCCGAAGCACTGACAGGCATGACAGAAATGTTTTGGTAGGACATGGATGGATGGTGATAGGTCTGCCGTTGTTACCTGCACGGAGTGTGCCATGTTTGTCTTCCTCCCGGAAGAAAGAACGGATTTCATCTGCACTAAGTGCAAGCTGGTCGCCATTTTGGAAGAAAAAATTAGAGGGCTGGAGGCCCAAGTGTCGACCCTACGCTCGATCAGAGAGGATGAAGACTTCCTTGATCGAAGGCAGCGTTTAATCCTTCTCACGAGGCAGGCAGAAGAGCCAGAGAGGGCAGTGTGTGATCAGGAAGAGAACTGGCAGCATGTAACTTCTAGAAGGGGAAAAAGGCCAGCATGGGAATCCCCCAATGCTATAGAGGTAAGTAATCGCTTTCAGGCTCTCTCCACAGGCTCTGTGGTGCTGAATGCTTTGGAAGGGACCTCACAAGGAAGAAACCGGAAGGGAACACCATCTACCGGAAGGCACGGGATGCGTAGTCCTAGGGATGGGGGTTCCACGGCCACCACCCCCAAAAGAAAACAACGGGCGGTGGTGGTCGGGGACTCCCTCCTAAGAGGGACTGAGCCATCCCTCTGCCGTCTGGACTTGGAATCTCGAGAGGTGTGCTGCTTACCAGGAGTTCGCATTCAGGATGTGACTGAGAGGCTTACCAAACTGATCAAACCTTCAGATCGCTACCCCTTCCTGCTTCTCCACGTGGGAACTAACGATCTGGCCAAGAATGACCTTGAGCAGGTTACTGCGGATTACGTAGCACTGGGAAGAAAGATCCAAGAACTCGGAGTGCAAGTGGTGTTCTCGTCCATCCTCCCTGTTGAAGG
>JANRFK010000961.1:2802770-2820181 GCA_030068395.1 Apalone spinifera
GCCTCTTAAAGAAACAGCGGCCAAATCATCACCAGGCTGAGCCCTCTTGAGTGAAGGGAGCTCTCGCCTTGCTATCTCTGCAGCACAAGTGGTAGGGCTGAGCCCTATAAGCTCACAAGCCCCCTCAGTTCAATCACTACCATGACCTGTGGTCCTGCACAGACTGGGGTGCGGGCTGGGTGGAGGGAAGGGAGCTATGTAGGACAGGGGTTTTCAATGTGGGGCAGGGACCAGTGTCTGAGGGGAGAAGTGTGAACTCCCTACTCCTTCCAGGTGGCTAGGGAGGGGATGGTGCCAGCAAGGCCCTGAATAAAGGGGAGGGAGCTCCTGAAATAGACAATGCTACTGTAGGCTCTGCTACTTCTTGGAGATAAGCTGCTGTCTGTGGGCACTGGCTGCAGCTTCCAGCTCAGCCACAGGCCCTCTGGGTGACCCAAACTCTTCAGAGGAGGTCCATGATTTTTGATGCTCAAATCTGAAGCCCACAAAAGGTGCTAAGAACTCAGGGCTCCCAGGACCAGCCTGGGTGAGCTGGCAGGTTTCTGTCTTCCCCCGGGGGGTACATGTAACCCTGCTTGAGATTCTTTTAAAAAAGGAGAATACCCAGCTCCCATGGGCGCTTTTCATGAGCTTTGCTGACGCGGAAGCGGAACCCTAGATATGTTTTGGGGGTGGGGAAGGAGATGCTCACATTTCATGTTTTTTGTCACACCCAGAAGGACGAGGTTTTCGGTTTGAAATTCCCCATCATACTCCACTGGCTCCCGAATCCAGGGCTGTGTAAAGCTACATGTCTTGAGATTCCTGGTAACATTTCAAGGGCTGGCAGCCTTTTCTCTCTTCAGCCCTCAGTCTGCTCCTAAGGCCCTGCATACAGGGAATTGGTGAGGGTTTGAGAGTCCCTCAGACACTACCGCAACAAAAGCAGGCACCTAGCTAAACAGGAAGGCAGGTTACTCAAAAAGTGTTCTTTTGGGAAAGTTTCATTCCTTGAGACTGCCCAGCTGTGGGCAGCTAGAGGGAAGCTCTCCCGCCATGCCGAGATTCAGTTCTGATTCTCCCCTCTCCGCTGCTGGGAGCAGGAAGAATGAAGCCCCATTCGCAGTGCCTTGAAATTGCTCAGGAAAAGATCTTCCGTTTTCAATCCCCACTCCGCTGCGGGCGATATAAAGCATGGCAGATTTAAAGGACGGCTGACATCTCATGGAAAGCTGAAAAACATCCGACGAGGAAATTATTCAGCCCCCCCTCCATCCTAAATTTTCTGTCTTTCTCCTCGCTGGCTCTTTATTACAAAGGACGCTGGCGTGCAAATGCGTTCTTCAAGGATTCATCTGCGTCTCTGCTGTTTATTCCCCACCTGAAACCATCATCCCCCGTTTGCGCCGTCACAGTTGGTTGCTATGGAAGTGATTATGTCCTCGGTGCCTTTCTCGCCACCATAAAGCAGGGGAGGAAGATTCTAGTTCAAGGCGAGGAGGGCAGGATGGAAGCCCGTTAGAGGAAGTGCCGAAGGAGCTCGGCGTGACTGAACCGTTTTGTGGCTTGTGTTTAAATGAAGATTATCTGGGATTACACGGGCGTCCATAGAAGATCAACTTCCATTTAACCAGAGGCAACTGTGATGCATTCTGCATGGCGAAGGTCATGTGTAAGCCCCACAATCTAGCCCTCATATGATATGTTCTTTGGGGCTGCGGCTGTGTCATGCCCACAGGCAGAGCCAGACCCGGGGCCTCTGGAGCGTAGTGCCTGGGCCTTGCCCACGTGAGCCAGAAACCGGCTGGCCCCCAGCTAAGGCTGTCCAGTGGTCTCATTCTTCTCCCTGTCAGTGGGCTCAGTGCCATTAGATGGGACAGTGCACCCCAGCCAGTAGGTGTGTGGGTTCCCGGAGCACAGTGAGGCCCTGTGCTTGGTTACACCTCTCTCCTCGGAAAGCAAGGCTGCCGTGCGGGGTCGAGTCCTAATGCCTCCCCCCCTTCCGCTGTTGAAGGGCAGCCCCCCGAACCCTGCTGCTTTATATCACGTCCTGTCAGATCGGAGCCCATTGCCGTTATAACTGCCGCTCGCCCTGCGCCGTATTTTGTGGCGAGGCCGTTATGAATTACAGGGACATAAACACATGCCACGCTAGCGATGACATCACAAACGACTCGTGCTTCGCTCTGCTGGTTTATAATGATTGTTGCCAGAGCATCTCCTGGCCTGCTTATTTATAGCCTTATCCCTAGTCCGTGTGCACAAGGCCCAGGGTCGCCTCCACACTGAGGAAAAAGTGACTTCCTGCCCAGCCTTCCCTGGCACCGCCTCTGGCTCTCTTCCCAGAGACTGGCCGGATGGCTCTGGAGATTTGAAATCCCCTTCCCAGCCCTGGCCCCTCACCTTAGGCCAACTCTCTCTGGTCTGATCCCCCCTTTGCTTCTGCTGAGCTTGCTGGCCTGGGCCTGTTGCCAAGGTGCTTGTGGGACACGCACACTCAGAACTGGGCTGAGGCTGCCCCATTTGTGTCATGGACGGCAGGCGCTTTGGGGCACTAACCCAGGCTGGATGTGAACCGCTGACCTAGAGATGAAAGCACCTGTTACCATGGTATGCCGGCCCCGCCAGCTCACTCCACTCCTATTAGCACCTGTTTGTTCTGCTGTCTCACAAATGCCCCTTTGCTTTTGCACCGGCCCCTCCTTCTCTTTCTTCAGCCTGGACCTGCTCTTTCCTGCTGCTGCTTCTTTCTCTCTCCTTCCCTTCCCCTATTATCCCTCTACGAGTCCTTCCGGCTCCGAGGCCCTGCTCCCTCCTGACTCCTCTGCCTTCCCTTCACCACATCACCGTCCATGATCCCATCCCTGCGCGGAATGAGTTTTGTGATGTGCACAAACGTGCAGGTGAGGTGCGACGTGGCAGTGACGTGCAACACGTCACCCTGATATTGGTGCACAGAACAGAATTCATGTGGCCCGGGTGGGGGGGCAGGTTCTGGGGTGGGGCTGGGTTGCGGGGTGCAGGAAGGTGTTCTGGGGCTACTGTGAGAAGAGAAGACCCCCCCCCCCAACTCTCTCTCCTCACAAGGCACCTCTCCCCGTCACGGCAGCTCTGGAGTTGGGATGGTTTGTATTGGTACCCCCTCCCCTGCCCTGGCAGGTTCAAGTCTAGAATGACGATGTCTTGGGTTGAGCTGGGTAAGGGTCCCCCCAGCCACGGCTGGGTTCTGGCTGGTGCTAGCTCCAGACCGGCCACCCACCCCAGGGCACAGCAGATCAGAGGCCGGGTGAGGTGGGGCTGGGGACGAAGCAGCCCTCCCCTGGCTGCGGCAGGTCCCTTGAGCACCAGGAAGGTGCTAAATAGGCATCCGCATGGCCACGCAGTTTGCAAGGTGCTTAGATCCCCCCCTACGCCACCCCATAGCCCCCATTCTGCAGGCTGGAATGGCGATGTCTTGCCACCAGCAGACAAGTGTGAGGAGATCTAAGGTGACAGAGAGGTGAGGAACCCATGCAGCCTGCAGGAGGCCAGCAGCGTTAGCCAGTCACCGGACCAGTGAGGAAAAATCTAAGGGGGAAGGGGAAGAAGAGAAATATTTTGTCTTTACATTTGTAGGAGAAAGGCTCCCAAATCTCAGTGTGTGGGGTTGAAAGCAGACCAGAAGGAACATGTGCTGGTTCTAGGAGTCACTGGGGTAGCCCAGTCACACAGAGAAACACCAACGGGTGTGGGGCTGGAGACAGCTTGTTAAAAGGGCAACATCTGCCCGGGAATGGATAATTTGGGTCTGTCATAACAGGGAGACCTCTGAGGTACAAAATAAAAAGCCTGAGATGATAGAAGACCTGTCATGCCAGCCTGAGGACTGCCCGGCTGCATGGGCAGGTGGGGAAACTTCCTTCCAGCTTAAAATACGCAGCAAGAAGGCCTTTCAGATGCCGAGGGTGGCAATCTAGACTAGAGACCCTCCCTCCAGAGTTAGATCCCCCAGACTGGCCCTGGAGGCTGGATGTCCCGACCTATGGGAGTGTGACTTTCAGGAACAGCTTACATTCTTCATGATGTCTACATGCTACTATTTATGCAAGATCGGGGAGGTGGTCAGATGCTGAGAAATACCAAATACAAGGAGGGGTCAAGTCTACATTTTCCAGCTCCATGCAAAAAAAAAAAAGGGGGGGGGGAATCGCTGATAAAAACATGATAACTGAGTCTCATTACAGCTAACGACAAGTCTCATATTTTAGCATTTTTATTAAAGCTTTTTAAATTACTGAGTGTCTGGTATATTCAATACCAGCCTAAGTGATTTATATTAGTCTATCCCCAGATACTCCATCTAATAAATAACTTGGCAATCTCCGAACCCATAAATATCTCTGGCCCCGGCAAAAAGCAATTAAAGCATGTTAAAAAATGCTGCTTCCCAGCACTCCACACTGCAGTGTCATTGGATGCTTCGCCTGGAATGTTTCACACCACTAACTGGCAAAAAAAGGGGGGGAAAAGGACCCCACACATCTGCACAAAACCCCACCCTCCCCCCATCCAATGCTTTTGCTCCAATTTAAAAACAAGCTACGTACAAAACATTTTTTTAAATATTTAAACATGTCACAACGATGCAGAGATGTTACTGAGGAAAACATTATTTCCCGCAACAAGTGCTTCTGAGCCGCCTGAGACAGCTTAGGCTGCTAAAATATTGTTTAAAACCACTTCAGGAAGCAGTTGAGCCAAAACCATGTTTAAAATGCGATGGCATTAAGCACCAAGACAGCAGACTAAAATGTTATTAAAGGCTCCTGCCTCGCCAGCCCAGAATATATTTCAGGTTATTAAAGCTCAGACGTGTGCCAGTTAAAAGTCACTCTTATTTATGAGGGGAACTCAGAGTTCAGTGTAATATGCTTCAGTGGCACTACCTCTAGGAAAGTCCCTCGTTCTGCTCTGCTTTTGCCGGGACAATGAATGGCACCTTCAATGTACTCCGGGCATCATGGTTTGCTTTTATGAATCGACAGGTCACGGAGGTTTTTAAGCTGTGCACTTGTGCAACCATTCAGGAGAGATTCACATACCATCCAGCTGATTAGTAGAGATCCCACAGCTAGTTTTTTTTCTACCGGTGGTGCACATTTGTGCATGCCTCAGTGCACATAAAAATTTATTCTGCACATGGCTAGAAAAAAATCCACCCGCGGATGGGAAAGATTAGAGAGAACATTGGGACGTTCCAGAGCAAAATTTATTCAATTCCAAGAATCTATCTACCCCAGGAGCTCACTGTGGGACTTACGTGCATTAAGTGCAAAGTTTTAGATATTTGTCATAAGATCATGGTAAACATTCCTAGAAACAGTCCTCTAATACTGATTGAGGAACTTGATTAGAGACACAGGATTCATCTACAGAGCAACGAAAGCCACGCAGCACTGCGCTGGAGTCTGGGCCAGCTGGGCTACAGAAGGTAGTGTAGATGATCAGATTTGAACTCTGACACCCAGCCCAAGTCTGCATGACTACACTGCTAGTTTTAGCTCCTCATCCTGAAACCAGCTGATGCGGGGTGTGAGTTTCATGGCCACAGTCTTTATTGACATGTAGATGTACCATGAGGTCATAGCCAACAGATCGAAGGCCAGGGCAAGTGCGTTGAAGGTGCTGTGCAGGTCTGAAGCCTAGAAAAGAGGGTAAGCTTGGCAGAACCTAAGGGAAACCTCTTTAGCTCAGATTCGCAAAGGTATTTAGGCACCTGGCTCCCCTTTATTGCGAGGGTGGGCTGCTGACCTACTGTCCTTAAAACTAAATTCACTTCCTGGTTTTCCAAAAGAGCTTTGGTCTGTGAGTGGGGGACTTAGAGGAAATAGGGTCTAATCCCTACTCTGCCACTGACCTACTGTCATCCTGACCCATGTCACTTCACCTCTTGGTGCCTCACTTTCTCCTTCTCTAAAACAGGGATAAGTCCCCTTATTGTCCTTTAAGATCTAGGAATGGGAAGCCTGATCTGAGATCCTGAATCTAACACTTTCCTGGAGTAAAGGGAATCATTGACAATGTCAGAGAACGGAGGTCTCTTTCAGCCTGGGATTCCCTCTGGCTGTCCTGACTGAATGACCCTAGTTAACTGTCAGACAGGCTAATTCCTGTCCCACACACACACACTCCGTATTTATGTTGGAGAAGGCAAGGTTAAAAAAAGTGGTTTGTGATGGGCACACACACGCAATCACTCACACTGTATTTATGTTGGAGAAGGTGCACGTGTAACCACCACTAAGGTGGATTTGAATCTGGGACCTCGGGAGTGGACTCTAGGAGCCTCTACCCTCTGAGCTAAAAGCCAGCTGGCTCCCAGCCCATGCTGTAGAGATCTCTTGATCTTAACTGTTGCAGTGGTCTAGGTGCCACTTGCATTACTCAGTAACCACACTAGGTGTGTGGGTTGCACACATACACAATCACACACACTCCATATTTAAGTTGGAGAAGGCAAGGTAAAAAAAAGTGGTTTGTGATGGGCGCGCACACACACACACACACACACACACACGGACAGACAGACAGAGAGGTTTGTGATGGGCCTTGGAGCTTGGGCAGATGGTATCATATCCTGGGCCTGGGCTGGCCCCCGAAGAAAGCTCTCTCCTTTACAGACAAGCTTTGCCCTTGCTGCTGCTAGCTCCTTTGGGCCAGAGGAGCAAAGCCGCCACCTGCAATCGCCCCTGGAGCGCTAGTAGATCTCTTAGACAACCCGAGTGCAGGCCACGAAGTCCACGCGCAGAAGAAGGCGACTCACTATTCTGCGGGGTGCCAGTGCAAGGAGTGGCGGGCAGGTGTGCAGTGCGGGTGGGAGTCTGCTGTGTTGCTGAGGTGAGGTGCTGCAGCATCCTGTATCTGTGGCTCTTCCTCAGTCCTGAAGACTTGACAGCCAGGGACAGCGCCTTGCCGCAGTGCCAGTGGGAAGCGTGGACAGCACGAATAACTGAGGCCGGGTCCTCAGCCGGCAGGATGGCTTGACATCTCCTAGCCAACCGAGTGGTAGTAAGCATCACTCCTGGTTGCTGCAAGAAGAGAGCTCAGCATCAGCACGAATCCAGGGGTGTTCCCCAGACGCACACGGAATTGACCGACGGAGGCTGGGTACCTTCAGCCAAAGGAGGCTGCACTGCAGCTGCCAGCAGTAGACAATGCTTCCCCCTGCCCACGGAGCCTCGCTCAGGTGCAGCCAGCTGCTTTTCATCCACGAGCTGATCTCGTCCAAGCCCTGGGCTGCCTTGGCAGTAGCAGAACGGTCATACGTGGTGAAGGGTTGGCAGAGCTGCTCTCTGCTTATTGCTGGCGCTGGTGTCCATGTCGGCCGGCCGGTTCATCCAGGGGCTGCAGAACAGAACTGGCCAGTCATTCGCTGCTGTGCCATGGGGGAGGATTATATCCCCCGCTCCTTGAAAATTTCACCAGTGTGCAAGTCTAGCTGCTCAGGCTGTGAGCTAGGGAGAGAACAAACTCGTCTTTGCATCTCTCGCGGCCTCGCTCCAGCCTGGGGAGATTGTGGAATCTCCATCACTGGCGCTATTTAAGAGCAGGTTAGACAGACACCTGTCAGGGATGATATAGACCATGCTGGGTCCTGCCATGAGGGCAGGGGACTGGACTTGAGGATCTCTAGAGATCCCTTCCAGTTCTAGTGTTCTATGATTCAGCCTGGAAGCACAGAAGGGATTGGTTCCATTTTCGCTTGGATGGCTAGCAAAGCCTTGGAGGACTCTATAATGTGCTTGCCTATAACAGAACCCTCCTCCCACCCAACCTGTTTGTTTCTTCCCCACTTGGCTTCTGATTAAACTTTTGACGCTGCTGCCAGTTCCTTAAAAACAAACTGCTCTGGAAGGACCCCAAAAGAAAAGCAATCTAACAGCTTTTGCTCTGCAGGGATTTGCCAGTGTTCTCCCTGCTGCAGATGTTTGAGCAAACAGGACTTTGCCCAGGCAAGTGATTTATGATTTAAAATCCAAGGGGGAGAAAAAAAGCCAAGTGCCAAATGTTAACCAAAATTCCATCCCCAGCGTTCCAAATCAAACAGCTGCTTCATGCTCATCCAGCTATTTTTATAGAGTTTATTCTTTTCTAATTATTGTGATAGTCCCTCTTGCTGCAAATCTCCTCTGAACAATCTACCAATCCATAATTTCTCTTGCTCTCTCTCTCTCTCTCTCTTTTAAATTTGCTATGAAATTAATTGGCGGCAGCCCGATCCCAGACAGCAGGTGAGAAGTTGAGTCTGTTAAACAGGGACTTGTCAATGTGATCTCATAGGGAGCCAGGAACGTATCGGGATGCACCAGTAATTCTAGGCTCTCCTGGTCACCAGCTGACCAGCAGTTCATTTCGGCAGTCACCATGAAGGACAGAAGGATTGTTTGCACCTATTCAATTGTCTCAGCAACGGAATACATCAAAAATGATGTAACTCTTACAGACAGACATCTGCCTTTTGTGCAAACCAAGACAGCTTACATCGACGAGTGCCCAGAGCATCATCAGTGGAAGAAAATGTGCATATAAACACAAGGCAGTTCCCACTGACACCGGCCAAAGACAGGGCTTGAGAGGTTGCCTAGAGTGAAGGATTTTCTAACAGACTTTTGATAGGTTGCCTGCGCCAGTCACAGAAGAGGTAGATAAGTCACAAAGAAATAAGGCAGCAGTTTCTTCAGTGTGGCTCATTCAGTAACATGCTTACCCATAGTCTGTAAGTCTGCAGGGTCTTGTCTCCTGCAGGCGTGTGGTCTCATACACCACAGGGCTAGGAGGGTGCTGGATATGTAGAAACATGTTAGGTGAGATGTTACAGTCATAGCTTCTAAGGTGAGAAGGGGCCACTGAGATCATTTAATCTGACTCCTCCTATGCCAGAGAACTTCCACAAAATAATTCCTAGAGAATTTCTAATAGATCTGCTCTAGGAATTATTTTGGGAAAGTTCTATGCCCTGGGCTCTATAGTGCTATGCACTTTCTACCATCCTGTTGGTGAGGCAATGCCCTCAAAGACACAGTACATTGAGGTCCCTCCTGCCCAGGAAAATGCTGAAGATCCCCTGGCACATTTTAGAAGAGTAAAAGGCATAATGAAAATGAAAACGATTAAAGGTCTAGAAAACATGAGCTAGGAGGGAAGATGGAAAGAATTGGACTTGTTTAGTTTGGAAAAAAGCAGACTCAGAGGGTATATGACAGCAGCTTTCAAGTATCTAAAAGGGTGTCACAAGCAGGAGGGAGAGAAATTGCATTAATAGGAGTGTTGTGAGCAAAATACGAGAAGTCGTTCTTCCACTCTTCTCTGTGCTGATTAGGCCTCAATTGGAGTATTGTGTCCAGTTCTGGGCACCACATTTCAAGAAAGATGTGAAGAAATTGGAGAAGGTCCAGAGAAGAGCAACAAGAAGTATTAAAGGTCTAGAAAACATGAGCTATGAGGAAGACTGAAAGAATTGGGCTTGTTTAATTTGGAAAGGAGAAGACTGAGAGGGGACATGAGAGCAGTTTTCAAGTACCTAAAAGGGTGTCACAAGGAAAAGGGAGACAAATTGTTCTCCTTGGCCTCTGAGGATAGGACAAGAAGCAATGGGCTTAAACTGCAGCAAGGAAGGTTTAGGTTGGATATTAGGAAAAACTTCTTACCTGTCAGGGTGGTTAAGCACTGAAATAAATTGCCTAGGGAGGTTGTGAAGTCTCCATCACTGGAGATATTTAAGAGCAGGTTAGATAGACATCTACCAGGGATGGTTTAGATTGTTCCTGCCGCGAGGGCAGGGGACTGGGGACTCAATGACCTATCGAGGTCCGTTCCAGTTCTTGTGTTCTATGGTACTATAAAACCCCAGCAATTGTTCCCCCGCCCCACCATTGTGTCTGTTTTCAGTTTCACTTGCGTTGTTACAGTAAAGCATTTAGCAATTCCTGGATTAAGAGAGGGCCCATGTAAACCCACATTATTTCTCTTCTAATCTGCTGTGGTTCCTGTCAGGAAAAAGATACCGGCATGATGCAGGCGCCCGCTGAGCAGCAGAGCTCACTGGGCATTTTGGAACGATGCTGAGGAAGGGGAAAGGCACCAGGCTGATGTCTCTGGAGAACAACGTTCTCCCTTCTTCATTCATAGCACAGGCACCAAGGAAACAAAACAACCAACAACTTGTGCCTTAGCCTTGACGCAGAGGGTAGCTCAGCTTCCCCGACCAGTAAATACAGTCTCTTGACACGGACAGCAAAAGTCCCATGACTATTCAGCATACTTCTTGGAATGCATATGGCATTTTCCCTCTGTGGATTTCAAAGCACCAGGCAGAGATGGGGAAGTTGACACCGTCTCCCCCAGTGTAGAGATGTGGGAAGTAAGGGACAGAGAAGTGAAGCAAACTGGGCTGTTAGCCAGGCTGGGTAGGAATGGCATCCCTTGCCTCTGTTTGTCGGAAGCAGGGAAGGGGCGATAGGAGAGGGATCACTTGATCGTTCCCTGTTCTGTTCACTCTCTCTGGGCCACCTGGCATTGGCCGCTGTCGGCAGACAGGACACTGGGCTAGATGGACCTTTGGTCTGACCCAGTTACGGCCGTTCTTATGGCTAAAGTCACATTTACAGAGCCAGCGACAAAACTGGACCTCATGCCAGATGTCTGGATCTCAGCCAGTGCCTTGTCTATGTAGATAGGGTCTTATGCAGCCACTTCACTAGCATTCATGCTCACAGTACCGCTGGGCGCAAGGCCAAGTGCTGGGGTCCCCACTTGACATGTGAAGAGCTGAGGCGCAGTGACTTGCCAAAGGCCACCCTGGAAGGCTGTGACAGAGCTGGGAACTGAACGCAAACCTCTGCAGCCTCATTTGAGTGTCTTAACCACGACCCCGTCCCATTTCTCCTATCTGCCGGGCCTCCCTCTTCCTCCGCAATTAGTGCTGGCTGCCACAACAGCCGTCAAGTGCCCAATGCTTATCCACTCGGCTCCAGAATGACACCCACCAAGTCATGGCCCACTTGATAATAAGGAGCTGTCCAACATCACCAATTTTCAGTCGCTATCGCTCCGCTCCAGCTTTGAAAGAGGAACCCAGAGGCGAAAGCCTTCAAAAGAGTATTGCCAATTCCCCCCTGCTCCGAGCCAGCCCATTCCCTGGGAGTTCATCTCTTCACTCGCTTGTCAGCGCCGAACTACAAGGTTGTGGCAAATAACTGATGTTTGAAAAAACAAAATGAAAGAAGTCAGGAGGGAGATGGAAAAGTTTTCAGGGTCACGAGACGCATTTGTGGGAAGCTTTTAAAGTAGAATTTAAGAGCAACTGAGCGGTTGCCATGGAAATAGGTAAAAGCTAATCCATTATTTGTAACCTTTTGAATCCAACTGCACCCAGCTGGGGGCAGTTTGTGTGTTTTCACCCTCTCCCCCAAAGCTCATCTTATTATTTTAAAAACACAAATTACTAAATGAAAAGGGAAAACAGGACCTAACTTCTTAACATCTTCATGGGGAGTCTTTCGAGGGCAGGAAGGAGAGATTCTTTAAAATAATAAAACCACAGAGACTTGGAATGCTCTATGACATGGAGAGAAAACCACCCCTGTGTTAGCACTGACTCTGCTCCTAGATGCACATCTCTATGACTGAAGCCGGTTGATACCAATCCTATTCTACCCCCACCACTCACCAGCAATGAAAAGCACCTTCCATATCTCTTGCAACACATGTTAATTCCTGAGGCGTAACAATCTAGTCCTTGCATTTAGCTGAGAAACCCTGCGATTTGAAGAAGAGCCCTGGGCAAACTCAAAAATACGGGTGTGAATGGGTAACTGGTTAACTGTTTACCCAGTAAGCATCACCCTTAATGGGTGATGCTTACTGGGAAATGATTAACTAGTACCTGGGAGCACTAATGAAATGGGATTACACATCCCTACTCAGAAGCTTGTCTCTCTCACCCACCGAAGCTGATCCAATGACAGATATTACCTCCCCCATCTTGTCTCGCCGATATCCTGGGACCAACATGGCTACAACCCTGCAGAGGAACAGCAATCATAGGTACCAGGCAGGTGGTGGATCCATCTCTGAGACTTGACTGCCATGCTGCCGGAGGAGCTGTTGTTAAATGACTGCTAAGTTCCCATAGGCTTCCCTCCAATCTCTACTTTCATCCCCAATGGATGGATCGAGGACCATGTATGACGATCACACCGCCATACCGCCGGTGCTAAGAGCATGGGTTTCCACCACTTGGTGGAACTCCACTGCTTCATAACAGTAGTAGACCCTCATCTTATGTGGTGTGGGCATTAGAGAGGGACAAGGAACCCTATGCGAGTCACTCCTGCAGCACATAGCTAAAGACTTCCCTATGTCCCTAAGCTCCCTTCAGCAAGCCCAGTTATTGTGGCCGTTACAAACATGACCACGTTCGCTGTTGACTTCAGAGCCTCCGGGTGTCTCTTGTGATACAGGAACTCAGGAGCGGTGGCACAGGCCCTCTCCCCTTTTGCTTGCCTGCAAGCCATTCCTTAGCCATCTGAAACTGGTGGAGGCTTCCTCTGCGCCACCAAGTTGCGTCAATTGAGTGCTTTGGAAGTGTATGTCAGTTCTTGGCCCCTGGCCACAGGGTAGTTCTAATGTGTCTGACAGGCTTTTACACGGCAGATTTCCCTAAGTGGAGGAATTAATTTGCTCTCCTTCTTTTCAGGGTGGTTTTTTTTTACCTCAGCACATTGGCACGCGACGGTTGCCCAGCAGTGAAATGGGCATCCGCGTGCTCTAGGTGGAACCTGCTTTGTCCCTGCGTGGCGCTGTCAACATGGCGGATACACGCACAGAGCCTTGTGGATCGATCCTGCGTGGGCACGCCGTCTGTGCTCGTGGGCTCTTTTCCCTGGGTCTCATGCGCACAGATCGCTGCGGCTCGCGGACAGGCAGCTCTGTGCGGACAGACTTGGCACGGGGAGGAACGGCCGGTGGGGCAGCCAATGTATAAAGAGCCGCGTGCGTCGGAAAAGCTTCTGTTGCTCCCTATGACGTTTGGCAGAGATAGTTTGCTGATTGCAGCTCGTTCTTCCCACTCTGCTTACATGCTTCCTTCCCTCACTCATATCCTGCTCTCTGAGGAAGCCTGAATGGAGGGAGGGATGGCTAAGTACTTCTCTCTCTCCTCTAAGCAGAGGCTGCACTAAATGTTTGCACAACAGTCCCCAAACACAAGGCAACAATTGCCACTGACCACACAAATAGGGTTGCCAGGTGTCCGGTATTTGCAGCCTCTGTCCGGTAAAAATCCCCAGAAAATAATGGACATATAAAATGTCGGTATTTTCAGTTTTTCTCGGCTGGAAGGCAGCTTGGGACATTCCTCCCCTGCTGCGTCTGGCAGGTGCGAGCAGTGAGCGTGGAGCGTGGGGATTTAAGGGCACAGTGCCTTTTTTTTTTCCTTAACCAATTTTTTTTCCTGCCATGGTTGATATTTTTTGTGAAAGCATCAGGCAACCCTACACCCAAAGCTCCACCTGGAAGTTGTGGTTAAAGCCCCACTGCCCAGGCACAAGGGGATTTTCTCTCATAAACTCACCTGTGCAGGAGACAAGCTTTCCTGCGGCCAGCCCCAGACTATGGAATGAGCTCCCCCACTTTCTACTTCCCCACCTTCTACTCCTAGTGCGTGTCTCTGATCTGCCTTCTTTAAACGCAAACACAGGCTTACAAAGAAATAAAACCCAAATCCCCACTAAAATAAAACATCCCAGCGCACAACTCTCCAGGGAGGGGATGAGAGAACGAACCACATCTGAGAGATGTTAGTCATGTCACAACACACAACTTGATACTACCGTAGTGAGCGTGGCATAAGAACCTACATACAATAGAATCAAATGCTCCAGGCAGAAGGGTTATTCTAGCTCCATCTTAAAGCCAACCCGCACAACAATCTTCCACGGTTGTTCTTAAGTCTTAATGGTAACTGATTCCACATTTGCAGAACCTCCCCACAAAGAGCTATTGTCCATAACTTGTATTCATTTGAAAGTATGACAGTTCCAAAGCCTCTGCAGTGTATAAGCTGGGCTCATTGAATGTAGCGTATTAAACAGTTCACTAGGCTTACAACAGTTCAGAATGTTAAAAATAAAATTGTACCAGCAGTCCTGTCGGCTCAGCGCTGGAGCAAAGCAGGCGATTTTTGAATAAAGAAAACAGCAGCATTTGTTGGAGCTAACGAACAATGGCAAATGACACATCTTGCGCATAGTGTACAAACTGCATCAGGAGAGCTCATTAGAGTGCATTATTATCATATGCAGTATTACCATAGGCAGGAGCGGGCTCCCCCAGCGATGCGTGCCTATTCTCAGCCAAGAGTGCTAAGTCAAATGGCTACTTAATCTATAAAGGAACTGCAGTTTCACATGGTCACGCATATAACCTGCTATAAAGATGGCATCAGATCAGAATGATCTCAGGGTCCATCACTTCAGGACAAAATGCAATATTCATCTGTGAGGCAGAGCGGTTACTTACTTTTACACTTCTACATACACTCTCCTACTCCCAGTCTCAGGGAAGAGGGAAGAATTTCAAGACAATCTCATGTGTCCCTGCGGCGATCAGATACTATGGTACTAGGTGCATTATAGACATCCCGAGAACTCAGATAAAGATGACAGCACGACAGATCAAAACCTTTAAGTCAGTCAATCTCTTTGGCAAATGAGTGAGGTAAAACTGTCCATGAGAGCCTCGTTCAATGGCAGCCTCGTTCAGCCTGAATTGAAAATGGGCTATTGGCAATCTGGGGCAAATTCTCCTTTTGCTTCCATTCAAATGGGTTGGTTAAAGATCTTCAGGGCTGGATGGATTAGGTGGCTAATAAAGAGATACAGTTTTTCAAGGCCAAGTCATCTTGCCAGGCTAGAGCAGGCAGGGTAGGTGGTAAAACGTGTGACTAAAATTTGCTCCCGTCTGATGGTTGTGCAGTGACCAATGTTCCCTCTAATTGTTTCCATCTGTGTGTGGAATGAATTTTGTTGTGTGCACCAAATCATGTGCAGATGTGCACCACTAAGAGAAACAGATACTGCTGGCTGTGGGCAGCTGTGGGCATGCTGCTCATCAGCAGGGTGGCATCTGAATCTTTCCTGGGTGGCTGCCCAATCGCTCAGCTTACAGGGAACACTGGCAGTGACCCACCAATCTGTGTCATAAACTGGATGGTCTCGCTCCTGCTCCCAGCAGATAGGTGACTACAGCAATTACTCATTTAACACGTGCCTGCTTAACACGTTTTCGAAATAGCATGATTTTATTTTTTTTAGGGAATGTTTTTCGAATAACACGTTCGTCCCCGAAATAACACGAAAATAATCAAGCGGCAGACTATTTTGCATGGCGGCATAAGTTGGTGAAAACAGTGGTAATATGCATGAGCGGGTGAATACACGTGGACACAGAGTTCCTCCGCCCAACCCACATGTTTATCTTTGTGTTTTAACAAACCACGGCGACTTGTGTTGCTAGAGCTCTAATGTTGATGTTGGCGATCTAGCACCAACAAAAAATTGACTTTGCCACCACCACCTGAAACGCAACCCCCACCTTTTCCATTATTTTTAATGGGAAAATTGACCCCACATAGCACGTTTTCACTTAGCACGAACATTTTCAGAAACGCATCTACAGTGTTACCGGTAAATGAGGAATGACTGTATTCCTCCCCCACCCCATTCCCAGATACCTTCCTCGTTGCTGGTGATAACAGAGACCCCACGGAGCAAAACCGAATCCCCCCCCCCTTGTCAGCTAGACATGGTCTGTTTGGGTCAGGTGCAAGGCATATCAGCAGGGATTGTGTGGTGCAAGTTGACAGGACATTGCTCAGATCTGTGGTTACACAGGAGGCTTGGCCTCCAGGGCTATGTTGCCAGCCTTAAATTCATTGCAGAAGACGGTGGGGGGAAGAGGGGAGTCAGAGTAAAATGAGGTTAAACTCTTATTGTGGAGATTGGAACGACACTGAATACAACTCTCTTTGTAGCAGTCTCTTGAGTACAAATTGGGATAAACAGTCTCTGAGTCAGTGCTGCTAAACCATCTCTTTACAAAAAGGAGGTGGTACCGTTCTGGCCCGTATGCAGAAATTTCTGTGTGTGCCGGGGGGCTGTGGGGTGGGCTAATGGCTGCCCTGCCCCCCATGGCCCAGCCCCGCCCCTGCTCCTAGGTGAGGAAAGGGGGAAACAGCACCAGCCTTCCCTGGAACTGGGGCAGAGCATCATCCTGCTTCCCCATGACTGGCTGCAGCATGGGGGAGAGAGACTGGGGAAATGCATTGCCCCTGCCTTCCCTAGGTTGGCTGGAATTGGCCCCATGAAGGACCATGGGGGTGGGTGTTCAAACCCTCCCCCCCAGCACGTACAGGCCTGCTTTTAAACTCCTGCTGCTTCCAGCAGACACCTGTAGGTTGTGCTTTGCCTCCAGTGAGAGGGCATCTTCTAGCCATGGAGATTTTCAGGGCCTAAAGAATTCATCTGCGCTCATTCCATTAAGGGTTTCTCCGCGGTACAGCAGCACCCGGGCACAGGCTGTTCCGAGCGAGACGATAGAGTTCTGATAGACTGAGGCGTGCTGAAGATGAAGCCGAATCTCTGCAGTCTAATGGGCCCAGCGAGGCAGTAAATTTCACAGCAACTTGACACATTAATATAGAAGTACAGTCTGTTATATCAAAGGGAGATGGTCTTAGTCCTTAAGGGGGAACCAGCAATCCAAAAATGAAGTGTGTGCTGGCAACGGGTGAAAAATGTAGTTAACTCTGAGTATTGAACAGAGCAAGTTCTGCCAGCTTATCTCTGACAAACTCCGTTCCAGGAAGCCTTTCCTGCTGCCCAGTGCCTGCATTTCCTGGGCTTGGCTTCCAAGGGCAAGATCCTTTCTTGGAAATAGGATCGAAAACAAATAGACAACGAAAGGTTTGATTTTGGGGGGAGTCTGAGATATAAAACTTCTGGCCAAGATTTTCAAATGTGGCCCGTAGTCTTGAATATTTCAATTATTGGGTGTCCAATCTGAGATCGCTGAAAAGGGGCTGCCTGCCAGACAATGCACAGCACCTAAAATTGTTGGTCACACCTGAAAACATTTGCCACTAGCTTTTCCTTTGATGGTCTCTGCAAATTTGTCTCGCCCCACAATACAAAGAGTATAGGTCCCACAGGCATGGTGCCAACAAAAACAAATGAGACTAGTTCATCTGTACTGGAAGATGCATGCTCCGAGGATTGCGTCTTTCCCTCAGCATCTTCCTGAACACTACTGAACCTGGCACTACTGGAGCTTTGTATAGCAGCCTCTACCCTCTGAGCTAAAAGCCAGCTGGCTCTCAGCCCATGCTGTAGAGG
>JANRFK010000961.1:2858636-2885749 GCA_030068395.1 Apalone spinifera
GGACTGGATTCGATGACCTCTCGAGGTCCCTTCCAGTCCTAGTATTCTATGACTGTCTCAGAACTTAGGCTCCGACACAAGCTTGAATGTCTACATGGTTATTTCTGGCTCCACAGCCTGAGCCTAGTGAGTCCAAGTCTACTGCAGTTTAGGCGCCCTCACCCTGCCAGCTGCCCCCTCTCCTGTATCATGAGGAGAACCCAAAACCTTCTGCAAACCATAGCGGTGGTCCGAGAAGGAAGGTGAGCCCTCTGTTAGAGGTGTCTCAGGCCGCTTCGGACCTTGAAAATCCTCGTCCTCCTGGGACAGCTGTGGCGCTACGCTCACCCACAGCAACGTGATATTAAATGAATCCACTCTGGTTTCACACTGGTCAAGGTGCTGGCCGGAGAAGGCCATTCACACTGCACCACTTACCCGGCTGTCTCAGGAAGTCCACTGCGTGACAACGGTGGGGCTGGCACAGGAGAACGCTGAGGGGCCTTGGAGCAAGGAGCCTTATTATGTTTATTTCTCAAGTCTTTTCTGGGGAGGGTGGGCAGCTGCCTTTGGAGGGGGGCTGCCTGGCGTCCACATCAATTTACTTCACGGTGCAGCCCCCCAGATCAGCGCTGGAGAGGGAAAGCAGCCAGACCAGGCTGTCAAACCGGCAGACGACAGATCACAGTGACTGCAGGCCAGAGCTGACAACTCTCCAGGGGAATCCCGGCCCTGCAGCCAGGGTTCTGGTGAGCCAGGGCAGGTCTGAGGCAGCAGGATGCCAAGAGCCCCCGGCAGATCGGTGGCCCCGTTGCATGTCACAGCCTTGCTGGGCTCCTGAGTGTGGCTGGGGAAGTGGAGTGGATGCAGCTCGGGGAGCGACCGCAGCCCTGACAGTGCAGCAGCAGCAGCGGGATGGATCTGCGGCTAGCAGTTTCCAAGGAGCTTTCCTTGTTCTTCTGATCCTGCCCTGCAACCTGGAGTTGCACAGGCCCTGATAACGAAAGGGACTTCCGGGGTTCAACCACTCCAGCCCCTGCGTGCTTGGTGCAGGGGACGGGGAGGGCAGTGCGCAGGGTGTGCACGCACCTTCCCCCTCTCTTGGAGCCGTGTGTGTGGCCTCTAGATGTGCTCGCCTGCAGGCTCGGTTTCCAGGGGCGGGAATCGTGGCTAATGGGAGCGGTGGGGACGGAGTAGCATCTGCAAGCACAGGACTGCACAGAATCACCAGTTCCTTCTGGGAGCTGCACCAGGCTGGTGCCCCAATCCCCAGCCCGCTCCTGCACCCACCTCCCACTCACACTTGGGGGCAGGGGAGCAGCGGGACCTCCACGGGCCAGATCAACTCACTTGGTGGGCTCAATCTGGCCCCCAAAGGCCCTTTTCCCCCACCCCTGCTCTATGGTAATCGCATATAGTGACTTATTCCGCATTGTATTTGTACACTTGATATATTTTTTCCCTAAGTACAGTAGTTTCTGCTTGTCTTTATTACATTTTCTCCAGTTGATTTCAGACTACTTCTCCAGTGTATTAAATTCCTTTTGAATTCTATTCCTGTCCTCCAAAGTGCTTGCAACCCCTCCTGGTTTGGTATCTTCCACACGTTTCATAAACATACTCTCCCACTCCATTATCCAAGTAATTATTGACTGTAGAGAATAGCAGCAGACCCGGGACAGACTCCCTTTGGGACCCCACTGGCTATGCCCACCAAGTTTGACAATGAATCATCAATAACTACTCTTTGAGTACCTTTCTGTAAGTTATGCACCCACCTTGTAATAATTTAATCTAGACCACATGTCCCTACTCTGTTTATGAGCATGTCATGTGGGAATATATCAAAAGCCTTGCTAAAAATCAAGATATATTTGATACACAAGCATCTGCTCACATCCACTAGGACAGTTAACCAGTAACAAAATTAGGGGTATGGAATGGCTGCCACATGAGGATATAAGTCTGGGACTTTTCAGCTTGGAAAAAAGACAACTAAGGGGGAATATGACAGAGGTCTATAAAATAATATCTGGTGTGGAAGAAGTGAATAAAGAAGAGTTATTACTCCTTCCCATCACACAAAAACTAAGGATCACCAAATTAAATTAAAGGTTACAGGTTTAAAACAAACAAAAGGAAGTGTTTCTTCACACAACACATAGTCAACCTGTGGAACTCCTTGCCAGAGGATGCTGTGAAGACCAGGACTTCAACACGGTTCAAAAAAGAGCTAGATAAATTCATGGAGGCTAGGTCCATCAATGGCTCTTAGCTAGGTTGGGTAGGAATGGTGTCCCTAGCCTCTGTGTGTCAAAATCTGGGACTAGGCGACAGGTTTGATGATTCCCTGTTCTTTTCGTTCCTTCTGGGGAGAACCTGGCATTGGACACTGTCATGAAACAGGATACTGGGCTAGATGGGTCTTTGGTCTGACCCAGTGTGGCCGTTCTAATGTACTTATATTCTTTATGTAAAGAAGGAAATCAGATTGGTTTGGTATGATTTGTTCTTCACCAAACCAAGCTGGCTATTACTTATAACCTTATTATCTTCTAAGTGCTTACAAACTAATTATTTAATAATTTGTTCAATTATTTTCCCGGTATTGAAGTTAGGATGACTGGTGTATAATTCCTTGGGCCCTTTATGCTGCCCCTTTTAACAAGAGGTGTTAAGTTTGTCTTTCCCTAGTCCACTGGGACCTCATCTGACCTCCATGAGCTCCCAAAGAAAATTGCCATCGGTTTTGCGACTGCTTGAGTTAGTTTCTTATGTGCCATAGGATGAATTTTGCCAGGCTTTGCCACTTAAGTACATTAAGCTCTGGAAATTTCCACTACATGCATCTGACGAAGTGGGTCTTTGCCCACGAAAGCTTATGCTCCAAACACTTCGGTTAGTCTATAAGGTGCCACAGGACCCCTCGCCGCTTAAGTACATCAATTTATCTAAATATTCTTTAAGATGGTCTTTTCCTATTTTGGCTTTTGGTCCTTCCTCTTTGTTATTTATACTAAGGGTATATCTACACAACAGAGCTTTGTTGGAAAAACGACCATTTTTCCGACAAAACGTAAGGAACGTCCACACTGCAATTGCGTTCTTCCACAAGAAAATCAAAAGAACAGAGGGTTTTTTTTCTGACATTGGTAATCCTCATTCTACGAGGAAGAAGCCTTTTTGCGAAAGAACTCATTTGCAAAAAGGCGTGTGTGGACAGGGCAGAGGGAGTTCCTTTGTAAGAAGATGAAAGAGGAAAAAGCACAGGTGCCCTGGTGGCCATTCCATCCATAGCAATCACAGCTTACATGTGAGATAGCGTCCATTCAGTCTGGACACACTCTTTCGAAAAAGCAGATCGTTTTTTCGATGCACTTTTGCACTGTGGACGCTCCCTTTCGAAAGAAGTTGTTTTGGAAGATCTCTCTCGAAAAAAGCTTCTTCCGAAAGACGCCTGCAGTCTAGACGTAGCCTAATTGTCTAAAGTATCTGGTCACAATTTCTCTTTTTTAGTGGAGACAGAAGCCAAAATAAACATTAAACACCTCAGCCTTATTGATGTCATCTGTTAACTCTCCTTACCAGCAAAGTAGAGGACCTATGCTTTCCTTCATGTTTTTTATTGCTTCTACTGTATTTATATAACTTATTCTTTTTGTATTTTATGTCCCTTGCTAAAATTTGGGCCTTGTGCTCTCTGATTCTGTCCCTGCATACTTGTGTGATTCCTTTCTGCTCATCCTTAGCAATTGGTCCATGTTTCTACTTTCTTACAGGATTCCTTTTTGATTTTCAAGTCACTGAAGGGCTCCTAATGGAGCTCTATTGGCCTCTTACGATTCCACCTGTGTTTCCTTTTAAATGAGATTGTTTATGTCTATTCTACCAGGTTATTTTGAAATAATTAATAACTCCCAAAATAACTATTTTGAAATAAGCTTATTCCTCTTCACAAGTAGGAGTTATTTCAAAATCACAGGCTTGGTAGTGTGGACACTCGCCTTGATGTTTTAAAATAAGCAGAGTTATTTCGAAATCACTCCCAGTGTAGACGCCCTCACTCTTGCAGCTTTGACTTCAATAGGGACAGGATTTACCCTGTGTGCCTCAACTCTAACTGCTGCCGGGGGGAACAGTGGATACACCACTGAAAAACAAAGACACTGGTATACTTAAGAGATCTTCCCTTTCGCAGGCTGGTTCCAAAAGATCTAAGCAGCCCTACCGTGTAGGGAACAGTGCGCAACACTCCCTTGCAGCTCCAAACGCCTGCTGACAGACATCCAATCTACACACGCTTTCTCTTGGAAGCAACAGCTCTTTGGCAATTCTGCTATCATTCACAAACCAGAACATCATTCCTTGTCTGGGTACGTGCTATTTTCTGTCTCCAAGCCAAGCTTTTCCCCTTTGAAGTTGTTCCCCTCTTTGCGCTCTCACTCCTTCGTTGTTCTTTTATTTTTTTGTTTTGCTTCTCCCTCTCCTCCTTTGATGACTGCTTCTTTTTATGCATTTCAGTCTTTCTTCTGTGCTCTTTGTTGTACAAGTCGCTGGGCTTTTCTCCTCTTTCTTTTTTTAATGTTACTTTATTCTTCAGTCATTGTTATTCTCTCCTGGATTTTCTCTGGTCTCTCCCTGGCTCTGAATTTTGTTCTTTTTTGTGTGTTTTGTGCTTTGTCATCAGCTTTGTGTTTCCCCTTCTCTGCATCTTGTTCTTGTAGGGTTCAGACTTTATTATTTTTGGTTGTTTTATTATTAGTTTTCTGCATGCTTTCCTTTCATCCATGGAAAATAACTTGCCACTCTTGATGATGTTCTTTGCTATCTCTGTTTGATAAGTCAGGGCACATATCGCAGCATTAAGCTGTCGACTTTGGCTCTGCTGACATCTGCTCACTAAAAAGTGTATGTTCAAGGTGAACTGAAAACTCCATCCAGGCCAAAATCTCACCCTTTCCACTGGGCAACTTACCAAAATTCCTCCCTGCTCTTTGTGAAAATCTGCAAATTGTAGTGGGCTTGCAGCCATTTCTAATGAGTTGTTTATGTCAAAATGTCTGTGTTCTCAGTCTAGGTATCATACATTTTGCAGTCTCATGGGATATGAGATGGCTCAGGGGATTGGGCTAAAGCTGGTGGATTGTGGAGACTTTTCCAGTCAATTATGATCTCCCAGTCAATTGTGATCTGCTGCTAGAGCAGACTCCCTGTCAGCATGGCCCTGCACCACTCTTGGAAGGAGCCTCCATGTCCGTTGCCCCAGGCGTGTGGGAGAGGCCAGGGCCTCTGTGAGCTGCTCCTGCCTCTAAGCACTGCTCCTGCAGCTCCTATTGGCTGGGAATGGAGAAGAGTGGCCAATGGGAGCTGAGTGGGCAGTGCCTGCAGAGAGGGGCAGTAGGCGGCCCCTTCTGGGATCAGAACAGAGCCAGGATGGGCAGCCCCGCCCACTGGAAGCCGCCCAAGGTAAGTCCTGCAAATCAGGGGGCTGTACCCCAACCTCGCTTCTGGAGCCCAGACTCCAAAACCTGCCCTGTACTCTGAAGGCCAAGCCCCCAGCCCAGCCCTGAGCCCCTACCAAGAGCCAGCACCCCAACACTCCGCCTCAACCCAGAGCCCCCCTGCTGCACCCAGCTCCTTGCCCTAGCCCAGAGCCCCCACTTGCACCCCAACTCCCTCCCAGAACCCACACCCTTCACCCCCACCCAAATCCCAATCCCCTGCCCCAGCCTGGTGAAATTGAGTGAGGGTAGAGGAGAGTGAGTGACAGAAAGAGGGGTGATGGAGTGAGTGGGGAAGGGGCAGGGCCTCAGGAACAGGCGGGGCAGATCCTGGGTGGCCCTTAAATTCAAAAAGTGACCTTGGGCATTAAAAGGCTGGAGACCCCTGGGCTGAAGAGCGTGAACCCAGCATGGAAACCAAGGGCAACACTTGCACCGTCTTCCGTGGGACTGAACTGGGTCCCAGGTCACTAGTGACTAACAGTCACTATTACCCTTGTCCTGAGGCTTGTTGGATGGCTCTTGTGCGAGGAGCCAGTGGTCTCAGCCCATCTCCTGGTGGACAAAAGAACGGATGCTGGTAGCCCTGTGGGTGGTAGCCCTTCCCTGCCGGGGTAAGAATGCTTCCAGGACAGAGTGGGGAAAGCCTGCCCTCGCACCTCCGCAGACACAGAAATGGTGTCAGTCTCCCGACTGCCAATCTGCCTCTTTTCCAGACTCTTGTCAGTACTAAGTTCCCATGCACCATTACCTTGTACCGATGCAGCCAAAACCTGCTGTTCCCAATGTCACATTTTAACAGCAAGGGAGTGTTGCCTAATCACTTTGTAGGCTAAACTATGCAAATGTATGTAAATATTCATGCAAATTAGGTACCGCCCTTGGGTAAGCCTTCAGTGCAGTCCTTGACGACATAAAATTTCAGCAAACTTGACAGATGACACCTTCACAATCTATACAGATAATGGCAGCACAAGGGTGGAGGTTACCCAGCCCCTGGTAATGTGCCCCAGGGGGAAATTAATTTCTATCTCCAAAAGTGGCAATCAGTTTCACCTTGGTGCCAGCGAGTGCGTATCCCCCTGGCCAAGTATCCGCTCTCGGCTCTGCCGCTGGTAACCAGGCCATCCCAGGGAGCTGGATTATGCAAACCCCCTTCCTACAAGCTTTATCAGAACCAGGCCCGACCAGAACTATTTATCCAAAGCCCTGAACCTGGATAAAATCACCACCAGACCCAGCCGCCACCACTTTGGTTTTGCAAAATCAAAACAAGACCAGCAAGTCCTTGCAAATCAGAACCATTTGCCCAGCTCCTGGTCAAAATCCGAACCAGAGACCGGAGCCAATGTCCCACCAATTTAGTGGCAGGACTTTCAATGAATTCAGTGGCTTCTTGATCAAGTCCACTCTGGCGGGGAAGAAAAAAATAAACAGCCCCTGTGATCTGAGTCTCAACTTTCCTTCCCTCTTGTCTCCCAAGGAAACCTTGGTTGTCATTAAACACTGAAGACCAGGAAGGCCCCATTGATATGCAGAGTCAGAAGTACCTGGTGCATTATGGGGTTATTATCTTGTCTCCTTGGAAGGACCCCTGTCACGGAGCTGTTGAGTCCGTTCCAGCATGAAGCTGGGAGTTAGAATCCCTATAGGCACTAACAGGTTTCAGAGGCTTTCAACCAGCAGAAGAATCAGTCTTGAGATGTGCCTTTGAAAGGTCTCCCAGGCCTCTCCCTTGGATCCTTTGTTCAAGTGCCAGCTCAAATTGATTTCTTCTGTTTGTTTATTTGTCACTGTCCTGTGTCAGCTGGTGGAGAACTAAATAAAGCAAACTGAAGCTAGCTGGACCCACTCCAGTCCATGTCTCCCACCTGCTGCCCCACTTGCACAGATGTGTACAGAGAAGGAGATTTTAAAACACTCTTTTGAGGGCCATCGGTGTGTTTTCCACTTTATTTCCTGTGGGGGAGACATTTCCCAGCATAAGTGGTTCCTCCCTCCTTTTCCTTTTAAAAGCCCCTTGATCTTTATTTTATTTTCCTGCTCTCCTTCTACACAGTCACAAAGCCTAAAATCTGGACGTAACCACTTTGCTTTTCTCCGCCGGCGTGTTTTAATTTCTTGAAACACGGATCAGCCAAAGCCGATGTTCTGAACCAAGATGTTGGCAAAACAACTCAGGATATTCAGAGGGGCGGTGGAGGTAACAAAATGCACAGATATGGAGTATGCTCAGCATACCAGGGTTTTCAATATTCAAACCGAGGAGCAGCCATGCCAGCTGGGGGTAGGGGATATCAGTTAAACAGCCTACTTGACCTGCAGCCAAGCTATCTTGGGCTGGTTGGGTCAGTATTTGTCTTTATTTATAAGTGTGCCATGAGGTGTCTAGCACTTTGGATATATCAGGAAGTTGCTACATTTATAACATTCAGGGGTGTCGCTGTGTAGCCTACCGGGCGAGCCTGCTTGCTTGCCAATTAATCTTTCCCTGTGAATTGCTTATTTATGGGTTTGACTATCTGTCCCTCCCACTCGAGACTTGAGGAACCTGGACCTGAACTCTCTTGGCATGCCAGAGGCGAGCCTGGTTTTTTTGTCTCTTACTACCAAGTTACCAAGGAAGGTTCTGAGTCTATTAATCAAGAACTTTATAGTACATAATATCACAGGTCTCTCTAGAACCATCTGATTGCCTTTGTCACTCTGATTATTGTACCATCCAATTGCTATTTCATTACTGGTCCGTTTATCTCAATAGACATTTTAAGACTACTGTGGTGTCAGTATGAGCACCCTTGTCAGACCTTCAGAGGGTCCTTACAAACTCTGTGTAGCCTGATTCTGGAGCAAGAATCTTATTAGCGTTGGATCATACCTGCTGGTGAGTCTATAACCCATACTATCTAAACTAATAATATAAACCTCCTACAATCAGGTAGGGTTGCCAGATGGTTTAAACAAAAAAACTGAATACCACCCCCTCTCCCTCCCCCCCAAAAAAATACCAGGGAAAAAATTCTGTTGAGGAAAAAAAAAGGAGGAGACCAAAGTTGTTGAGAAAAAAAAAACAGCGTGGCCCCTTTAAGTAATGCTTTTGAGGCTTTTTGGCCCTAACAGGCTGCCGGCGGCCGCCCGCCATCTGGCCTTTCTGCGCCAGGCCAGACAGCTCCCCTGCGGAACCCTGTAAGCACCCGGGATTTTCGCCTCCTGGCCAGGAAAAAATCAGAAAATACTGGACATTTTAAGTGTCTGGTGTTTTCTGAATTTTTTTTACCGGACAGGAGGCAAAAATACCAGACCGTCTGGTTCAGTACCGGACACCTGGCAACCCTACAGTCAGGCAACACCTGTGAAGCACTGAGCACTGTCCGTCCCGGTTGATTTCAGTGGGTGTTGAGAGCTCTCAACAGCTCTTCAGATCAGTCCCTCTAGGTCTCCCCCATGTGCTAGGAGAATAAAGAATGACATGGGGACAGGGAGATACTGTTGTGGAGCAGAGTAAAAGGAATAGAGCTGATTGGCCAGGTAGGATGTCAATCACTCAGAAAGTCGAGGAGGGGATTTTCTTCTCCACAAAGGGTTCTGGGAAGGAAAGCCCTCTATAAAACTCTAGCTTGCAGCTGGGAGTCATAGTTGCAGAAGGAAGGGTCACCTGGAGGAGCCTGACCTACTGGTATATACCATGGAAAGTAGCTTTGTTTTTTTACAATAAAACTTTTAAAAAATCCTCTTAACTAGGTGTTGCAGCTTTATTGGACAACTTTGCTGCTCAAGTCTGCCAGGCAGCCCTGTGCCCAATGAAAGTCCCCTCGTTCAGATGAGCTATAAAGCAAGGTGCAACCCATTCACAATAATTTAAAAAGACTCACCGTGCTCTTTGCAAGGGAAGAGGCTGGGAGCGTTGTGTTTGGGTAAAACCCAAAATAGATCCTTACATTTTGACTAGTGAAAACTCCACCCAGAGCCTCACAGTACAATACACACAGGATACGCCTTGGACAGGACTCTTGTGTAGTGCTGCTTAAAAAAAAGGGGGAACCACAGCATCCCCAGTGGTGAGTGAAGCCCCAGCTCCCAGAGTCATGTGATCACACAAGACTCTCAGCTTCTATTAAAAAAAAAAAGTTTCTAACATTCACTGCTGTGAACCAACACGTGCAACCCAAGTTCACCCTAAAGGTTCAAAAACCTGAAGGTAAATTAAAAACAAACAAACTTCATTTGTATATTGTTATGTAGTATTAATTAACAGCTATTCATTACGAGCTCCCAATTATTTACTCCAGGATTTCTAAGCCAATTGCAGCATTTTGGGGGAACTGAGTCATGATCTTTGAATGCCGGGGGTTAGCAATGCTGGGAGCTGTTGGAAATCCCTGTTAAGGAGTGTGACAGGGCAGCTGCACCGCACTGGCCTAACAGGGGTTAAACCCAGCCCAGGGAGAGGGCTGAGAGGGGGAGCACACAGCTGTGGCAGGTGGCAGCCAATGAGGGCCCAGCTGGGGCTGTATAAATAGGGGCTCCTGGAGAGGAGGAGCACACTTTTGCTCCAGTGGTGGAGCAGGAGGGACCAGGTTGCTAGGGAAGCTACAGAGGCTTCCTGAGTCAGAGCCGGGCTGGGGAAGGGCAGGTCGAGCTGGGGAGCTCTGGCCAGGCAAAGTCCCCGGCTGAGGCCTTGCTCTCCAGGCCTGAGGATAGCAGGGCTGCAGGGAGGGAGCAGGTCCACCCCCTTGCCAATGCTGAGCGGTCATTTCAGACTGCAGTTTGCCCTGAGGCAGGGGCTAGATGACGACTGGCAGTGGGTCACTGAGGCAAGGTGGGTACAGGGGGATGGGTTCCCTGGGAGGGGAGGCCCCTCGAGTGTAGGGGCACTGCTGAAGGGCAGTACTGGGAGGAAAGAGAACCATGGGCTGGAAGGACACGGGGCCTGAACCTCTATAGGAGACAGGTAACTGAGGGCGAGATACCAGCCAGCAGAGAGCGCTCTGGGGCTGAAGAGCTGCTTCCCTGAGTAACCAGCAGGTGGTGCCACGCGCATGAATCTCGACCCGTTACAAGGAGTTTTGATTGACTCACGGGCCGGGTTGTAGCTCTCCTCAAGTCTCCCCTGTACCACTAAGTGTCCTCTAAATGACCATCCCCTGAAGGCTGGTAAGAGCTTGTGCTTGAATTGGGTTTAGCTCCCATCAGCTCTCATCCTCATTACAACCTTTTTCATGACACTGACATTCAGATTTGAAACCACACGCCCGCTGCTGTTTGATACGGATCTCAGATGCAAATAAAACCTCCAGGCCCAGGTCAGCGTCTGATCTTCGATACTTGAGTCTTTATCGCTGCAGGTCACATGTTATCTGCTCTTGATCTTCCCTTCCTCAGGTCTGAGCAGTAGCTGTCTTTGCAGACTGCAAAGCAAAACCGACCTCTGAATTCTCCAGCCTTGCATTAGCAAACACCGAGACTGAGCACTTACATTGCCGCTGATACGTTAACATTATTCTGAGTCTTAGCTAATCCTCCCTGCCTGACGAAGCAATAGCTCCATTTTGATGAGTAATCAAGCACCGGCAGCACCAGTGGCCTGGCACAGGAGAGATCTATACACCAAGGAATAACTATGATTTTCGTGGACAAATTCTCTGCTAGTGTAAATGAGTACAACTCCATTGAAACTAACAGAGCTGCCCCCATTTACACCAGCAGACAACTGGGTCCCCAACAGGCAGGTGTCTCTCTTTCAAGGTACTGACATCGTGGGAGCAAATTCTGCTCCTATTATAAAAACCAACCAAACTTTTACCATGTTTCAGTGGGAACAAGACTGGTCCCTGTACCATTACTTGGACTGACCGTTCTGGTCTTTTATCTGATGAACATCCTACAAAGTATACAATTAAACCTGAACTGCTACACACACACACACACACACACAGGACCCTTTAAATTGCTGCCAGAGCACAATGCAGCGCGCACACACACACGCACGCACACACGCACACACGCACACACGCACACACACACACACACACACACGCGACTCTTTAAATTGCTGCCAGAGCACCGAGCACCACACTCCAGACTGTACTGAAGGGCTAGTGGGGTGAGGCTAGCCTCCAGCCCCGCCCCTTCCAACCGAGGCCCCGCCCCTTCTGGAAGTGTGGAGCCAGTCCCCCTCTCCTTCACCTCCCCCTTGCCAAAAGGCCTGGCAATTCTGCTGGCTGCCCCACTTCCATGTCCTGAAAGGGAAGAAGACATGGACAACAAAGGGAAGTGGAAAGTCAGCGGCACCCAGCTATTGCAACTGGAAGCACATTTCTGAAGCCACACAACAGCTGAGCTCAGCCTCCTCTTTTCTGCATGATGCAGTTCATCCTCCTGCTGAAGTTTTAATAGGTCTCCCTGCTTCATCTTCTGACCACGCATCAAAGCCAGCATTATAAACGAAAGTTTAAAAGCCAAAGTTGTGAGATTTCATGTCTCGGGGGCCCTCGGGCATATTGTGTTGTCATTGAAGAGACTTTTTTTTCCCCCCTGAGTTAAGGAGCAAGTTGTTATTGGGAAGAAGAAAAAAACAACCTGCTTCGAAACACTTGCTAATGAGATGAGTCTCCCTGACACATCCTTCGGCATGGCATCCTCTCACAACAGCCCACTTGGATCAATGCTGCCGAGTCTGACAGGCAGCAGCTTGCTTTATGCTGCGGCGCTGGAGAATGACATGTATAACCCCTGCGAGGTGTACGCCAGGGTCTATCTGCTGCCAAGTGAACCCCTGCCCTCAATCTGTGAGGTGCTGAGAATCCTGGCTCCACAGCAACAGTGTAGGCAGGCCCTGATTCGGCGAGGTATCGAGGCACTTGCTGGTTTCACCGGATGCCCCGAATACCCATAGTTCTGCAATCACAAGAAAAGGCTTCTTTTGGCATTAAAAATGGAGCTGAAAGTAGCAGTGTCTCTGGCAAAAAGGGGAAGGTGTCAGCTCTGACTATAGAGAGACCAAGTGGGAAAGGAGATATCTTCTAGCAGATCAACTTAGTTGGCGCAAGAGACAAAATGGCAAGCTACACATAGTTCGAATCATAAATCAGATGGTCCGATAAAAGGTATTACCTCACCCACCTTGTCTCTCTAACATTCTGGGGCCAATATGGCCATAACAATGCTGTAAACTGACTATAAATGAACAACTGTGAAATGCAGACACTTGATAAGGGAAGTTAAAGGTATTAATAAAAACCCTATGGCCCATAGGATTAAGGACAGGAAGGAGGAGAGTTCTTTATATACATGGGTGACTGGAGAAGGGTAACGGGGGGACACCACTCACCAACCTGAGGGCACACTGGCACAACTCTCTGCTGTCCCAGGCCCAACCTCTCCCTGCCCCTGCTTCAGAGGCTCCTCACCCATGCTCTGCCCTTCCCCACCCTTGCTCCACCCCCCGTCCTGCCTCTTCCCCCTCCCACCAAGTGATGTGGCCTCCAGTCACGTCGCTCCACTTCCCGCTCGTAAATCTAGAACTGACCTACGCTTACCGTAACCCTGAGTGTGACACATCCAGAGGAGAGCGGCAGGTTGAGTCAATTGGTGACTAGGGGTGGGGGGAAGGAGTCCCTCCACCTGTGGCTGGTCAGCCCCTTGCCCTTCTTGATCCCAATGCTTGCTGCACATGCCCCCGCAGGCTCCCCAGGAGGTGTGTATGTGTACCTATACCAGGAGGAAAAAAAAAATCCTAGCAAAGGCACAGATCTGTCACTAGCTAGAGAAGGGATAGCATGGACATAGTGGCTATGTCTAGACTGGCAAGTTTTTCCGGAAAATCAGGCCAGTGTAGACAGCTGGCAAGTTTTCCCGGAAAAACTTGCCAGCTGTCTACACTGGCTGCTTGAATTTCCGCAAGAACACTGACGATCTCATGTAAGATTGTCAGTGTTCTTGCAGAAATACTATGCTGCTCCCCTTCAGGCAAAAGTCCTTTTGCGCAAAAGGGCCAGTGTAGACAGCTCAGATTTGTTTTGTGCAAAAAAGCCCCAATTGCGAAAATGGAGATCGGGGCTTTTTTGCGCAAAAGCGCATCTAGATTGGCACGGACGCTTTTCTGCAAAAAGTGCTTTTGCGGAAAAGCGTCCATGCCAATCTAGACGCTCTTTTCCGCAAATGCTTTTAACGGAAAACTTTTCCGTTAAAAGCATTTGCGGAAAATCATGCCAGTCTAGACGTAGCCAGGATGTTTCGGCACAACATTCAGATTAAACCATTAGCATGGCACAAAATGAATTCAGCACATGTTAAAAACCGACTATCCGACAGATCTCCAAATATACTTGGGAATGGGGAATTATCCTCCCCTAGGGCTGCTTCTGGGGCGGTCCCCCAGAGATCTGTTACGACTGTATGCTTTTCAACATCTGTATCAGCAGGCTAGAACAAAATACACATTTTATCCCGGGTAAAGTTTGCCGAGGACAAGTTTCACTTCAGTCAAGAGGGCAGCTCCACAGAGTGACTGAGATCACTTGTCTAGCTCATCTGAACAACACGTATTTTAATACAGGTTGGACCCCCCTGGTCCAGCCCCCGTGGCACCTGACCGGTCTCAAAGGAGGGAGTTTGCCAGTTCAGGGGAGGTCAAGCCCTTTGCTGACAGACTCCAGGCTTCCTTGCCCATGGCCACCAGGTTCCTGGCTCCACGGCCAGCCCCTGGGTCACCAGGGCTCAGCTGCTCCAGGGCTCCCAGGACTCCTCTGTCCCAAGCCAGGGCTCTCTGGTCCAGGGGCTCTGTGATCCAGCAACATCCGTGGTTCTGCCAGACCACAGATGTTGCCAGATCAGAGTCCCAGACCAGAGAGGTTCAACCTGTAGTGCCAAACACAAGGTCTAGGATCGAAACAGAAGTTGAAAATGTACAGGTTTGGGACCGTACCCTGGGAAGCCCTGACTCTGAAAAGAATTCAGGGGTCACAGGAGGTAACTAGATGAACATGAGCTCCCAGTGGCTAAGATGGCTAGCAGGGTCCTGGGATGTAACAGCAGGGGAACTGAGTTCACAGATAGGAAATGGTATTATCACTGTGTATACAGCACTGGTGAAACCATTACTAGATAAGGTATCCTGTTCTGGGGCCCTCACCTCGAAAAGGCTGTTGAAAATCTGCAGAAGGCTCAGAAAAGAGCAACCAGAATGATTTGAGTTCTTGAAAACCTGCCTGACATTGAAAGTCCAGGAAAAGGTTAAGGGGTGACTTGAACATGGTCTATAAGTACCTCCCTGGGGAGAGGTTTCCTGCCAGAGGGCTCTTTAATCTAGCAGACAAAGGCATAACGAGATCCAGCGGCTAGAAGATGAACCCAGCCAAGTTCACACTGCAAAGAAGTCATGACTTTGTAACCAGGAGGTACGTGATAATTGGAACTATCTAACTAGGCATGTGGTGGGTTCCCTCTCACTTGGAGCCTTTACATCAAGACGAACATCTCTCTAAAGGATACACTCCAACTCAACCAGAAGTTATGGGCTTGCTGCAGAAGGAGTCGCTCCATAAAATGGTCTGAACTGTATTATTCAGGTCAGCCGAGGTGATCATACCTGTCTCTACTAACTAGGGGTGTTAAATATCGGTTAATTGAATAGTTGGTTAACCTCATGAATTCTTATTGGTTACTCGACTATTCTGTAGTCCCCGGGGGTGAGGCTGGCATCCAGTGTACTCCGGCCCCACTCCTGAGGAGCCCCCTGCCACTCCACGCTGCTGCCTCTGATAAAGAGGCAGCAGCGTGCGTTGCCAGGAGGAGCTGGTCTGTGAGGGGAACCAGTTTAAAAACCAGCTCCCCTCATGGACCAGCTGCCTGCCACCCTATGCTGCTGCCTCCAATACAGAGGCAGCAGTGCGGGGTGGCAGCAGCCCCTGTCCAGGGGGGGCCTGAGCTCCCAGACTCACTGTGAGCCAGAACTGAGCTGGGCTGCCTGCCCACCTGGCTCCTAATACACTTTAAATGCAGAGCCGCAGTGGGGGTAGGACCCAGATCTGATGCAAGCTGGGACTGAGCTGGGCTGCTGACCAGCCTGCTAAAAAATGTACTGGAGGCCAGGGGGGAGGGGAAATGCATGTAGCCTATAGCATTAACCTATAAGCTTTTGCTTCTCGGTTAATTGACTACACTATTGCACCCCTACTGCTAACCTTAACGTTGGTGACTCCCATGAGTCTATGACTTTTCAGCATGTAAGCGCTCCCACTGACCGCAATGAGACTGCCACGGCTCACATTTCAGGCAGGCCTTAGTGCTTTTCTGCAACAGAACCACAGTGCTTAGCGCCTTGCAGGATTGAGCCCTTATACCTCTTATACGCACCTCTTCTTTCTCACGTCCTGCTGTTTTCCCCTCTTGCCGCACATTTTCCTTCAACGTCTCCATTTCTCCTTTCACGTCCCTTTTTCTGTCATCCTGTCTCCATTTTTCCTCCAGGCCTTTCTAATACTCTTCCCCCATCTTCTCTCCTTTTTTGTGTCCCTTCATCAACCTCCTCCAATTTCCTCTATTTTTCTATTAGCCTCTCCAAACAGCCAGCCTGTCTCGGACTATACTTCCTTAATTCAATCAATTCATTGATGTTTGCAAAGTGCCCTAGAGATGGTAAGTATTATCCCCCCTACCTCCCATCTTTCTCACTCAGCCTAGATCTCCTTCCCCCACTGCTGCAGCTCCTTCCATGACACCCCGGTGGTCACTGCTGCATGATTGTTATGTCTTTCATTTCCCTTCCTTAGGAGTCTGTGCTACCAAGAGAAAGGAGTGATTTTTTTAAAGCAGCATATTAAGTGTACAGTGCACAGCACCAACCAAAAGGTTGACTAAGAGCTCTGTATTCAAGAGAGAAATATACTCCCGACCCTGGAACAGCCCATGCATGAGAGGCTGCAGGAGAACTGTGCTCTCATTGGATTGCAGAGTGCGTTGGTAGATACCACTGCTGCTGCCAATACGAGGTCTCTGCATGCATTTCTACGGCCCACGGGAAACGGATGCTCCTCACTTCATCCGGACTGCAAATCACTCACATGCAAAAACATCAAATGAAATGAAGTGGCTGGCATGTTGTGATGATTTTTTGGGCCTCCCTCTAGCCAGAATCTCCCATCTCTTCTGAGAGCTGGGTTCCTCTCTTTATTCATTCATACCCCTTCAACTCATTGGTCCAATAGTGGAATTACAGCTTCCCTGGTGTCACTAGTGCCAATGAAGTCCCTCTGAGAATTATTTTCCCCTTTTCCCCTCTTTCACCTTTACTTAGTTTGCCAAAACTGTTCCAGTTTCATTTATAGAGTGATGGCAAGAATGGAGGGGATAGGCAGAGAGAAGTCCTAAGCCCAGCAGCTGTTTATGATAAAAAGAGGATTAGATGTCTCATATCCTAGTTATATTAAATTAAATCCCAGGTATCTTTCTGTTTATAACTCTCTCTGTCTCTCAAAAACACACATGCACTTGTATGGGCATAAACCATCCATCTTATCATGACAAGATAGCCTCTGAAAAAGAGAGAGAGAAAAAAAACCCCAGCCCTCTGGCCCTGTGCCATCCCTGCTCTTATAAACCCTTGTTAACTGCTGTAATGAACCAATCCAGGAGACATATTAATAATGACATGAAGAGACACATTTATTGTTGATTGTTGAGTCACTGGGAGATTTACCGCAGGGTTGCTACAAGCGAAGGTCTGGCCCTGCAGAAGTGCAATTAAAAACAAATTGAATACAGGGACAAAGAATCAATAATCTAACCGGGCAACTTTTAGTTTTGCAAAATACACATATAAATTAATTGACCTGAACACAGTTGCTAACTGGTCATTAATGCCTGTTTGCTAGCCAAGCTGAGCATGCCCTACAGCTCATTAAGTCGAGGCACAGGTACGTCCTGCTTGTGTTGCCCCCGACATTGTCTGGCTGTGGTTCCACGGGGACTGAGCCGCCACAAATGCCAGCAGGGATGGGACTCAGGGAGGGGACCCACTTCTCTAATGACAATGCCTCGAGGTGCTTGTTAGGATCCGCAGGAGTAAGTGTTGTCCCAACACGTGGTAAGAAGCAAACCCAGTCCACATAATTTGCGGTCTAAACAGACCAAACAGACAAAGGGGGGAGGGGAAAAGCGAACCCAATGTTACAGCGGTGGATGTGAGGCCGAGACAGATTAAGGCAGCGGAGTTCAAACTTCTTTTCTCGTGACCCAGTTGAAGAAGTTCATTGATGCGCACAACCCGACATAATCTGACGTGAGTGTGGGCTCCGGGGTGGGGCTGAGGGGGAGCTTTGGGGGATAGGAGGGAACTCCGGTTTTGGCAGGGGCAGGGCCAGGGCAGGAGGGGCTTACCTCGAGCAGCTCCCGCTCAGCGGTGCAGCGGGGGAGAGGGGAGGGACCTAAGGCAGCTTCCTGCCTCTCCTACCACCACAGATGGTGCCATCCCCAGGACTGGCCAGCAGCAGGTTCCCAGCCAGTGGGAGTGCGGAGCTAATGCTCAGGGCGGGGGCAGTGCGCGGAGTCCTGCGTGCTCCCCCCCCCCCCCCCCCCCACACACACACTTCCCCCACTTAGGAGCCAGGCCTGCTGCCGGCCACTTCTGGGGCGCAGCACAGTCTGGGGTGCCAGGAGAGGGAGGTCGCTCACCTGATCCCTCTGAAGCAACGCAGACCCAGTACTGGATCGCAGTCCGTGGTTTGAAAACCTCTGGATTAAGGGGCCATCTACATTTAAACGTGCCAGCCCTGCCCGCCCAGCTAGCCTGGGGAGAAACAGCAGTGTAGGCGGTAAGGGACGGATTCAGAGGGGGAGAGTCGAGCAGTGTGTCCCTGCGCTTTGCAGGGCTCTCGGCAGGCCTACGCAGTACCCCCCGTACACAGTTGTTGACTCGAGTCCCACGACTTGAACTCGAGTCCGACTTAAGTCGCCTAGGTGACTCGACTTGAAACTCGACTTGGGTTCATTGTTTGCGACTTGAGACTTGACTTGAGACTTGCTAATTTTGTTAAATTGACTTGGTGAAACAATTGTCCGAAAATGCCGATATTGATGGCGTGTACAAAAGTGACTTGACATTTTTTAAATTAAGACTTGAGACTCAACTTGGGACTTGACTCGAAAGCGACTTTAGGGACTCGACTTGAGACTTGAACTGTAGTGATTTGAAACTCGACTTGGACTTGACAATGATGACTTGAAGACAACACTGCCCCCGTAGCTACATGGCTGTGTGTAACCCCGTCGTACCCCCTGCTCCTCCTTCGCCAGAGCCTTCCCTTGCCACAAGGACAGGCCGTGAGAGGGGCAGATGCTGCCTGCCTTTCCCAGCGATGTGTGCTACACATCTCAGTGGTACCTGTCCTCTACCCACTGCCAGCAGGGTAGACCCAGCGTAAGGCCTAGCATTGGAACAGCACCTGAAATGACTTCGGTGCCTAAGACCCACTTTCAACAGGGACTCGGGCATTTAGCCTGAGACTCACTGAGAATTGATGGGCCGCGGGCTCCCAAGTCCTTCCAACGCTTTTGCAAATGAGCCGGGTCTCTCCTGAGCCCACCAGGCTTTGCAAGGATGAGCAGCACAACAGCCAAGCTGGCGGGAGGCTCCATTGCCAAGCTGGCGGGAGGCTCCTAAGTCACTTAGATGCTCTAGAAAACTGCTCCCCGGGCACGTTTATGCTACGCGGAAGATTGACGCTGCCGGGGTCCATCTTCTGGGGTTCGATTTAGTGGGTCTAGTACAGACCCGCTGAATTCAACTCAAAGGACGCCCCTGTCAGCACCGGGAGTCCTGCTCCTCCGGAGGAGTCAGGGAAGCGTTTGCTCCCATTTGCTCCGGGCAGCATGGAAATGCGATGTAAGATACCGCGACTCCAGCTACGTCATTTACGAGGCTGGAGTTGCATATCTTACTTCGACCTTCCCATGTAGTAGAGTCCAGGCCTAAGTGACTTGCCCAAGATCACTCAAAGAGCTGGTAGCAGAGGTGAGAAGGAGCCTCCCAGATCTCCTACGTTCCAGTCCCGCACGACAATGGTATCCTCTTGTTATCCAGGGGAGAAGGAGCAATCACAAAGTTCAGATCGCAATGCAGTTGTGTCCAGAGGCTGGGTCTCCTTGCAGTCAGCATTTGGGGTCAGGCCTTTCGCCAGTTTTCAGGAGTTTCCTGCTTCACCTGCAGACGTTTGCTCTGTCCTGAGACGGCCCTCACGGGTTCCTTCATTTTATTGCTGCATTCTGGCTGCCGTCTCCCTGAGGCAGCAGAACGAGGGGGAGGGTCTTGGAAGTGCCAACTTTCTCGCAGGGCTCTGGCACTTCCACTGGGCGTAACTCGGTAAAAAATAATGATCCTTTGCCCTCCTGCGGCAGCTTCTCTGTGAGACTCTGAGCAGTCCGTGAGCATGAACAAGAGTGAATTAATGATTGTTATCCCCTTTTAAAAGATGGGGAACCACAAGGCAACTAGCAAACGTAGCCCTGTGTGACACTGCAAGCCAAGTGGCAAGACCTGGCAATAGAATTCAGGAATATTGATGCCCCTCCTTTGCTCTGACCACTAGACAACATTCCCTCTCCTCAGGCACTGCATGAAAAATGAGGTTGACATCATGTATACACTGCAATTACTGGTCCAAAATGTCACCGCTTACACTAGAGATAGTGCAGCATTTGGGCTTTTCATTTAAAATGTACATGAATTTCATGCTGACTGACAGCCCCAGAAACTGGGATTTGTACCTAGCCACTGAACAGGGACAACATGCAATGCGATTGTGCAAATACGCCTCTCTTTCCCTGCAAGCCTCAACCTTAACCAGGAAGAACCAACCGCAGAGTTAAAGATGGGCAGTCAGTCTCCATGGCCCATTTAGTCCGTGGCCTCTCTGCTGAGATAGGCAATTACCGTCGACACTGGGGGGTTTGCTCTGCAATATTGCCTGCTCTGGACAGGACCTCAGGCCATCAAAGAGCTGTCAGAGCAAAACAGTTCCCACTCATTATCCACTAGGGCAGCGGGAAAGAAGCCATACATGTTTCTGTCTCTCCTATTACCAGTCCTTGATGGCTCCATCGAAATGACAATTGGGCGGCACCCACTCATGGATTCTTGGAGGGACAAAAGGAAGCAAATGAATTTGCTTTGAAAAAGGCATGGGGGGAGGGGTATCCCCTCCCAGAGGGCCAGTCCTAGTGGAATACCACCAGATCTAGGTGGTTGGTGGGCGAGCTCGAATCTGGTACCTCTGAAGCTTGGTGTGCAAGACTCTACTGCAAGGCGGGCAACCTGTGGGCCATTGAAGTCCGATGTGTTGCCCACCAGACATTCTGTTGACTGTTGCTGTGCACAGGGCTGCCAGATTCCTTTACTTTTTCCTCCCACGATTGCTAACGTGCCACACATTCAAAGCCAGGGCACATGAAGGGCAGCGGGTGCTGACTGCACACAACATTAGCAGTGAGAGCCGTATGCTCCCTCTGCAGCCAATCACAGCGCTGCTAGGGTTCCATCGGCGCCCCCTGCAAATTCTAGGTGCGCACGCGCAGTGACACCATCTTGATTACAACAATCTTGGGGCCCACTCGCTAGCCTCACTTGTCCATCGCGGCATGAGCTGAAAAACACACAGCTCCTACCTGAGGCTGTCGCGGACTCATCAGTCCGTGGTCGGTCTAGGTGTGACGAGAGGGGAGCAGTATCATAACAAGCAGGCATGGTTACACTAGCAGTGGCAATCACAGAGAAGGAAATAATTAATGCATTTCCCCTGAACAGAAAGCAGTGAAGTGAAAGTCTCTTTACATGATCAAATTATCCTGGATCTAGGTTAACCAGCTTCCACTGCAGTGTGGTCATTTGTACCAACATTTTCCAACTGGAAGTTTTTAAATTGAAAAATGCAGATTCTGCAACTCTGGACCGTTTCACAAAGTTGTGTTGGTTTTGACAGACAGTGCATGTTGAAACAAACAAAATGATGCAAAAAACCCAGGTTTCGATTTTTGGATTAAAAAAATCACTTTTTGCTTAGAAAGATCTTTCAGTTAAAAAAAAAAAGACTTTTTTTTTTTAAAGCTCAAAATCTCAATTAAAATTTTCACCGAGACTAGACAAACTGTTTTGTTCAGCCTGAAACTGACAGTATTTGGATTAGCTGAAAATTTCAATAGGCCTTTGTCAGGGGCGGCCCGAGGTGGGCTGCTGGCAGCTGGCGCCCCAGGCGGAATGCGCGATCGGTGCCCCCACCTCCACAGCCCTCAATGGCGTGACATCATCATCGGGCGCCCCGTTTAACAAGGCGCCCTACACGACGGCCGAGTCGGGCTATATGCACGAGCCGCCCCTGGCCTTTGTTTTTAAGTCGACCTGAAACAATTCCCGCCCTGCCCCCAGGTTTTCAATGGTCAGCCAACCACAAAAATCAGTCGTTCGCACAGTCACTTGTGGCCTCCCCCACCATTCTGACTACATTTAGAAGGAATGGCTAAACTAGGACATTGACCCACTGCCAAGACCTTTGCCTTCAATTCTCTGAGCATGTCCTCAAAATGGTTTAACTTATAGTAACTGATTGGACAAAACCAGTTTCCAAGCACTTTCTGATTTTGCCTTGTCCACACTGGCAGTAGGACCACAGGCGCCAACTCAGCAGGTACTCTGGGGCTGGAGCACCCGTGGGGAAAAACTGAAAGATGCTGAGCGCCCACCGGCAGCGTAGCTCCCTCCTATCTTCCTCCCCCTCTGCCCCGTGACTCTCACCTCCTTGCGGTACCACTGATCAATTCCTCTCCCACCCTCCCAGCACTTCTGGAGTGCCACAAACAGCTGATTCACAGCATTCCGGATGCTCCAGGAGGGTGGGAGAGGATTGGAGGACAGGGCATTTTCTGGGGGAAATGGGGAGAGTGCTGGGGCGAAGCGTGGAGGAAGAGGTGGAATGAGGCAGAGTGGGGGCAGAGTAGGGATGGGGCTTGAGGAAAGGGATGGGGCCTGCTGCAGAGGGGGCAAGTCGAGCACCCCCTGGCTAGAGGGGAAAGAGTGCCTCTGAGTTGAATTGCTTCAAATAACACCTGGCAACAAGCTTCCTTAGCACTGGCTCTCGTGATCACTACCCCAGAAAGTCCTGGAGCCTGGGACAGATTCAGTCATCTGGATAGCTAAGAACTACGGACCAAATTCACAGCTGGCACAAGCGGGGAGACTGCTGCTAAAGTCAACTGAAGGATGCCTGGTTACACCCGAGGCAAAGTTGGCCCTGGGAGCGGAAACAAAACATTTCCAGAGCAAGCTCAGCTAGGGACGTCACAATCCCCAACCTTCTGGATTCTTGAGCCCGTAAGGGAAAAGGTCTACATTGCAGATTGCACAGCTGCGAAAGCCACGGCAGCGGGTCCCTTGGATCACTACCTCCCTGAGCCCTTCTCGGCTGCACGCAGTGCTTGGCACAAGTGTCTCGGTGAAGTAAGAGGCTTTTTCGTCTTGTTTTAAAGAGATAAGATAATCACACCAGGATTTTAGGAGGCAAGATATTGGTTGTTATGTGCAGAAGATTTATTAAGAGTTGGAGAGTGCGGAGGGAGAAAATAAGAGGCAAAGCTATAATCTCTCTCCCTGTCTCACACACACGCTCATTGCAGACATCACCCTGGCAGCAAAAAAGAGAGTCTCTTGCTTTCCATCTGTTTCCTGCCCTCTGACTACATTACATCCAGTCTCCTCTCCTAAGACTGGTCCCCAGCGAGTCTTTTCCAGTCTTCACTATTAACCCCATGGAGGCAGAAGAGGGGGCTATAGCTAAGCATAACCTTGCCCCCTTGTAAATTCCATTTCAGATCAACCATTTACAATCCCAGGACCAAATGCATCCCTATGACCACTCCAGGGACAATACCTGTTGTACACAGATGGCACCGATGGGAATTTTAAACTCAAAGTGAAACTTAACATTTTAACTGGTTCCAATTTGAAATTAGACATATCAGCACCCAGCTGCATCACATAAGCCCCGATTCAGCAAGGTACTTAAAGTATATGCCTAGCTTTAACCACCCAAGTAGTTACATAAAAGCCCCAGTTCAGAAATAAGGCAATCACTCTGGGATTTTTATAATTAATTAACTTACAATACAGTCAAAATGTCATGGCAATGGCTGTTTGCCTGAGAATTCAGGGCAAGATGGACAAAATTTGAAAATCATGCATATGGGGATAAATTATTGTAAGATTAGCACAAAGAATTTCAGCATAATCAAACCTAATGCCTTGGTGTCAAACCTGCTTCTTGAACCCTATCCTAAATGCAATCCATATCCAGTTCTGAAACTTGCCTTCTCAACCTATCTCTAGTTACAGTAAAATACAGATGAACCTCAAGACAGTCCGGGGAACTACAGGCCAGTCAGCCTCACCTCAGTCCCTGGAAAAATCATGAAGGGGATCCTCAAGGAATCCATTTGGAAGTGCTTGGAAGAGAGGAAAGTGATCAGGAATGGTCAACATGGATTCACCAAGGCAAGTCATGCCTGACCAATCTGATTCGCTTCTATGACGAGGTAACTCAAGTGGGTTCACATATTATGGTGTAAAATGCCCCCAAGTATCAGGGATGGGCGGGGGGCTGACAGAACTGCCAGGCCTCTGGGCAAGGTGTGGGGGAAAGGGGCTCTGTGCTCCTGGAAAGGGCAGGACCTTGAGCAGAAGTGGTGGGGTTATGGGCTAGTCTCCCCTGCCAGCCCTTCACCGCCACTGGGCACTCGAGTGGTGATTTAAAGGGCCCAAGGCTCCAGCTGCTGATTTTGCAACTTTTGAATTGCCAGAATCCAGGGCAATTGCACCTTTGTCCCCCTTCCTTCGTCCCATTGGTGGGCCTGGGGACAGGGAATGTATGAATTAGATAAAGACAGGATAGAGTAGATAAATGGATTAGGGTTATAGAGAGAGGCTTCTTAGAATCCGTTGACTCTGCAAATTGAGTGGCATATCTCACAAGATCAGGCTTTTTTATGAGGGGAGGGCATATTTGCTTTCCAGACCCAGTTAAATGTCAGATGTGTGGATGGATAGAGACGGGGAATCTGCAGCCAGGGAAACACTCCGGCAGCTGCTTTGTCCGAGTTCGGGTCTAGAAATGGAGGGGAGGGAAAGGTCCAGGAAGTTATTTTGTGCATCCCAAATCAGTGTTGCCTTTCCCTGGGGACAACACTTGGATTATTTTAGAATGCTGGAGACAGCATGCAGGGCATCCCAAAGGGACTATGCCAGTAAATTCCATCAGAGGCTTGGCGAGAACAGCAGACAATGATCTGGGCAAGCAGTGAGCTAACCGACGCTTAGATCTATACATAATTAACCGGGTAGGTGACAGATTTGGGTAGGTTTTTCTCTTCCTTAATGACAGCTGATTGGTGGCAGTCATCAGACCTTAGCATTTCTAAATGGAGAGATGATAAATAATAGTAGGAGGGTTTTTTTAAGAGGCAGGTTGGGGCCCAGAAATTTTTCAGATTTGCTCATTGCAAAATCAATACCCATCAGCTGTTTGAAATTAAAGGAAAGATTAGGTCCGGGTTTTATACATGCCTTATTGTATTCTGAGAGCTTTCTACTCAGGCAGATAAATCTTCTTTAAGAGGATTAGGAAACTTTCATTATCTTTATCTAACCTGAACTAACACTAACTCTGAAAAATTAATCTATAGACTGGACAAAACCCGATAGCTGTGGCAAAGAAGCAGGGATCTGGAGTTACTTTCTAATTGAAGTGGGCGGGCGGGTGGGTGGCGAAGGGAGGAAATCAGGTTAGTGCCGAGAAAAACAAGAGCCCCTCATGGGTGCAAAGCTGGTCACATTATTCTTTGAAGATAAATGACCACATGGATTTCAGCATTTATTTCTATGATTCAGTTGGCTGTGTAAACCACCCGACACCCGGCATCTTTGACATCTCTTTCCACGACTGTCCAAAGCACACTAACCAATAGGCTGTCAGTGTCACCCCCCTCCTCTTAATTGGCAGGGACATTTTCCTGACCTCTTCCTGCCAGGAGGATTCAGGCGTCTTCCTGGGATGCAGGGCACACACCTGATGAGTTTATAACTCACGTTATCCAGCAGATGCTGGAAGCTTTCAGGCTCTTCTGATTGGGATCAAACATTCCAACCCAATGGAATTTCTTCAAAAAGAGAGACACGCCGCAGCCCGCCTCCTCCTACCTAGTCTGTCTCAGATCTGGAAGCTCTGAGAGCCTTCTGTTGGAAGAGACACTTCGACTTCTCTTTTTCAACCCAACAGCTTGTGCGGTGCCCATGCTTTGGTCTAATAGCATTCTCCATTGAAGCTGTGCGCCAAAAGCCCTTCCTGGCCTGGACTGACTTTGACGTACTTACACAATCTGTCTCCTTTCCTGAGAAGCGATCGCCTTGTTCTCTTTGAATCTGTTCCTCAGTGGTACCTGACAGTTCTTTTATTTCAGCACTGCATTTCCCAAAGAGGAAGATAACTCTGCTGTCAAGGCCAGTGAGGTGCCATGGAGACATCACTTCTGAGGCTAAGAATCCCTTATTCCTTTGGAACTGAGCTCCACTAAGCAGACAGGAATGCAAGAATTGACAGTGCTTGGCCCGCGTTTCCAACACCCAATGCTATCAAAACAAAATCCAGTTTGCCATTCTTGTCTTCAGGGAGATCTCCAAGAGCTGAGCTCATTAACCACAACAATCCAGATCCTTTTCTCTGCTGCAGGCACGCCTGGCTAACAAGTGATAGTCCCGGGTGCAAGTCCCAACTGGAAGAGACAAGCACTAATCGCCTGCCTCCATCAATTAGCAGAGCGATTAATGGTTCTATAGTTAAGGTCCTACCAAATTCATAGCCATGAAAAACAGGTCAGGGACTGTAAAATCTGACCCTTTGGGTGCTTTCACCCTGTATCATGCAGATTTCACAGGGGAGAGCAATGTTTCACAAAGTGGGTGTCCTGACACAAAGGGGAGTCGCAGGAGGATCGCAAGGTTATTTAAGGAGGGTCGCGGTTTTGCCATCCTTACTTCTTTGCTGCCTTCAGAGCTGGGTAGCCAGGCACCGAAAGCAGGACTCCTCCCTCAGCAGCGCAGAAGTAAGGGTGGCAACACCATACCGTGCCATCCTTACATCTGCTGCCTTCAGAGCTGGGCCCCCGGCCAGCAGCCGCCGAGCTCTGAAGACAGTGCCACTGACGGCAGAGGTGCAGAAGTAAGAGTAGGTAAGTAAGTGCTGACCACAGACAGCTCCCTACAATTCCCTAACGGCCTGCCCACAGTTCCACTTAGCAGAGAGTTTCAGGTAGCAGCTAAAAGTCAAGACTGCAATGCCCAGCTACTAAGCATCCAAGAACGGCCACACTGGGTCAGACCAAAGGTCCACGTAGCCCAGTGTCCTGTCTGCCAAAGTGGACAGTGACAGGTGTCCCAGATGTGAACTGGGACTTCTCCCCTGTCACTCATTCCCAGCCCGTGAAAAACAGAAGCCAGGGACACCATCCTTGCCCATTCTAACAGCTACTGATGGACCTACCCTCCGTGAATGTATCTAGCTCTTTTTTAACACTGTGGGTATGTCTAGACTGCATCCC
>JANRFK010000961.1:2897308-2916083 GCA_030068395.1 Apalone spinifera
ACAAAACAATAAAAGCAGAGCTGGGTTTGAGCCATGTTTGGCTAACGATCCAATGCCCTCAGAATCTGGGGGGTGCTGGGTCCTGCCGTGAGGGCAGGGGACTGGACTTGAAGAACCTCTCGAGGTCCCTTCCGGTTCTAGTGTGCTATGAGTCTGTGACTGGGGGTGGGGGTGGTCTTGGTTCTGCTCATTTCAGAGGTAAGAATTCCAGCAAGGCTTGGCTCCAACTCCAGCTTTCCACAAAGCTCATGTGTTCTCGAGTCCCGGGGCTGGCTTCAGGCCCATCTCTCCGCTAAAAGGTTCGCACCCCACGATGTTCCCTAAAGCCGCTAATTGTTTGCACAGGTCTGGTCCAGCTCACATTTCAACTCCCCTGTTTGAGCCCTTTGTCAGGAGGACATTCTAAACCAGCCGACTTAAATAAGTAAGTAGGGTCACACACAGCCAGTGAGTGGCGCACAAATCTCACCATTTCGCGTTACACAGAAGAGTCCTTTATGTAATTTAGATACAGCCTCTCTTTCTACCCTTTGACCTTCCTTTCTACACCCCAGCTTGAACGGCTATTGATAAGGGACGGTTTAATAGGACTAGGTACTGACTATGGGCAGCTTACAGCAGGCTGTGAGATGCTAATGTTCAGGAGGACGGAGCTGTGTTGCGGTCAGTGTACACTGACCCGGTTTGAACCAGGAGGACATAAGGGGAGAGAAAATCAAGTTTACGCTGGCTTCACAGCTACTAAATAACTGTATCTTCCCTAGAGCTGTGCAGTGGATTTTCTGAATTAATGCTCCAAATCTAGTAAACCTCAGTTTGATCCTTTAAACCAAGTTACTTTATTATATTTTCCAAAAGCTTTTTATTTTAAGCTTGGATTCAGATTACAGGGGGAAACCAGCCACAACGTCCTTGATCAAGTTATTTCATTTGGGAAGGGGAATTTGAGGGGCTGAGTATTTGTGCCTGAAATAAGCTTCCTCCTGGTTCGGCACCTGAGCCTCTGGTTTAGAGAGACAAACATCTGTATTTTGATGACTAAGGGTCTGATACGAAGCCCATCAGAGTCTTAGGAAAAACTCCCACTAACTACAATGGGCTTCGAATCAGAGCCTAATAGATTCATTTGTTTGCAACTGCAATTTCACTGCCTTGCCTCTGAAGAAAGACTCCGGCGGCACACTGGGGTGGGCTTGTTACCCAAAGCTCTGAACCATTAGCTACTCGACTGGAGTGTTCGGTAAGTCCCCGGTTTATCACCAGTTGTACAGACATTCCGCCCCTAAGTGGTAGCATGCATCTAGGTTTACAATGCATCGAGAGTGTATTTCCAGTAAAAAGAGAAACCTGTTTGTCTGCATATACCTGTTATCTCACTATATCTACCTACCTACAATACATTTACCTATTTATACCTATGACATGGATAAAAAAACAGCGATCTCCACAGAATCAGGTCACCTGCTGCAAGGAGACTATAAAGTGTCATGAATTAGTGAACGTGACCACGTGACAGATCTTTGGTGCTGTATAGAAAGCAAAGGGCTGTGTAATCCACAATCCCTTTCTAATATTACCACCCAAAACTAAGCCTCCTCTACACACTGAGCCGTCAGTCAGAGGAACTGCAGGAGTTCTGCTGGGTTTTCCTTTGAACGGACAAGTCTGATGTTCTACAGGACACGTCGGCCATTTGGGGGGATGCAGTTGGGAGCAGCGTGAAAAGGGCTGTTGAGTTCCTGACACAGAAATCTTGAAAACACGTCCTGCCGGCAAGCTGAGATGTGACTGCCGCTCAGGTATACCTGCCCTTTCTAGCTTTACCCACGCGAGCGTGTCTAAAACTGACAGGTTCCAGCACAGGGTAATCATGCAGACACGTACCCAGGGTCCCTGACATGCTTATACATCCCACGCTGAAACCTGCACCACCATGTCTACACTGTTTGGTTTTTTTAGTTGTGCTATTGCAGATAAAGCTACTCAAGCTGCAGTCATACTGTAGTTTACAGTGCAGCTGTAACGCCAACAGCTGGAACTGAACCTGGGACCTCCAGAGCTTATTGCATGAGCCTCTACAGCTTGAGCAAAAAGCCAGCTGGCTCTCAGCTAAGCCTATAGAGGAAACTTGCTCAATAAGGACAGTTGGGCATGCAACTCTGACAGTCTATCAATGGGGGGTCTTCTTCAACACTTTGCCAGGCAGTCGGCTGTAGCAATCACTTGCCATTTGCACTGTCCCTGTGCAAATGTGATGGTTGACGGCCTGAGAGTCCAACATCAGAACAGACTTGCCGGACCCATGTAATAGGTCGGGTGTCTCTGGGCCACCCCTATCCCTCAGTAGGCGGAATTGTTACCAGCCACCTGGAGAACGGTGTTTGCTGGCATGCCTTGTGGCATCCTTGCGACACATCCAAAAAACATAAGGTGACACCTGCAGACACTGGCCTCAGCAGCAAATGACCATAAACACATGTGCACGACCGATGAAGTGATTCCACTGTATGCCCAATACATAACATTGACATTTTGAGTAGAAAGCCTCCAGCTTTGTCCACTCTGCATGGCGTGGTGTTCATGTTTCACTGCCAAAGAACAATATGAGAAGGACACAGCTCGAATAAATCCAGAACTTAGCTGTCGTACTACAATGCTGTGCTTGGTTCCATATTCGTTGTAAATGGTTTATGGCTGATGCTGGGATGCCAATCCGATGGAGAATCTCTGGGTGAGGATTGGAAGGAGCTTGTACATATAGAACCGAGATTGCAAAAGCTGGAAATTGATGCAGTGGTTTTGTTGTTCAAAAAGAGATTCGAGTCAGAGGTGTACCTGGACCTAAAATTCACGGATTGTCTTTGACCATGAAACATGGAGACCAATCTAATCTGACTCCTCCTCCCTATGCCGGAGTACTTCATGAAACCTGCCAAGGCTCTGTATGAAAAGAACAATGTCATTAGTGTGATCTGTGAGTAAGAAATCACTAATCTCCATGCTCATGGACCTGACAGAAGGCTGCTTTTGCAACCCTGCCTAACTCCAGAGACCGATTTAACAGGCACTGACATCTGGCTCCCCAGACAAAGACAGGCACCGGTTCCATTCTGCATCTCTCGAATCAAGTCCAGCAGAGTGGTAGAGAGTGATGCATCCCTAATTCCAACAGGGCCTTTGAGAATCTCAAGAATTTCTGTCTGGTTGGGATCTGGTGCCCCTCTGACACATGAACCTACTGCCTATTTCAAGAAACCAAGTGCTCTACAGTTTGAATACATCTCTCCAGCTTGATCTTGTTCCCTCCAACTCATTTTGGCTCCCATCCTACCAGCCTGGTCCATTCTAAAGCATGATGCTGACAAAAAAAATAGCGATGAGGGTGCTTTGCCCATTTACAGCTCCTTCACTTGACAATCTCATCGTGCTTCACAAATGTGCATTAACTGTGTCTGGCAGCACAAGTGGTCCTCTCTCCCTGGAAGAGAAACTCTCTGCAGCTAAATTACTTTCTTCCGTCTAAGGATCACTTAACCCTACCGACAGAATGGAATCCGAAAGCTCTTCAGAGAGTGTGGAATGGAATCACTTGGCCCACAAGTCCTGAACTCGGTCTGTTCTGTGGCGCCTTCTTCAAATAAGGTCTCAGGCAAAGTAGATTTTGTTCACGGTAAAACTCATATTTTGAGCCGTGCTCAAGTCCTCTCCTGGGTCACTTGACCGAAAGCAAGAGACTCCCTAAGAGATATCTGAGGCTATCCAGCTGGGACCTTAGCAAGCAGGCAAAGAACGGTGTTTTTCTTTTCCATCTTGAATGCATGCTGTGCTTACACATCAGGGACACAATGTGGTTGGACAGACAGCTCTTTGCAGGTTCACTCCAATCAGATGAGAAAGGAGATGAAGCAACTGAACAGAGCTGTGTCTGTTTGGAGCTATCTGAAGTCTGCCCAGCGTTCCAGAAATCCAAGCAGGTGTAAGGTACCCCAAATGTGTGTCTTCCCATGGGATAGGTTCTCCAAAGGAGAAGACTTTCCACCCACCAGAGTCAAAGACTGGGGGGCAACATGGAGACAGGAACCCTATGAGGTACACTGGCATCTCCTGCACCTCCATCTGTTTTCCAGTACTGACTTTCGGTGTGCATGCATGCGAATGCCCCACTGAATCTAGCCCACTCCCTCCCAGCCCAAACTCACCTCTGAAGGTTAGCGCATTTTTACAGTAGCAACACAGGCCCAGTGGAGAGGAAAAACTGGCATCCTCAGCCTAGGTCCTATGTAAGTGAGGCAGACAGAGAGCTATTGTTGATTTAATGGAAACTGTCATCAGGAATTATGAGGCAGCTGCAGAAGAAATAGGGTAGGAGGTCTTAGATAGAGCAAATCAATGGGAATGTTTATAGCACAGACGGCACTTGGATGCTAACATCAGAAAAAGCTGAAGTTTGCATCCATCCCTGATCTTCTGCATGATAATGAAAACTAGGATGCAAAATGTATCCAATGCAGGTAAATTCAGAACTAGCCCCTGGATTCGCTCCTAAAACTAGACCCAACCCTTTTATCCATCTTGGAGGATGACTGAAATGCCAAAAGAAAGTTTACTCTTGCACCACCTAGGACCCGACTAGCACCAGTTAATACAGCCACAGTTTTGCAGACTCCCCGGCTAAGTATGTGAGTCGTATCACCGTAATATCCCACAGAACCTTGATCTCACACCACCACTTTGCAGGGAGGAAGAATTCCTAGCCCCGTTTCACAGGTGGAACCCTGAGGCGTTCAGAGAGACTGATGCACTGAGTATTCAAAGCTCACAGCTCCCCTTGAGGCACCTAAACGGAGTGCTACCATTTCTAAGCGTCCAGCAACCAGGAGCTCCCAAAGCTCTCGAGCTGCGATACTGGGCACGTTTGGAAATTGGGCCACTCTATTTAGAGTACGTCTCCTCTGCAATATAAGACCGTGCGTGATGCCAGGCTCAAGCCTAACCTACATTGCAACTGGACTAACCCAGATCTCACTCCCAGGAACCTCCAAGACTGGAAGGTCTGAGCTGGGGTCAAGCTGTGGCCCAGGGCCCAAGCCCCGTTGCTCGGCTGTGTAGCCACAGCCCTGCTCGACTCAGGTCCTGAGAGACATCGGCAGCGTCCCTCTATTCCAGATGTGACCATTTCCTTAATGCTCGGTCTGCCAACAATCTACAGTCCACTCTGCTGAAAATGGAAGCCTCCCATCATATCACTTCCAGCCAACAGAACGCTTCTGATTCCCAGTCTGCAAGCAGAGTAACCGAGAGCCTCCTGACTTTGCAATGCAGAACCAACTCATGAAGCCCGTTGCAAATCAAGCCGCTTCCTCGTAACATGCAGGGTGGGCAGTGTTCCCAGAATGCACCACGGCCGCAGGGCTGCAGCAGCCATATTTTGGAGATGGGGGTGCTAGGGACTCTGGGACATGGTTACTTTGACTCAGGGCTGTGCCCTGCAGTGCAGAACAAGAGGCTTAGATTCAAGTAAGGGTCTCAGAATTCTTAATTGGTTCAGGGTTACCTACCATGGCCAGCTAAGTCACGTTCCACGAACCCTGGGCTTTACACTGCAGTGTAGACATACCTTGTGATGCCTCAAGGGAAGCTAAGGCCCAGACTTGTAAAGATATTTAGGAGATGCTCAGCTTAAGCATTGGAGGGCCTTAGTGATTTAGGACTCTGCCTCATTTCCTAAAGTGAATTAGACATTAGGCAGCTTAGATTTGCTGGTGCCTAAGCCACTTTTTGAAAACAAGCCAGGTTCCTAAATTGCTTGGGTCTTGCAACATGGAGTAGACATCACCAAATTCCTTTACACATCTGGACTGAAGATCTATGGAAAATGTGGCTAACCGTCAGATTCTGAGGTACTAACATGCAGATAGCATAGAATCATAGAATCACAGAATACTAGGACTGGAAGGGACCTCGAGAGGTCATCGAGTCCAGTCCCCTGCCCTCATGGCAGGACCCAGTACTGTCTAGACCATCCCTGACAGACATTTATCTAACCTACTCTTAAATACGCATCCAGTTGCATCTACCTCCCCTCTAATTAGATTCCTAGAATTGAGAATTGCACTGGGAACCCATCTGCATCTTTTGGTGCCTCGATGCCTTTAAAAATCTGGTTCTAAGTGACATACCCAAGATCACTAAGGAAACCTATGGGCTAGGACTGAGCCCAGTTTTCGTGAATCTCCATGTACTGCTCTAACCACCAGACTATTCTTCATCCCTCGAAAGCGTTGTGTAATTTGAGACCTTATCACACCAACACCGGGGCTTTTCTCCAAACCAGCAAATCTTCTGGCATCTACCTCTCATTAGAAAAAAAGCACCATGCAGTTTCACAGGAAACATTTGCCGGATTGTCCAGTCCCTAGCAGCTCCCAGATCAGCTGCTCTGGTTTATTCTATAGCATAACCGCCCACACTGCATTTTTGTCTCATAGCCTCACAACTTGTATTTGATAAGTGTGACAGACCCATGCTAGCTGGCTGCCGCACACTGCTGGAGGGAAGATATGCTGGGGCTTGGGTGAACAGCTTTCTCTTCTCTGAGTAAATGAAAGCCCCAAATCTAACTGTAGCATAATCAGTCAGGCATGGCCGGAGGCGGGGGGTTAATTAGAGTTTGCTAGAAGCTGCAGGCTGATTAGACACCTGCAGCCAATTAAGGGGTGGTGCCACTTTAAAAGGGCTCCCCTTTTAAACTTTTTCCTGGGTGTCTGGTTGGTGAGTCTTGCCCACATGCTCAGGGTTTAGCTGATCGCCATATTTGGGATCGGGAAGGAATTTTCCTCCAGGGTAGATTGGCAGAGGCCCTGGAGGTTTTTCGCCTTCCTCTGTAGCATGGGGCACGGGTCACTTGCGGGAGAATTCTCTGCATCTTGGGGTCTTTGAACCATCGTTCAGGGACTTCAAGTATCTGAGACACAGGTGAGAGGATTATTCTAGGAGTGGGTGTGAGAGGATTATTCTAGGAGTGGGTGTGTGAGATTCTGTGGCCTGCATTGTGCAGGGGGTCAGACTAGATGATCAAAATGGTCCCTTCTGACCTTAAAGTCTATGAGTCTATGAGTCTATGAGTCCCCCCCAGGCAAGGAAGGGGGGAGGAATAGAGCGAAGGACAGGAAGGAGTAGGCACTGTGTGCAGGAGCTGTGTGGGTGTGAGCTGCCAGACTGCAGTGACAGTAACCCTGCCTGTTGCGGCTGACTGAGGGTCCCTGGGCCGGAACTCAGAGTAGTGGGTGGGCCCAGGTTCCCCCCAACCTCTGCCCTGAGAAGGGAGATCAGGACTCCAGAGGGGATTTTACCCAAACTTATGAACTAGCCTGTGGTGAGCATGGCTCTGTAGGCTGTGGCTCCTGCCTCTAGTCAGGAGAAAGAGGCTGTGTGGAGGGCCACAGGGAACCTCTGAGGCTAACACTTTCCCCCTGTTGCATGAGACCCACGGAGAATAGCTGGAGCTTTGCCACATAAGGAACTGGTTCAGAGCATGAAGTCAAAGAGGCATCTTCTGGTCCAGGGAGCTGAATTCTCCTTTCAACCACCAGAGACAACTGGCAAATCCAGAGTGAGGTTCTGCTCCATCACACACACCCAGGTGAGAGACAGCGAGAGACCTGCTGGCAATATTGACATTCAAGGGTGCTGATTAAGGGACATGATCCAGCAAAATACCCTCCTCATTGCAACCCAGCCTTTGCAGAATCATGTGCTTGCAGAACACGCACGTCAATCAGCTGGCTGTGTAAGAATTCAATCAGTGCTAATCTAACACAATACAGCACCTGCTCCCCGGCTGATTTCTAGTGTTCTTCAATCAAACGAAAGAGAAGAAAAGCAGAGTTTATTGCTAGCAGCGTTAGCAGACCTGAAAATGTAAAAACCTGGAGCTCTCTAGATTTTTTTTTCTTCCACCTTTGGGGGCAGAGAGAAAAAGAAAGAGAGAGAGACTTTCACTGCTATTTCAGTGAGCTCTGTAATTACGGAACTGTAATTAACATGTTTTAATACCCGGCTCTGACTACTATGATTCAATCTTCCTGGCAGATTGGTCACAATCTCCATCTAAAACTAAAAAACGGGGCCAAATTCACTCTGTGATAAAGCAGGCTCAGATTCACTGATTGTAGCACAGTCACCCCAGTGTGCAGCAGTGGCAAATGAGGAAACTTGGCAAACTTGTTAGAGCATGGGCCAGAAGACTCTGAGTATAGGTATGAGGGAAAGGGACAGCTGGCTATTTAGGCTGAGGGATCTTATATCTGCCATGGATGCCTTAAGAATAGAGGAAGAATTGGACCAGTTAGATCATGAGTACCATCTACAACCTAATGAAATCAATCAGACAGTGGAATTACTGGTGGAATTCTGGCTAGCTAGCATCAAAGCACAGAGAGAAAATACTTCCAAAGTTCATTGCAACCTCGCAACCTCTGATACTGGACTGGATATCAGTTGGGACAGCACCACTGCAGTGTTACAAGGATCACTTGTCAATCGAACAGTGTCAAAGTCTGTACGGGGTGCTGACCTGCCAGCCGTATGAAGTTTCATGATGACAAAAGAGGAAGAACAGCCTAATTGTTTGGAAAAGGCATAAACACAAAGGGGGAGGAAGAAACACTTAGTCTGGTACAAAGTGGGTACGAGAAGGAGTCAAGTGGATGAAGTTAGGCAAAGGAAGGCTTAGGTGGATTTTTGGATAAGATCTAAGGCACAGTTTCACATCAAGTGATCTTACAAACCCTCTCCTGAGGTTATTTCTATGGATAAGCCAGGGAGGTGGTGTTAAATTCTGGGCTGTACAGCTGTTCGGATTCAGGCCTTGCACTGGAGACACTCAACATTGGGTTTGCTTTCAGCATCACCATGATCTCATCTGCTATTCTTGTGTGATTTGGATGGAAATGTGGAAGTTGAATCCTGATCAGTATATCTGATGGTCATCCTGGGCCAAAATGTTGCAACAATGTCTGTGCTTGTGATATTCTTGGAGAACTGTCAAATATACTCCTCTGGATTCAGCCCATAACTAAAACTGTAGGAGCTTGTTCAGAATTCACCTCTCCTGCTGCATTTACACTTTGCTGAACACCTGGGCACCTTCATCATGATATCTGAGTTCTCTGGGATCCAAGGAGTCAAATCCTCAGCTTCTGAGCCTGAAGACTGATGAGGTTTTCATTTGAGGTTCCACTTGTGACTCACCTGTAATTATTCCCAAAATATATTTGTCATGAGACACCGACTCCTATCTCTGCGACTCTTAAGGGTAATGGAGAAGTTTCAGTCTTTGGAGGATAAGTCTCAGGTTCTTGGCTGCCTGCCCAGAAGGATTATTTTACATCAGGTTGAGTTCTGTAGTAATTATCTTCAAAACAGCTGGACTGGTGGATAAACTCTCTATATCTTAATACACAACACTAGAGCAAATATGAGAATTAATCTGCAATTTCAGGCTGGCCTACCAGATGGGCAGAAAAGCATCTTGCCCAACACTTAGTGAGCTGAAGTTCAAGACACCTCCAAAGTTAGATTTGGGGGAGAAATTTTTCATTTCAAGTCAGTTCAAAGCTTCCCACGGGAAAACCAAAGTTGTTCGACTGAGAAAAAAATCGAATCAGGTGTTTTCATTTTAAATTTCTCCCAGTCTGACATTTTTCTTTGCTAGCCACCTGCAAAACTGCTATGAGGCAATGGTTGTTCACTAGTTTGTTCTGGCAGGTTTTGTCAGTTTGGGCATAGCCTGGAGGTTTTGATAAGAATCCTACCTTTTCAGGTGCCTCGTCTCCAGCTAGTCAGATAGACTGGAGGGAGGAAAGGACAGCACAAAGAAATGGGCTAGATGAAAAACTCAACTGACACTCAAACCATTTGATGCTGCAGCACAAATGGGCCATACAGCGGGTGTAAATATAGTTTACACCCTGCCAGAGAGGTATAAAGTGCTCCCAGTATAGAGAAGCATCAGGCCCATCCTCTTCAAGCCCTTTCTCTTGCTTCTCCATTATCTAGTGCAGTGGTTCCCAAACTTTTCAGCATCACGCCCCCTTTTTGATTTTTGAAAACACCTCATGCCCCTCCCCCCCAGCAAAACTTGTTGAGCCAAAAAAAAAAAAAAAAAAAAAAGGAACTGACCGGGGCAGCAAAACAGGTTGCCTCACGCCCCCCCAGGAATTTCTTCATGCTCCCCCGGGGGGGCACACACCCCAGTTTGGGAACCCATGATCTAGTGCTTCCTTCTCAGCCTTTCCATTTGTTGTGATGTGGGCACAAGCCTCTCCACTTATTCATGGCACTGGTAGCATTTCCCCTCCGCTAGCCGGTGGTGGAACTGACAACACAGGGAGCAAGCCAGTGGAGAATTACGCTGCTTGTGTTTGGGAAAAGCAAGTGAAACTTCAACATTCAGCTCCCTGGAGGGTGAGGGGAGAAAAAACAGCAAACATGCTGTGATAATTAGAGGAGTCTGTCTGTGCAAGCTGTGAGTTCTCTGTGAGATTATGCACTCTCGGTATGTATTTTTACTGAGCTGCAAATTCCATTTTGAATGCCCAGACCTCTGCCTTCTTTATTATCTGTTGGGTCCATGGTGGACACGAGTTCTAAGGACAGTAATACAATCCTTAACTTGCTACGCTCCTCTAGTCAAATTAGGGATGTTAAATATTGGATAATTTAATAGTCAAGTAACCTCATCACTTCTTATTGATTACCTGACTATTTTATAGTCCTCGGGCATGGCAGCCAGTGTGCTCTGGCCTCGCCCCTGAGGAGCTCCCCGTCTCTCGGAGCTGCTGCCTCTGTATCAGAGGTAGCAGCGTGGGGTGCCAGGTGGGAGCTGGTCCGGGAGGGAGCCAGTTTAAAAACCAGCTCCCCTTGTGGAGCAGCTGCCAGTCGCCCCGCGCTGCTGACTCTGATACAGAAGTAGCAGCGCGAGGTGGCAGCAGCTGCTGTCCGGGTGGAGCTCTGAGCTCCTGGACTCGATACGAGCCGGAACTGAGCCTGGCTCTTAATACACTTTAAATGTAGAGCCGCAGCAGTGGGAGGTCCCGGACCCATCGCAAGTTGGGGTGCTGGCCAGCCTGCTAAAAAATGTACTGGCAGAGGGAGCGGGGGAGAATGCATGTAGACTATAGCATTAACTGATAACCTGTTGCTTATCGGTTAATCGACTACACTAGTGCATCCCTAATTCAAATGCAACCATCTTACCTAGAAGAACTGGTTAGTCAGAGGAGAGGTCACTGATAACAAAATCACAGGGGAGATGTCTCTAGTGATGAGGGGAAGATAATCAAGAGGCCACCTGACAACTGAGGACTGTGAGGTTAAAAAAGGCAAAAGCTGTTCCAGTTAGTCTCTTTGGCTATTTCCTCCCCAGTGTAAGGGAAGGGAAGCTGCTGCAGTTGTGAGCTGAGGCAGCGGGAGGAAGGGACCCTACCTACCTATGTAAATATAGAAGCTTTCCCACAACTCCCAAGGGCAGGGTAAGCTAGACAGGGAGATGTGGGCAGGGTGGCACAGAAAGGTGTATTTCTCCTGGGATTAAACAGAGCAATAATGTGGTAGAGGTCCATGTGATATGCTACCCCCATCATGTGCTCTCTGAGAGCTTGTCTACACTACGGAGAAGATCGACCCTCATTGTCAACGTTGGGGGCCTACACTAGTGTCTGCTCCCATCGGCCTCCCGCAATGTAGACACTGTGGTGGCTCGGCGGAAGGTACTTTACGTGGACCTGCCTGGTCTAGTGCATACCAAGCCTGAGAGCAGTGTTCCCGCTAAGCTGCACAGCCTCACAGGCGATTAATCAGCCCTGCCCAGCCAGAGGTTCAGGGCTCCATGCTGACTGGGTGGGGCTGATTAATCACCTGTGAAGCTGTGCAGCCGGGGGAACACTGCCTGAGAGTTAACCTGTGCTCAGACCTTGAGAGGGATTTTGGAAGAGGATGGTGTGATGGGGCGTATCAACCCTGCACTGGGGAACAGGGGGTGAGCTCTGCTCTACTGAGTGAAAGAGCCTCTCCCCCACTATCCTGCGGGGCATGCTCCCAGGGGAACCTGGCTATAAAAAGCCCTGGGGCACCTCAGTCGGGGCTGACAGGGAAGGAGCCTCTGAGACACCTCCTGAGAGAAGGAGAGATCAGCACTTCCGGCAGCAGTTCAGCCAGGAGCTACCGCTTGCAAGGCCGGTGGGCAGCGGGGAGACGATGGGAGAAGCAGCCAGCGGCCGCTGGTAGGAAGAAACCCAGGGTGAGGAGTAACCCCAGAGCGCTCAGCGTGCTGCGGCTGGATTCCCCGCTGAGCGTGGCAGTAGACCCAGCTATTGTCTACAGGGCCTTGGGCTGGGACCCACAGCAGTGGGAGGACCCAGGTCCCCCAAACACTCTCCACCCCCCCCCCCCCCCCCCCCCCCCATCGCTGACTTGAGAGGCCTGCACCCCTGCAAGCTATGCCTCAAGGCCGTATTAACCTCGGTACAAGGGACAGACTTTGGCCAGTGGGCCGTATTGACCCTAGTATGAGGGACTGGGAACAGACTTTGGCCAGAGGGCTGTATTGACCCTAGTATGAGGGACTGGGAACAGACTTTGGCCAGTGGGCTGTACTGACCCTAGTATGAGGGACTGGGAACAGACTTTGGCCAGTGGGCTGTATTGACCCTAGTATGAGGTACTGGGGAACAGACTTTGACCAATAGGCCATATTAGCAGTAGTATAAGAGACTGGGAAACTGACTTTGGCCAATGGGCCATACTGCCTTCAGCGAGAGGACTAAGCTTGAGGGGCCTCCCAAGGGAAGAGTGCCCCTCGACAGATGGATTTAAGATGCAAGGGAGACTGAGCAGGCACTGTGACACGAGCAGATTGTGGCTGTGGGTGGAATTGAACCTGGGACCTTTAGAGCTTAGTGCATAAGCCTCTACTGCATGAGGTAAAAGCTAGCTAGCTGGTCCCTAAGGCTGTAGAGTAGACTTATTATTCTCTCTGTAAGTGGTCTCAGTGCCACTAGATGGGCCAGCGCACCACATTCAGATGGGGTGTGGGTTACACCATCACTAATTCCAGGCACTAGGAAATGCCGGGCCTCTCTTCAGATTCAGTATGCTTACACCATCCAGGGGCCCAGAGTGTGGATTCCCTTCACAGCAGTCTGTTTGGCCTTCAGCGGGGAAGGCTATTTAGCTCTGTGCACAAATGCAAAAAAACCCCGATGAACAAAAAGGAGACTTAACTTCCTCGAGCAAGGCACAGCAAGCAGAATTAGCATGTGAACGTCCTGTGGGCAGGAGTAATAACACAGAGAAAGAGGGAAAACTCTCAAAGGATGATGAAGCCATATTTCATGGGAGGTGTTATGAACCGTTCCTGCCAAATGAGAAATCTGTAAATTACCTGGGTAAGCAATCAGTGCACGATTATAATTGCCAATTTGCAAAAAATTCACCAACAATTAAGCAGAATAAAATAACCCACCTGAGGAAATGTAATGCCTGACATTCCAGCACCTCTTTAAACGTGTCTTGATTCAACCCCATATTTTATTTCTCATTCTTAAATTAAAGTGGGATTTTTCATTCAGCAGACAGGAAGGAAGTGGCCATCTCAGCAGAATTGTAAAACGACTTTGCTAACGTCTAATTTACCCGGAATTCTCTAGGAAATAAAATTTCTTTCCTCCCTAACTCCTCCATAGGTTAGACTAGAGGGGGAAATAATGGAGGGTTTCTAAACATGTCTAATGAATATGATGCTAATATGGGCACAGGATTAATGCAAATGAAATGGCCACGTTGGAGAAATGGGCTTCTGGAAAGGATCCAATATTTTCATTTGCACTGGAGGAGCAGGGTGCAGACTAGATCTGGCTACCGTGGCCTGCAGTTGAGGGGCATGTTTCCTGGACAGACTTTATACCTCTATTTACAATGGATGTGTAGAGGTGGTCTCCCACTGTCTGTGTGCAGGATGAACACTCTGTCACAGAACGTGTTCCTGTGGCTGCCTCCAAAGAGAACGTTTCCTGGATGGCCACCCTGGAGATAGGCATTTCCTGAGTGAACTTGCATCTCCGGCCATACTGGAGGACGGTGTTCTCTGGAGGTCTGTGCTTCAGAAGCCATGTTCCTGCCTGGATTTGTCCTCTCCAGTTGCTATAGAGGGACTGTGCACGTTGGGTGTATGCAATGGGTAAGGGTGTTTCCTGGCTACAGCCAGGACTTCCAATTGCCCTGCAGGAATGCACTGACTAGATACACCTGTTGCAATTGCATCAGCTGTTCTACACAAACACACTCATTAGTAATTCCAGCTGCTGGGTTTTTGTTTAGCAGTGTGCAGGGTGACTACAAAGAAAGGTACAGGTTGAATCTCTCTAGTCCGGCATACTCGGTGCCGAAGTAGAGATTTTGCCGAACCACGGGAGGTCAATATTGTCTAGCAGCATTATCAACACTGCCACTGGGCTATTAGAAGACACTTGGGGTCAATTAGAGCTAAATAACATCACAGAGAGCCAGGACTGGCCACAAACTTTATGGGACCGTGGGAAGCTTGGCCACACCCATGCTAAGTGGACATCTATCTAACTGAAATCACGTCGGACCAAGGATGCTGCCAGACCAGAGAGTGCTGGCCTAGAGATGTTCAACGTATATGTATTAACCAGCAGCATCCTCATGACTGCTCCTCTTCCCATCTCTTTTCAAGCAACGTATTGCTCCTGCAAACAGTTCCTCAATTTTTTCCCAGAACCCGCAGTGTGTCTCATGGGAAACATCAGGTGCAACAAAAACCAAAAACAACCCCCCACCAAAGCCTTATGAAGAAAAACATCTTCATCTGCTAGGTGAGTATGTGAAATATTGATCAATTTCCCATCCCTTCCTTCCTAACTCCATTATTAGGAAATTGCTGAAGTTTCTCTCATGTTAAACAGGCAACCTAACCTGTCTCTGAGCCTTCCCTGAGGAACGATTCATTTGGCTCCTGAATGAAACGTGTGAATTCTGAGATCTTGACACAGGCGAACTGGCAGTGTGTCCATGCAACCGAATGAGTTCATCTAATTAGGAAGTTTATTTGTTTGAGTTGTACGCGAATATACCAAATTACATTATCAGATCATAGTCCTGCATCTGATTTATTCCTTCTTTGTTCTTCAAGTCTTCGTACATCTAAGCAATTAACCTCTCAAAGAACTGGAGAACACATAATTATCCTCATTTGTCTAAACGTCACCAAGATGGCTGCCTTTCAATTAACCTTCTGGAAATGGTGGAAAGTTGGAGTGATATAGTGATAATTTTGAACCTTGCTGTATGGTTTAAAAAAAATGTAATTGAATTGAAATATTCAGATGGTAAAACACAGTCAGATAACTGTTAGCACAGGTAAAAGGATCAAGAGAGGGTTTGAGGTAGAAAGGGAAGTTAACTGAGCTACAGTAATATTCTAATAATCCCTTGCACTTCTGTCTCAGGATGTCAAAGGGCTATACGCATATTAATGAACTGCGCTTTTCAAGGTCCCCACTACGAGACACTTTCATAGTATAGTAGTTCTCTCCTTTTTAAAGAGGGTCAAACAAAGGCAGAGAGATTCAAGGGTAGCTCTTTCCTGAAAAGTGACTGGGGAAAAAGCAGCGCTGTTGCATTCCATGTTTATCGAGTCTCCATCATTGTCAAGTCCACTTTGCATACTCCATGAGAAAACAGAAGGGATTCAGAGGCTAGAGATAAAAATGAAGAGTGGGACAGAAAAACTTGGAAGATAAGGAGATATTGAAAAGACTGGGGCTGTCAAGTGTAAGGAGCTGAATACTCAGGGACATGCGAAAGCTAAGCAAATGAATACATGTTACAAGGGACGCACAGAAACCAGTTTTGGCCAGAGAGCAGACTTTGAAAACTTCACTGTGAAGGATGAAAACGTTGTTAAGTTCTAAGTCTCGGCTCTTCAAAGGTGTTAAGGCACCTAACTCCCTTGACTGTAATGGGAATCAGCTCCCTTCCCCCCAAAAATCTCTCTGACGATCTGGGTTTAACTGACTGAAAACTGGGGGCTAGAACATGCAACCATTGTCAGAGCAATCCATTGCCTCTCCTGCTATAACACAGAGCTTACATTAACAGAGTGTGGCTCAGCCAGGAAGAGTCCAATTCATTACAGTGGGTACAAGCAACATTTCACCCTCCACTGAAATGCAACCACATCTGGTGTGGAATCTGGCAGCTGTTTAACAGGGTACCACAAAGATGCTGTGCACTGCCATAGTGATGAGTGTACTATACATGTACAGGGAAGGATCCCCCCTCCCACTACGGCCTATATACAGAGTCCTGTATGCATAGTCAGAAAGGGAGAATTGTCCAGCAATGTACAAGACAGCAGCAAGCTGCTGTAACCAATCCCTTCACAAGCCATAGACCGTGTGTCAAGCACATGAAGAGGATCCCAGCTGGGTTGGCAAGGCAATCCCAATTGGTGCTGGCACCCTATGCATCCCAGCATCAGTACGGGGATGCTGGAGCTACGAGAGAAAGGGGCTGCCAACTTTCCCAGACCGGACAGACTGGACTCCATTTGCTGCAGTGCCGTCTGGTCCACCCAGTCCAGGAGAGCTGACAACCTGGAGGGTTGGGCTGGGAGGGAGGCATGGTCCAAAGGACTCTAAAGTAGCAGCAAACTGCCGCATTGAAAGCACCGCTTCTCTCCAGCCCCCTGCTTTGAGGAGTCCGGCCTCTTGTTGCTGCCTGGTGAGCAGGAGCTGGGCACTGAGCCTGGGGGGAGGGGCAGCTGGAGCATGGGGTGGAGGGATGCCAGACCAGCACTGAGCTGGGCGGGGGCAGCCCGGGGGTGGGGCGGGGTGGCCAGAGCCCATACATAGCACATGTCTGACATTTGGGGCAATTTGGCGTTCCACATTTCACGATGCTCTATGGCTGCAGTTTTTGTGTTGGGCAGGGACGGCTCTGCGGATAGGGTGAATACCAGGAGGGACAATCCTTATGGCGCATCCCAGCTGCTCCACTTTCTGTCGGAGACCCACACTGGTTCCTGGACTATACCCACCACAGAATGGTGCGAAGGTTCCTCTCTGGGCTGCAGTGTGTTCAGGAAGAGCCACACAGAATCTCAGCCACAGAGATGGCCGGCTGGCCAAGATTTAATGCAGGCTTAACAGCCAAATTCTGAAATCCTTGTTCAGGCAAAGTTCAACCCTCAAGAGGCCTGGGTTCAACTCCAGGCTCTGTCACAGATTTTTCCGTGTGACCTGAGGCAAACCAGTCTCTCTGCACCTGGGCTACTCATGACTAAAAGGGGAAGAGTCTCACTTTCGTGTTCCCCGCCTTTCTCTTGGTATTTAGGATGTGAGCTCTTCGGAGCAGGGGCTGTTTCTTACCATATGCACCTTCCATGGTGGAGCCCCAGTCTCAGTCCAAAGCCCTACGTGCCCGTAATGCAATTAATCCTCATTATTGCAAAACACTCTTTGATATTAATGGGCATTTTCCTTAGGTAAGGACCCAATAAGGACTTCAATGTTTGGGCCAGTGCAAATCCTCAGAGTTAGAATTCAACCCAGACGGTGCACCTTTTCTCTTGCAAGAAACGCCAGGGGATTTTTAATGACCACTCGGGGTCAGGACCCGAATCTCATGCAAAGGAAGAAGGTCACGCTGTAATAAAGTTAACATTAGAGAAGCTGTCACGGTGAGACTGTCTTTGTCTTTGTTTATTTTTAATAACAGAAATGTTTTGCTGATATAGCGTCTGACTCACGGAGCGGGTTATAATTTCGCACTCCCCTTTTCTAATAAATATGTATCATTTCCACCCGAACGTGCCAGGTCAAGCGCCGTCCCCAGAACACGGTATATTAAAAAGATGCCAACGCTGGCTGTTGCATGTCAATAAAAAAAAATAACCAAACGCGCCCTCTGAAGTTCATCACATTTCATTCCTGACAAGCGTGGCTTTCCAATTCGTCTACGAGCCGCCGCTTCCCTCTCAGCGTGAAATCCAGCCCGCCAAAAAGCAATTTCAGCTCGGGCACCTCGGTGTTCTTTCCAGTATTCATGCAAAGCAAGGGGAAAAATAAATCGGACAGCCAGACGGCTGGGAGACTCAGTGGGGATAGAGCGCTCGTTCCCGCAAACCTGCTTGGCCAAATCAGCTCTAAAACACATCTGTTTTTTATTGTTCAATGAGATACACATCTGCCCCTGACAGCGCGGAACATTTAACCAAAGTTCAGCTCTGCTTTACACTGTCACTTCCTGCAAGGCTGGTTTGTTTTCCTCCCGAGCAGCTTCTCATGAAAAATGGGTTTTCTTGCTCTCCCTAGCTCATCCACCTCGCCTTCCCACCCCCTTCTCCCTGCTCACAGCTTCAGCCAACACCCTGGCAGTCAACAGAAAGACTCACGTTGACCAGTGAGTGCTGATCTTGGATTTGTGGGCCAAAGGATGACAGCTCGTGGAGTATGGCACTGCTAGAGTTTCACAGTTTGGCACAATGCACTGAAGGGGTCTTTTCACAGACTGCAGTGAGTTTAGGATCAGTCCCCACTCCATTTCCTTCTTCTCCTTTCCCCACCTCCCCAATCCCTTATTTCAAACCAGAGAGACCAAACCCTCTTTCTGAGCTATTTAATCATGTCTGCTAGCCATGCTTGACAAGGTAATGAATAAACTTTGTAAGCTTTTTGTGCCCAGAGGTGCC
>JANRFK010000961.1:2916183-2931377 GCA_030068395.1 Apalone spinifera
CCTCATTTGCCTACCTAGCTCAAACTAACGAGCTAGTGTAGACATACCCTTAGATCCCACAACAATACAAAGAGTAGGTAGACAGATATAGACAGACAGATCGTTTATACTACAGTGATGGGCACCACAGCTACAGATTCCTGCATTCTGCCCCAATAAGTTGTTTGCATTTTTGTTGGCTGTGTTGCACTGTTATAACGCTTTTGTGACCTTCTGGAGAAGGCTGCATTTTAGCACCAGGTAAGGTGATTCATCATCATACACACAGCTCTATAAAGTGCTCTCAAATCATTCAGGATGAAACCAGCTACACACAAAGATGAGTAATTGTCATTAATACAAAACAGGGGCTACTATTACCATTGTTGGCACATGCTGAATCTGGGAGGTGCAGGTTGTATCGGTGAATGGTAACGCTCTAGCCTCACTGCTGTAGAAAACAGTGTGCAGGTGCTCTACTTTTGCAGCTGTGTGATGGCACTGTGTGTGCATGATGGTCCCACACTCCTAGCAGTAACTCTGAGCAGTGGGAACTCTGCCCTGCAGTGCTGTAATATTCCTGGAGCCAGCCTGAGACACCCCCCTACATGGCAGTGTTACCCACCGTCCGGAGGAGAGACAGGCAGTGAAAGGACTGCCCCTACACATGCTGTTCCACATCCGGAATGACTCTGGGGTTAGAGGTTAAAACTAACCGCTGTGGCAGCTGGTAACGGCTCAGCGCTGCCTCCCCTTTGCTTTGTCACTTGCCGTGAGAGTCCTACACGATCCTCCCGGAGCCTCCCTAGAAGCATAGGAACAATGCTGCCGAGTTACTACATTTCCTGGCTAGAAATATTTCCGGGAGGCTATTAATGACCCAACCACTGATGCAATAAATAAATATCAATAATAACTTTAAGGGGTTGGTTTCCTGGAGGCAATACCCTAAATACTTTTCAGCACACTTAGGAAATGGTTTCTGGAGTTGTTATCGGAGAAGGTTGCATTGCTTATTTATAGGGGCTCCTTTCTTGAGACATCCCCACTCAATGCAACACTGGATGTTGCAACCCTCCAAGATCCCTGACAGAACAGCCTTGAAGGGGAATTCATTGCCAATGCCAAATGTTATGTTCCAATTTGGCTCCTGTAGCATTAGGGATCATAGAACATGTTGCCGTGTGGACTACAACGATTCCTATATCAATCATACCAGCAAACACGGTTAGGGTCTGATGCCATGTTCACTATAGCCAAGAAGGCGAATGGAGTATTAGGTGCATTAGGAGGAGCATTGCCAGCAGATCCAGAGAAGTGATTATTCCCCTTTATTCAGCTCTGGGGAGGCCACATCTGGAGTATTGTGTCCAGTTCTGGGGCCCCCCACTACAGAAATGATGGGGATGCATTGAAGAGGGTACAGTGGAGGGCAACCAAAATGATGAGGGAACTGGAGCACATGACCTAGGAGGAGAGGCTGAGGGCTTATTTAGTCTGCAGAAGCAAAGAGTGAGGGGGATTTGAGAGCAGCCTTCAACTTCCTGAAGGGAGGTTCCAAAGAAGATGGAGAGAGGCTGTTCTCAGTTGTGACAGGTGGCAGAACAAGGAGCAATGGGCTCAAGCTACAGTGGTGGAGGTCTAGGTTAGATATTAGGAAAAATTATTTGACTAGGAGGTTGGTGAAGCACGGAGATGGGTTCCCTAGGGAGGAGATAGAATCTCCATCCCTAGAGGTTGTTATGTCTCGGTTTGACAAAGCCCTGGCTGGGATGATTTAGTTGGGTTGGTCCTGCTTTGGGCAGGGGGTTGGACTCAGTGACTCCTGAGGTCTCTCCCAGCCCTATGTCATTAAAATTCAGGAAGTATTAATTCTATTCTGCTGACAAAAATCACCCTCTCCTTAGGAACAGCATTCCATGATTCTATGATTAATAAGATGCCCATTAACTTAAATGAGATTGGCTCAGGACCCTCCACCTCTTCTTTCAGCACTTTACAGAAAGGTTACCTCTATTTTATAGACGGGCAAACTGAGGCAAAAAGAGATAAGTTGCCCAGGGTCAACCGCAGAGATGGGAACAGAACTTTACTATGGCTTTGTCTACACTGGCAACTGAGGGACAAAGCTTTGGGTTTTTTTTCTCCACTCTGCTCATCTGAGGAAGTGGGTTTTGCCCACAAAACCTCACCATATTATATAAATATTTTTGTCTCTAAGGTGCTGCGGGGCTACTCATTGTTTTAAAGCTTTTGTTCTCTACAGGAGCTTAACATCCCCCTCCCTCGCCCGCCTGTGAACGACAAAGCTTTGCTGTGGCAAGTACTAGTGTAAACAGTGCTGACAAAGCAAATGACACTCCTAAGGGGCGGGCATTTTTTGTCAGCAAAAGTGCCAAGAAATAGAACTAATATTGCCTGAGTTTCAGTGACCTGGTCGTGTCAATGGAACCATGTTACTTAAAGCTGTGCAGTGCGGACAAAGCCTTACGGTGTGTCCACACTGCCGAGAGTCGCTAACCTGACAGGCCTGGCCTTAGGGCAAAGCAAGCAAGGCGGTTGCCTTGGACCCCGCGCTTTCAGGGCCCCGCACTGCCTGGCGCCCGCCCAGCTACTCACTCGCTGCCCGGGTTGGGAGCCGCCCGGCCACACAGTGCAGGCAGCCACAACATGCCCCCTTGGGCCCTGCAAACTCTTTGGCCAGGCCTGTAACCTGAGGTAAAATAGCAGGGGAGAGACCGCAGCGTAGCTTTTAGCTCAGGCAGGCAGCCTTTGTTCAATCGCACGCTGCCCTCTAGGCTTGAAAGAGAGCTGCTCACTCAAGTGAAAGCCAGGTTGCAGAGCCTTTGCTGCTCTTTTCACCTGAACACACCTCTTTCTGCGGCGCAGACATACCTTCGAGGCTTGGAAGCATGTCACCCTTGCTGTTGTGTGCAGAGGAGTAGGGAGGGAACTGCGAGAGGACCCATGCAAGGGACTTCATAAAACCATGCCTCTCTCTGCATTATTCGGAGATAGAGAGAGTGAGGATGATACAATAGCCAGGGAGTTTATTCTCAGCAAAGTCCGATGGCAACATAATTAAAATGCAAGCTGGAGTCAAGGTACCTATCGATAAATCTTTGCTTCTGCCTCCCGGGCTTGACAGGAAGCCTATACCTGGTGAGGGGAGTTCAGACAGAGAGAGGCGCAGGAATAAAGGGTCTGGTTTATGGACGGCTATTTTAATGTTTCATTTGAGTAATGGGCCTTGCAAATTAGCACCCGGTGGCCTGAAATACATATTTTTCCAAGGACACACAGGCTTTCAATCCGACAGGTGATGTGGGCAAACAGTCCCCGAGGGGAGCTTTGATTCCTGCACTTCTCGGTTGCAGTCATATTTTATTCTAGCCAGGATGACGGTAAAGATAGCAGATTGCTCTGGGGTGATCGAAGGGCTCAGAGAGGAAATGGAGCAGAAAATGACTGGGCCTAAGACCAGGGAGATGCTGATGAACAAAGTGGTAGGGTAAGGGAAGCAGCCAACCGATCTCTACGGGGAGAGACGGTAGCAAGGGGGCCCTGAAGCACCAGATTTGGATCCTCGTTTTCAATCGGAACGCGGCCACTGGCTGATCTGGATTGGGTTGCTTGGACTGAGGCACCTCCGCTACAGGGACAGAGCTAACCAGGCCAATCCCTTTGCAAACGAACAGTCTCCAACTTTCTGTTCACCATCACTTTGACTCTCAAGCCGCTGGGGAACCGTTCGCCTGAGCCTTGGGGATTTTAGCTGATAAGGTTACAGCGCTTTCAGCTCCCACATGGCCCCGCATAGGTCTATGCCAGTGAAGCTACCCACTGGCTTGCAGTGCAAAAACGAGAGCAGCTATTCACTGGTGTAATCGTGGACGGTTTTTCTGTCCCCCGCCCCCAGTTAATCGCCTCACTTCTTGGCACTCTGATGCCTATTCCATCTGGAGGGAGATCAGTGATGCCTGGCAGGATCGGGGCAGAGCACAAGGACATGGCAAGGAGGAGGAACCTCAAGACCACGCCCATTTTCCTGGCCCCGCCCCTTTTGCCCACAAGGCACTCTCCGGTAGGCCCCTTTGCCTTGAGACAGCTAATGGCAGTGTTATGCTGGGAGCTGCCAACACTATTAGGAGACAGGGCTAGGGCTGTCCTACGGGGCTTCTCTGCCACCAACCTTTTGGCAGCAGCCCCCACCAGGGTGCTGTCCGTCCCCAAATGACATCACCGAGTGAAGGCTGACGTTGGGGACGGAATCTGGGTCAGCTCACCCCACCGTGGTCCCTTCAGGCCGGGCTTCCAAATGGCGCCGCTGAATTTCAGTGTTAAAATGACAGCGCCACGCTGGTTATTAGCAATGTCTCCCCCAGAGCTGCCTTGTGGCTCTGGTATGACTCCCCCATGCTGTGGTCCTGTTCCTATGGGAGAGGGGCAGGGCGCAGCTTCCGGTCAGAGTTTGGTGGGAAGCCGATTTTCCGGACTGAACATCGGAAAGTCTGGCTTTGCCTCTGTGACAACGGAAGAGTGCAGGAGGGGGTTGGTGCCGTATGTTCTTCAGAGCAGTAGGTGGAGCCCAGGCAATGGACTGGTGTGGAGCGGACAGCAAAAAGTCGAGCTTTTCCTCTCACTCTGATCCATCATCAGTGTTCCCTGGAAGCTGAGTCCGTGGGCAGCCACCCAGGAGAGAGTCAGATGCCACCCAGCTGAACAGCAGCGTGCCCACAGCCGGCAGCATGTGTTTCCACTGGTGGTGCACATCTGCACCTGCCTCAGCGCACAAAACAAAATGTATTCCACACCGGGATGGAGAAAAAGAGAGGATACATTGGTCATCATCCTTTTCATTCCTCCTTTCAGCCGTCTCTCACGCCTCCTCTCCTTTCCTCTCTCCCCTGGGCCTTTCGCCACAGTCTCCTCACTCGGTACCTATTGCACCCTCTCCCTCCCTGTGCTCCCCTCCCACTCCTTTCCTCACAGTGCAGATTTCACTCTGCCCCACGACTGTCTTGCACAGATACAGCAGCACAGGCTGGGGATGGAAGGGAAAAAGTGTCTGAGAGACAGGAAATGCTCCCACTGCCCACAGAGGCCCATAACTACCGACTCAGGTCCACCACCAGCATGCGAGGCAACACCAGGCCTGGCCGCCCTCCCGATGGCTCACCCATGGCTCTGCGCAACACTGGGACGGTTATGAGGCTGTATTTATCCCAGCGTGGGGCTTGGCCCTGCCAATTGCTTTGAACCTCAGTTATGGGCAAGACCCCTATTGTTCTTCTCCTACTGTGCCTATGGCATCCTGCGGAGCCACGATTCCAGGTTCAGAGATTGCGAATCGCCTTGCCCCACCCCTCCTCACTCGGAAAGTAATAAGACTGGGAAGAAAACACAGATCTCCTTGCAAGCCTGAGCGTGGCAGCTTCTGAATGTGACAGGCTGCAGAGCCCACAGAAACTCGTTGCACCTCCCGCCTCTGCTCCAGACATACACCGTATTTAGATAGCTTGGTGAACTCCTGTCTTTTGATCGACAGGAGCGCCTTCCCTACCGGTGATCCCTTCTTCCTAATATTTCATGGGTATCTGGTGGTGTGCAAAGGTGTCAGCTCAGCAGTCCTGCAGAAGTGAAGCGCAATTATCCTCCGCGCTGGTATGGCACCCCTGGGCACATGCTGTCCCCTGTGTGGCTCAGCGCTGCTCTAGGCAGGCATCTCCAGTCTTAGGAGGGGAGCTCAGTTTTCAAGATCCAGCCTGCTTGTCACTAAGACTGTGCTCCAAACAAGAGGGGAACACCTGTCCACTGGGGACAGCACCGAGACTCATTTTACTCAAGTGACTAAGCAACCCTCTAACGCAGGGCTACTCAACACGCGGCCCGTGGCCCGTTTGTTTGTGGCTGGTGGCACCATTTGGGTTTCCGTGGGGCTCAGCACGTGGCCCGTGGGTGGTATCCTTTGAACATGGCCTCCATGGGGAACACGCTCCACAACGGCGAGGCGTCTCCCAGGCGGGGTGAGCACTGGAAGATGCAAGCGGACAGGCTGGCTGGAACAGACGGGCACAGGGTGCTGGTGTTTCTAGCCCCCAAGGAGGAGGTGCCGGGAGTGCCAGGCATTGTGGGAAAGACGCTATTTGCATGTATATGCAACCACAGTTAAATTGCAGCCCTTGGCATGTGCTGTGAGTATCATTGTGGCCCCTGGGGCTTTCAAAGTTGAATGACCCTGCTCTAAAGGCAACAAACGATGGTCACTACTAACCTGGACTGGACTTGACCCCACTGCCAGGCTGTCTCCCATGAGCCATCCAGGTTCACCCACATTGTTCTTACCACATGTATCAATGAACTGCACCACGCAGCACCTGGCCGGCTCGTGGGCACCACTACCATGTGTGAATGGAATCAGACAACACAACCCTGCATCACGGGCTGTCGTCTGCCAACGCCTATGGAAGGCTGTATGTCAGCATAAGCTGGGAGGTGTGCTCTGGGGGCAGGAAGAGCTGAGCTTTCCAGGTGGCCGGGAAACGCAGCAGAGGTACAACTGTGAACTCACTGTGAAAGTACCAGCGAGGGTGCAGTGTCTGACTGACGCTACTGCCCACTCAACAACCCTCAAAAGCGTTAGTGGTGCACTCGGATTTCCTTTGGGATGTGCCATGGTGATGAAGAACACCATCCGCGCAGGACAGAAAGATGGACGTATGTCCCTCATCATCCCCTTTCCAATCCATAGAGCAGCGGGATGCAGAGAAGGAAAACTATGCTGCTGGAATCAATGAATGTGCCTCTTTATGCCCACACGGCAGCTTTTCCAATTGGTCTCCCATGGGCATTTTCCTCGGCTCACATAAGACTTAATCCAAAGCACACAGAAGTCAACAGAAAAGCCCCTCGTCATTTCAACAGACTGTGGATCAAGTTCCTAACAATCTCAGCTCTTTAAAGCTTTAACACTCTTTAACAAAAAAGCTAAATACGGGGAACAAAACCACTCAGGCCAGTTAATTTGCGGTCTTGTCTTTAAGTACCTCTGCAGGGAAAGTCGCAAGTGGTTCCAGGAAATGCCGGTGGCCTCTTCTACCTATAACGCAGTGAAACTGCTTTTACCATCTCTCTCTCTCTGCGCACGCACACACAATCTTTAGAAAAGGAGAGAATGGGCAAAAGAAAGCAGAAGTCATTTTCTCTTGGCAAAGCTGCAGACTCAAGGAGAAACATAAAATCCCAGATGAAGGGCTTGTCTAGTTTATTATAACATCAGCTTTAATTTATGCCCCTGCCTTTTATGATTGTTCTCTATCACTGTTCCTGGGGTTTATTTATAGAGGGCCATTAGCACAGGGAGTGAGTGCTGATGAGTGAGCATTTGGAGCGTCTGCCAGGGGACTAGGGATATAAACCGAGATGAGGAGGCGGCGAGCTCTTGTAGAAGGCTTTACCGCGTCCTCGCTCTGGGAGCCGAGAAGGATAATTTGATCTCAGAAGGCGATACAACTTTATTTCAGATGGCGTCTTTCAAGCAAACTCTACCCTTCTCTTGACATAGTTTAATAAACTTCATCGCACCATCACTGAACTGAAGGGTAGAACATCCGCCGTGGGGGATGGGGAATGAGTGGTAACGCGAAGAAGAGGTCACCCGCTGAGCGCTGACAGGAAGCTGGGGGATGCAAAAGAGAAGGCCCTTGTGCCTTGAGCAGGAAGGGGGCATGAGCAGCGACAGAAGGCTGTAGCCAGATTAGGGCCTAACAAATAAGCCCAACGTATCGCAGGCCTGGTCTGAGGCTTAGGCCAAAATGGCCAAGACTTTGCTAATATAAAGCAAAGTGAAGCTGTGAGCAAGAGGCAGGCCCGGCTCACAGAAGTTGGCACCAATAAGGCTGATATTGCAGAAAGACTCACAGCTAAGAGGTACTAGGAACTGGTCATAAACCCGTCACAGAGGGATGGTAACAGAACACCTCGTTAGGAGGCGTTTTGGTACCAATACATCCCCACAGGTAACAGGGATATAAAGACCCAGGTTTAGGACGGGGTCTAATACAGAGATGGGCAAAAGGGCCTCTGCCTGCCAAGGGGGTTGATCCAGCCCACGGAGGCCCTGCCACTCCCCTGCCCCCAGGCCAATTAGCTCTGATTGGCCTGAGGGTGGGGGACCGTGTAAAGCCTCCTCCCGCCCTGCGAGGAGCGCACGGCACTTTGAAGTGCCGGGCGCGCCACACAGGGTGGGGGCAGGACGGAGGAAACTTTGCGTGCTTCTCCCGCCCCCAGGCCAATGAGGGCTTGGGGGTGGAGGAGCACGCGAAGTCTCCTCCTGCACTGCCAGGAGCACGCGGTGCTTCAAAGTGCTACATGCTCCTGGCAGGATGGAGGAAACTTTGTGTGCTTCCCCCTCCCCTAGACCCTAACTGGCCTGAGGATGGGAGAGTGTGTGAAGCCTCTTCCCGCCCTGCCAGGGGCATAGGTGCTTAGTGGAAAGGGGGGGAGAAGGGGCTCCCCCACACCCAGACCAATCATCGACTGTGGGTGAGGAAGCCTGGAAGCATCCTAGCCCCGCCGCTTCTGGGGCAGCCGGGGGCCACTTCAAAAAATTTTTGAAGTAGCTCCCAGCCAAAAATTATTGCCCACCACTGATCTAATACAACAGCCTGATAGGGAGTGATGTTTTGATTGAACCACCATATCTGAGGTAACAGGTGGTATCTAGGTAACATCAGAGGGTGACAACCAGATACCTCAGGAGTGATGTGTAACTTGTCTGTACCTGTGCTTGTCCAACCTATCGGGCACCGACTGAACTGAGTCCATTGACACGGGCACACGCTCTTAGTATCCTTGCAGAGTCTGCCAAGTGCAATCGCTGTGCTCCGTTTACAATAATCTGATCTGATTGTGAAGTCTTTGGGGGCTCTCTCTCAGTCTGCTGTGCCAGCTACTTGTGCAGAGCCGGTGCAACGCACAGGGGAACACAACGCATGCAGTCAAAGGGTTATCATCACTGAATGGAGTAGAACATGTCAGGACACCCTGCCAGAGACTTTTAACCCACAAAGGCTCTATGGAGCTGGTTCCAGCGGGGACATAGGGATGTTGAGGCCAGAATATATACAATGACCTTCTTCTTGACATGAGCTCCAGAGAAGGCTCCTGGCCTGTGTGGTCAAGACTGCAAACAGGGACACTACAGAGGAAGGAACTAAATGAGAGGAGAAGAATGGAAGGAAACAAGGCCTGTGAGGTTGGCTGGAGCAAGTCCATGGAAAGTTCCTCCCCAACAAAGAAGCATCGGGATCTCACTTCTGCTTAGAGCAGGGTGATTGCACAGGGCCTGAGAGAGTGTGCGTAATTCACACTGATGTGCAGTGACAGGGGGATCTGGCTCATGAGAGGCAATGCAGGACAAGATCCCACAGGGAAGGCAAAGGCACTATTTGAGGTTGTGTGTGTTGTGGTCACTTCATCTCAAAAAAGATATATTGTCATTGGAAAAGGTTCAGAAAAGGGCAACAAAAATGATGAGGGGTTTGGAACGGGTCCCCTATGAAGACAGATGAAAAAGACTAGGACTTTTCAGCTTAGAAAAGAGGAGACTAAGGAGGAATATATGACAGACGTCTATAAAATGATGACTGGTGTGGAAAAAGTGAATAAGGAAAAGTTATTTACTTATCCTCACAATATAAGAACTAGGGGTCACCAAATGAAATTAATAGACAGCATGTTTAAAACAAACAAAAGGAAGTTTTTCTTCACTCAGCGCACAGTCAACCTGTGGAACTCCTTGCCACAGGATATGGTGAAGGCTAGGACTTTAACAGGGTTCAAAAAAGAACGAGATAGATTCATGGAGGTTAGGTCCATCAATGGCTATTAGCCAGGAAGGGTGGAAATGGTGTCTCTAGCCTCTGTTTGTCTGGAGATGGGTGACAGGAGAGGGATCAGGTGAGGATTATCTGTTGTGTTCACTCCCTCTGGGGCATCCGGCATTTCCTGTATGATTTAGTTTGAGCAGAAATGTGGTAGTTTGATGATAAGTTAAGATTTATTTTTTGTTATTTTCCAAGACAGATATCATGTGAGGGCTTTGCAGTTGGCTTGACAGGATTTGGAAGACCATTTCTCAATTTGGAGCGGAACAAGTAAGCAAAATCTGCCAACTCCCACCAAATGACTTTTAGACTTCCACAAAACAAAGGTGCCAGATTTCCTACACCTAACCGCAATGTTCCCGCTTCTTTTTCTTTGTTCCGGGAATTGGTCCAAGAAGACGTTACTCTTTTCAGTGCATATTCATGGTCACCCCCACATTTCTTCCAATCAACAATAGGCACCCACAGAAATGTTAGGGTACCACGCCCAACTTTGGTTAAGGGGTTGGACATCCGGGATATTTTGGCGCCAAAAGAGAAATATAAGCCCAGGAATTAGGGAAGTCGAGGCGGCAGCAACCGTCGCTGATAGAGCCCACTCCGGGGTGTAACTTGTTTTCTCTCAAGGTCAGAAACCAAATACTGATCTCCATTCTATCTTTATATTTCTAAGGACAGAACTTAGAATCTCCCACCTTACCCACCTAAACTCCACAATAGCCCCTTCCCAGGCTACCACCTGCCTAGCTAAGGTTTTGATACTGATGCTCATCACCATAGAATCTGAACATCCTCAGTTCCCCTTTCTTAGTGTCATTCTATTGTTCTTTGCAAGGCTCCTTCCAGATCACCCTTATTCTCCTCCTGCATGTCTGCCAGAGAGGGGAGAACCGCTCAGACCGGTATTGCCAGACATTTGCTTGGATAAAAACGCCACAAATGGAACTCTCTGTTACACTAAAGCCACTTTACACAGCCAGAACCGTGTAAAAGGACATTCATGTTACAGAGAATTCAGACTATGGGATTTCATGGCATTCCCCGCTCTTCCTGTTCACTTTCCATAACTGTTTGCACAAGCAACACTTTTGTTTTGTTTCTTTTCCTCATGGAAAAAGCAAAAGTCGTACGAATCCTTGTGCAAAAGCACATGTGCATGGGTGAGGATTCATGCCAGGAATGTCCCACCTGCCCTCTCCTCCTGCACACTAAACATCTCTGTCAACCACGCAAGAAGTCTTCTGATGCCATGCGACTCAAGTGGCCCCAGGCGCCATGACTAAAGAATAGTGACTAGTCAGAGAGGAGTGTTTGTGAAGAGCGGATGGACACCGGTACGTTTATGGCAGCACATGGATGTAGATTATGCACGCAGAGAAACAAAGAGCTACTGCTCTGTGAGAAGCTAAACTATATGAGACAGATAGCTAGGCAGACAGACATACAACAATGCCGTCAAATGAGCGTTCAAAGATCAGAGCCTGCTCACAGAACATGTGTGATGACAACAAAAGGGTTTAAATTTGTCCACGCAACTATTCACTGCAAATCATCTCTTGTGCCGACTCTTGAATTTGGAGGTTATTGCTGCATCTCCCCCGAACCTGACCCCCCCCCCACACACACAGAGAGGAGTTAGGAGAGTTGGCAGAGAAGCTGCCTTCTTCTTGAAGAAATATGGAGCCACTAATCCAGCACCACCGATGACAGTCTGAATGACAGACAGGGCCGGGGAGAAGAGAGTCGCCCTTAGGAAAAGCTGAACTTGGTGCTCCAACCATTCCAATCCCGGAGCTCTCTGATTCCCGCACCCTCCCCTCAACAGACTTTTGCTGCAGGCGGAATAGATGATGTTAAATTATTTTGGAATATGCTGAGAATATTCTGCTTGGGTAAGTGAAGCCTCATAAATCATTCTTCTTTCCTACGCTTGATCTCTCCTTCAGCAGGTAAATGTCAGTTCGCCGGGGAGTTTAGTGCCTCGGCGCTCGCAGGAACACGCTTAGGGTGCGTGGAGTGGAAAGGAGAGAAGAGAAGAGAGAGATGTGACAGAAGGCAGCTGAGTGACTGCAGAGCAAGTGGGGGAAAGAACAGAGGGATGGGGTTTGGAAGAAGGGGCTAGAGCAGTTAAGGAAAAGGCAGGTGCAATTTGTAAGGGTATTTCAGAGAGGTTGGGGAGGCTCACTGGCAGAAAGTCAGAGCTCCTGGGTTTTACACCTCGATCTGGGGGAGTGGGGAGTGAATTTAGCCATTAGAGGAGGGGTCTAGGAGCCACCTTCCCAAGTGGTGAAGGAGTGCAGGTTTGGTGAGTACAGAAGGGACTAAGAGTCAGAGCTCTTGGGTTGAATTCATGGCTTGGCTACCCCACACACTGTGTGAGTCTGAGCCATCATTTCACCTCCTTAGCCTTCGGCCAGGCAGTATTCTTGTCCCTTGTCTCACGAGAGCACTGCCCGTCTTGGTTCACCAATGGCTGGGCGGCCCTTGGGGCCTGTGCCGGGGGGCGGTCACAGTCCCGGGTTCTGACACGGCCACTGCCACTCACCTTCCCGCTCTCTGGGACGTCTCACTGCCCGGCCCTGCTGGGCCAGCTCCCTGGTCTCCCCAGCCAAGGCCCCGAGCCGAGATCCCTCCCGTCCTCCTCCCTCCCCCTGTGAAGCAGTGCAGACACTGAACCTCTTCAGGCCCAAGGAGAGGGCAGTTTTGGACCCAGCTTCCTGGGAGCCCACTCCCCAAATGGGATCAAACCCCGAAGAATTATGTAGGCCAGCTCCCTTTAGCAGTGAAAGGGGGATGGGCGCACTGGTCGTCCCTCCAGGTAGCAATTATTTACACTGGGTTTGATAGAAAATAAAAATGATTCTATTGAGTACCAGTTTAAGTGGGAATAAGTGAGAACAGGCAGAGCAAAGCAGGTTACAAATCAAAAGAAACAAACCGCTTGGCTAATTCTACACTGAGACCTCAGCACAAATGTTTCAAACTCACCCACAAACCTCTTTTCCCGCTGCCCCTCCAAACCAGGGCTGTGCTCCCACCCTGGGCTCTTCGGCTCCTTCCTTTAGGAGCAGCCCAGCCAAAAGACTCAGGCCCCTGCTTCCCTGTTCTTTTTGTTAAAGAACTGAGGCCACTCCCCACCCACCACTGCTCAGACTTAAGGACAAAAGAGATTTAAGTTTAACAGTTGCTCATCATGACATTGAGAGTAACACCCTGGATGTCTCTCATTCGCACATTTAAAATCCACCAAGTATTCCCCGCTCCCTATGTCTAATTTTACACATAAAAATGATACATACATCAAAGTTAGATAAACAGAACCAGCGGATCATGACATGAAGATTGATGGGTTACATGAAATGATTTGCTCAAAGCACCTTTGAGTGACGTCTACTCATGTCCATAAGTCCATTTCATAAAGCATGGGGGGAGGGGGTCACAGGGCCCTCTGAGAGGAAAGGCTGTAGAAATTCAAAGTATTTCAAAATGTCCAGTTACTGTATGGTCTCCATCTCTTATGACCAGCCAGGGGCTCCAGTAAAATTAAAGCAACGCCGCCTCCACTACTTGAATGAAGAGCGACAGCTGGAGAAAGGAACCAAGCCAGCAGAACAGCAAAAGCAAGGTGGGGATGAGTACAGTAGACTTCCGATAATCCGGAACCTATGGGATTTAGGTGGTGCCGGATTATCAAATATGCCGGACTATCAGGAGGTACTATAAGCAGGTTATATATATACTGTATACATTATATACTGTATATAAAGTGTTCTTAACCCTTTTTATTGTACATACTGAATGCAGTATACTGTAATGTTTTAGTTTTTTTAAGCCTTTTTGCTCAGTTCAGCTGCTGCCGCTGTTACCTTGTGACTCATTTTTTGACGAAACTCACTCACTAGGCTCTTGCCATTTTGATGCTGGACTATCCGGAGTGCCGGACTATTGGATGCCGGACTATTGGAGTTTTACTGTAGTTACACTTGAAGCCAGCAGCTGGGTGCTCAGACGGGGCAGGAGGGCCTGCTCACCCCATCCTAGCTCAGCATTACAGAGCAGAGCCCGGAGATGAAAATCCCCCGATATTGCTCTAAGGGGCCCCTTCTGACCAGCGCTGAAAGGCTCAGATCCAATGGCAGAGGGAGACATATCAGTACATCGAGAGCTAAACTGCTGTACTGTGTGGGATGATACCTGGGAGAAGCTTGCTCATGCTGCATCTGCTCTGTACGTTACCAGGACTCCATCTGATAAGGCCACATTTCCACTTGCCGTGCCAAAGATCGATCTGCTGGCGTTCGATTTAATAGGTTTAGTAAAGACCCGCTAAATCAAACACTGAGGGCACCCCTGGCCAACGCTGGCACTCCTCGATTCATGAGGAGTAAGGGAAGCCTTACGCCCCTCTCCCCACAATGGAGCTTGGCTTAAGGTACGTCAACTCCAGCTATGTTATTTGCCTACGGCTGATAATCCAGATCCTTTTATCAGCACAAAAAAAATCACTTCTCCACTGAAATAAAAGGAAAACACAGATTGAGAAGAAAGAATTTGCTGCCTAGAACTGCCTGGAAGACAGTCACGCTCCAGTTCAGTAGCAGAGCCAGTCACTGTGTCAGACTTTTTGTAACATTTCCTTCACCACTCACCCCACCCGCACACTCAGCCTGCTCACCAAAGATGTCATCCCGGCAGATGCTGTCAGGGCTGGTGCGGCACCTGTCACACACAGGTGAGGGAGAGGTGGCAGACTGGGGAGCTCTGTGACGAGGTGGCTCGGGAAGAGTTTCAATTGAGGCTGTGGGCAAAGAGTTACACAGACCTTCTCCTCTTTGTGGTAGGATCATGACTAAAGAAGCTGGAGGGAGCAGCAAAAAGTCACATTGGCCCTGATGAAAGGCCACTCCATGATGTAGTAAGTTGAGAGTCAGTAACATGGAGGCAGCAGGCCTAAACAGACGCCTGTAACATGAAAACAGCAACAGGCCTGCAATCTAGTGAGCAAGACTTTGGTTCAGTAACAGGAACCAAGAAAGAGGCCCTATGGATAACTGTAATTGTGTACGTTAGGTAGAGCATGGAAGGACATAGGGAGGCACTGGGTACAGACTGTAAGCCAAAGGGGAGTAATGGAACATCTTAATAAGAAATGTCTAGGTACAAAAACTCCCTAAAAACTAATGTACGTACTGACCTAGGTTCAGGACCAGCTCGGAATTGACAGCATGAAGGATAGTAAGTAAGCCCCCCTTCCGTACGGTATGGGGTGATATCTGAGCAACAGAGGGTGGTAACCTGGTACATAAAGAAGTGATGTAAGTTGTTTGT
>JANRFK010000961.1:2975392-2988199 GCA_030068395.1 Apalone spinifera
TAGTTTCTCCGCAATGACTTTATCATCTTTAAGTGCTCCTTTTGTATCTCGATCCTCCAGGGACCCCACTGGTTGTTTAGCAGGCTTGCTGCTTCTGATGTACTTAAAAAACATTTTGTTATTACCTTTTGAGTTTTTGGCTAGCTGTTCTTCAAACTCCTTTTTGGCTTTTCTTATTACATTTTTACACTTCATTTGGCAGTGTTTATGCTTCTTTCTATTTACTTCACTAGGATTTGACTTCCACTTTTTAAAAGATGTCTTTTTATCTCTCACTGCTTCTTTTACATGGTTATTAAGCCACAGTCTCTCTTTTTTAGTTCTTCTACTATGTTTTTTAATTCGGGGTATACATTTAAGTTGGGTGGGTTCTCGTTGTGGGTTCCTGTACCAGCTGCTCCAAAAAGCAGTCATTTAAGGTATCAAGAAATTTTGTATCTGCATCTCGTCCTGAGGTGACATGTACCCAGTCAATATGGGGATAGTTGAAATCCCCCGCTATTATTGAGTTCTTTATTTTGATAGCCTCTCTAATATCCCTTAGCATTTCATAGTCACTATTACTGTCCTGGTCAGGTGGTCGATAATAGATCCCTACTGTTATATTCTTATTAGAGCAGGGAATTACTATCCATAGGGATTCTATGGAACATGTTGATTCATTTAAGATCTTTACTTCATTTGATTCTAAATTTTCTTTCACAGATAGTGCCACTCCCCCACCCGCATGACCTGTTCTGTCTTTCTGATATATTTTGTACCCCAGAATGATTGTGTCCCATTGATTGTCCTCACTCCACCAGGTTTCTGTGATGCCTATTATATCAGCATCCTCTTTTTACACGAGGCACTCTAGTTCACCCAAAGGCCAGGCCTGACAATCTTATAGGCTGACTGGCCCTTTGAGGCAGATTGAGCTCAGCCTCATCCGTGATTTAGCAACTATCCTTCAGCCTCATTGATGATCTAGCAACACAGGGGCTAATTAGTGACCCCAATGGGGTGTAATTAAGCTTAATTAGAAAGATGGACCCCAACCACGGTGGTGAAGCAGGGTGAGCTTAAATAGAGAGAGATACAGGAAAGAGGAAGTAAGGCGAGTTTTGTGTCCCTGAGAAGGATCTGGAGTAAGGCTCAGTAGTTTGGGAGTAGCTAGGCCCAGGAAACGTACAGGAGCTGGTTAGCTCCTGTGGTAGGGCCCTAGAGTGGAGAGGACTATAAGGATAAGATACATTTTCCTGTACCCATATTGTGAGGTCTGTAGTAATATTGTAAGGCCTAAAGCATCTGCAGTTAGATTGAAAGAGCAGCAGCTATTAGCTGAAAAGCAGGCAGTCAAATATTCTTGTTCCATCAAAATTGCATTTAAATGGTGTAATACCTGGCTGTTAAGAAGACGACCCTGTCCTAATGACACCCACTATCACCAGATAAAGAAATAGATCTCAAGATAGTTATGAAAAACTTAGTTTGACAGCATTTTGTGTGGCAAGAAACTACTTATCAACAAGTGAGATTGTGAAATCCTCATTTTATGATTATGGGCCTCACCTTCCTATTGTTTGTCTGTGTGGCCTCTGTCTGGTTTTGAATTGTTTCTGACTGTTGCTAGATGTAAATCAACTAAGGTGGTGGGATACAATTGGTTAGGGAATTATGTTACAATGTTAGGAAAATGTTAATAAAATAACTGGTTATCGTCTAGCTAAGCAGAACTCAAGTTTCACTATCTAAAGCTGGTCCAAGAAGAAGACCAGGAAGAAAGAAAAAGAAGTAATAGTAAGAAGGAAAGACCTGAAGAAGAACTTCACCTCCAAGATCCTAGCTAATAGCTGCCAAGGATCCTCTGCAGGACTGTGACATGTAACCACCAGAATCCAGATGAGACTGATCTTGCCTGGCCCGTCTCGATCAGGCTTGGTGAGCATGTCACTGTGTGCTTAGCACATGTATTCTGCCGGCTTGGTAACTGTTAGAGAGTAAGGCGCCTGTGTAAAAGGTCCTGCAGGCCTGGAGGAACTGAAGCCCTAGGAACGGAGTAAAGGTGTGCACCCCGAGAGCATGAGAGGACAGAGAATTCTGTGTGCATAACAGAACCTCCATAGGATCTCTGAGGACCAGCAAATGAGGTTGAATCTCAGCAGTGAAAACCCTCGGGGCTCAGCACCCTGTCAAGGGGGATAAATTGAACTGGAGCCAGAAGAGGCAAAGAACATATTTAGACTCAAACCCAGAAAGGGCGAAGGACCATTTGCATGGAGCTTGATGGACCTATTCTCCATTAAGTTACCTAGTTCAAAAAAGAGCTATCTAAATTCATGGAGGTTCGGTCTATCAATGGCTATTAGCCAGGATGGGTAGGAATGGTGTCCCTGGCCTCTGTGTGTCTAAATCGGGGAATGGGTGATGGGGAGGGATCACTTTGGGGCACCTGGCATTGTCCACTGTCAAAGGACAGAGCACGAGGCTAGATGGACGTTTTATCTGACCCCATCTGGCCGTTCTTATGGGACTGAATTGTTATGTGACTTGGCCAGGGGCTGAATAACTGAAGGCCCAGGGCAGAAACCGGCTTGGAGTGGTCGCCGTGGCTGGCTTGGAGTGGTCACTGTGGCTGAGGAAGTAGCCACTAAAGGGAGCATGGAAAGCAAAGTTTCTTGCAGCACTGTGTCCAGAAACAAGGTGGGACCCTAGAGATGAGGATGCGCCTTGACATTTAACTTTGTAACTAATATGAGTATCATGAATCACCAACTCACTTAACAGCTGTTGCTCTCTCTCTCGGTAAAAAATAGCATCACTACCACTAACATGTTAATTCTACCCTAACTTCAAAGCATTCTTGTCATACCAAATACATACTAAACATGCAAAAAATGATTTCACAATTACATGAAAAATAACTTGCATTATAATGTAATCGATTTCTAGTATTATGGATACATACAGGTCCACATGCATTACAATGCAGAATGTTAGGTTGAAATAAGTGTTAAAACCATGATGTGCCTTCTTATTTCTGTTCTTAATAGACTGAAAAGGATTTATGCCAAACAACTGGATTTTGCAGACAGGTTTTTTGTGCACTGTTGGTCTATCAAACCTTTCTGGTGAATATCGTCGGCTATGTTTATTTGCAAGTTTGAGGGCCAAAAGTCAAAATTCAGTGTGGTATCAATCCTTTTCAAAATCAGCCGGCTCAAGTTTTGTTAATAAAAGCAGCAAAGAAAGTCTTTTAATATAAAAATGTCTCTCCCCTCGCACAGAGAGGTGATTCTGAGATTTTCATCTTGTCTACAAGTTGAGTTAGCAGAAGATCCTTTCACCGATAAATACATTTGATACAGAATCACTGAGGCACAAGACAGATGGTGCAGGAATGGCTGAGTCATTATTCCAAACACAGACACACTTGCCGGGCAAAATCTTCGGCTGGTGTAACTCGCTGTAACTCCACTGAGGTCACATCAGCAATTTCCACTAGGCCTCCAGCTGGTGTAAAGGGACTCCCAAAAGAGCTACACTGATTTATCTCAAGTCAAGGATCTGGCTCTCAAATTTCTGTAATTAATAAACCTGTCTTGGCCTGGCCATCTCACAAGGAATCTCATGCAGACGAGAAAGAAAACAGGGCTGACTGAACCCAAAGAAACCCCAAGAGAACTGAAAATTGTTTCCATCCATTCCGTACTTATGCCAGCCGGAGGGTAAGAGGAGAACGTCGACAACTATAACTCGCTTCTTAAAATGATCATAACTATGCAAGAGAAGCTCTTTAACAGGCTCACTCACTAACAAGCTGCTCTTGTTTTCATGTTTTGGAATGGCTTAATCCAGTCTATGATAACATCCCCGACAACCAAGTGCATTAAACTGTGACAGCTTTTCACTGACCTAAGCAATTGCATTACAAAAAACACCATTAGCGGCTCTCTCCTCTTCATCTAATCCTTGCACCCCTCCTTCCTCCTCCTCCGCCTCCTTCTCCGGGGCCAGTAAAAGCTGAGCTCAATACTACTATTAAATTACCCTTAGAAATACGCTCCTAAAAATAAAAAATCAATGCACATGTGTTTGAACACTTGTCACAGACAGATCAACGGGGCAATCTAACATATATTATTCCCCCCAGAGATTTAAATAAATAAAAGACCCACTTGTTGTTGAGGGGCATGTGGGGTGAGTGCCCCATGCTCCCACATGGGCTGTGTCTAGGAGGAGGGAGATAAGGGACACTGTGGAGCTGCTTGATCATATGGCCCCTGGATGCTTTCTGTTCAGAGGCTCAGCCAGATTCTGATTTCAACCACTGGCTGTGGGTAGAATTTCCCGAATGTAACACTGGCATGAGGGGAAGTTCAGCCCCCGGTGGGCCAATGCCTGGTTTCAGTGTTGCTTGTGTAAAGCCTTCTCAAGCCCGTGGGGGGACTCTTGTATTTACACCTGTGCAACTTAAAATGGAGCGCTGCAGGCTGTAGGGAATAGGCGGTGCGGCTGCAAAGGGGCACTGGGCCATACACAAACGTGGCCCACGGGCCACAGAGCCAGTCCTGCATCCTTCCCTGTGGCCCCGTTGGGCAGAAAGGAATCCCCTACTTTGCTACACTTATTCTGCCAGCTTGCCACCGCCTCCACCCTTCCTGGCAACAGGGCTCCCTAGCGGCTGAGGAGAAGGGGCAAGACGCAGGCTGGAGGAAGCGAAGGACGGGTGGGGAGGGAGCTAGAGGGGATATTCGCGCCTGGCCCAGCTGCGAGGGGAAATCCCATTAATAGCAGCCAGAGTGGAGTGTTCAGGATTGGAGAGCCTCTCTCATCTGCCCCGATTAACCCTTTGCTTCCCTCAGCCACGGGTCAGTCTCTTTTCCTTTGCTACTTTTTTAACTTCTTTTCTGCTTTCTATTTGATTCACTGAGATGGCCTGTCCTTGGTGCAGATGGGATACCTATGGGAGGAAGGGGAACAGGAGAGAGTCTCCCCCTCCATCTAAAGGGCCAGTACCACTAATTGAGATGGAACTTATGGCCGGATTTGCTTTAAAATACTGACTAAATAAACAGTGAGCCCTTACAACTTTTCCTTAAATCTATTCCTCTTATGCACTCATTTATTGCCACGACTTCCTATTTCATCATCTCTTTCCTCTTTTCTCTTTTTTTTTACTTGGTTGAATCAGGACAGAGATAGGTTTCTTGCTGACAAATTCAAGCCCCGCATGTTAATGAACTCCCCACACTTTACTGCTTCAGAGTGTCTACAGGCCCCCCAGGAAATTTGCAAGAGCTTTATACATGGAGATACTGGAAAGGTCAGTGCCTGCTATGGATTTCCAAACACAGGAGGCAACAGAATCATGTCCTATTTTAAAATCATCATAATCAGAAGCCACAGGGTTGAAGATAGATGCATAATAGACGGGAAGCAAATTAAAGGCCCAGCTGCAGTCACAGGGCTGGGAGAAAAAGGAAAAAGTTGGCGTAATTAAATGTTGTGGCTGTGGATTCGACCTAATCCCTTGTACTTTTGTTATCCCATCTCCCTCATGCTAGGCCTGGCTGCACATGACATTTCTACCTGCTAATGACCTCCAGCCCTGCCTACCAACCTGCTAACCCATCCAGTGACCTCCAGCCCAACCTACTAAGCTACCGACCTCCCTAAATACCTCTTGCCCTATATGCCAACCTACCTACATCCTGCCATACCTAGCTACCTACAACCCTATCTACCAACCTACCTGCCATACCTACCTAGTTATCTCCTTTTCTACCTACCTGCCATACCTACCTACCTGGTTACCTCCTTTGCTACCCACTTAGTTATCTCCTTTTCTACCTGCCTAGTTACCTCCCTTTCTACCTACCTGCTTATGTACCTCTTGACCAATCTAGTGACGTCCTGTCCCACTTTCCTATTCATATGTATTTATCTACAGTACTTAAAGATACCCTCAGGCAGTGCACACATGACGGTGTAATGTATCTGTCTACAATACCATTCACATGCCTATATTACTGAGTTAGGCTACAGTATCAGCCATGTTACCTGTTCCTTTATATGCCGCTCCTCCTAGAGGCCTCTGAGTTGCAGACTTGGGCAGAAACTTCCCATGAAACCTGAGCTGGGTGAACCTCAAAAGATTCTAGGGCTCCAATCCAAGAAGGCTGATGCTATTTTTAGTCTTAAAGCGAAGACTCAAAATCAGGATCTCAAAATCAGACCAGACATCCCACGAGATTAGAAACTCTGGAGACATTTAGAATTTCTCTTCCGGGCCCGGGCAGGAATCAGGAAGCAAGGATTCATCAAGTTTTACTCCCACCCAAAAGATTTTGAGGGGGCAGGCCCCTTAGAGGATTGAGGGCTCCATGTTGGCCTAACCGGGCAGTTCCTCAAGCCATGGGGACGTCAAGGCAGCTCGGAGCAGTTTTCCTGCTCCGAGCCAGAAGACAGCTCCCCTGCGGAACCAGGTAAGCGGGGGAAGGGAGAGCGGGCTGCTTGCCAAGTGTGTGTAGGGTTGCCAGGTGTCTGGTATTTTTGCCTCCTGGCAGGGAAAAAAAATCAGAAAATACTGGACATTTTAGGTGTCCAGTATTTTCTGAATTTTTTTACCGGACAGGTGGCGAAAATACCGGACTGTCCGGGTTAATACCAGGCACCTGGCAACAGGGGCAGATGAGGATTTTGCGGGGCCCGGGGCAGCTCAATTTCGCGGGGCCCCCCCTTTGACACAGCGCATGCGTGGGGCTTCTTGAAGCGCGGGGCCCGGGGCGGCCGCCCCGCTCGCCCTGCCCTATATCCGCCCCTGCCTGGCAACCCTAGTAGCGAATGGAAGGCAGCGTGTTCTAATCTTTAAAGCACAGGAATGGAGCAGCCCGGCCATCCGGGATCTCCTCCTGGCTGCCACTGTCTCACTGTGCCTTTGAGCCAAACCAAGCTACTTCTGCTTAGCCACTGTGGTGAGCTGCTTCGAGATCCTCAGCAGAAGAGAGCTGTGAGCGAAACATGAGGGGAGCACAGGGGCCTGTGTGAGGCGACTTTGGAGGGTCTCTGCCCAATTCCTAGTGTGGGGGGGAGAGGGCGTTTACAGCACACACCCACCATATCCCACTCAGGGCTCACTGTCCTGCTTGCCCCTGGCAGGCAGTCTCAGAAGAGAGGCCCTGGACTGAATGAGCCCACACAGCCAAACTCTCCTCTTCCCCGAGAGGAGGCCCCTCGAGGTGAGGGCTGAGTTGAGCCTGCCCAAGGAGCTGCTGAACCAGTGGTGTGGCCAGGGGCTCTCAGGTTCTGGGGGTACTAAATCCAGACAAATTCCTGGCTCAGGCTCACTGACGATTTGGCCCGTCTCTTTTTGTATGTGGCTCAGGACCCACCTCTCCCATCGCCTCTCCTTCTACCTGCCTCTTCCACAGATTGTGCCCCACGTGCCTCTGCTCCCAAAGCTACCCTGCCGGGCACTGCTTCCCTACCCCCTCACCTCCCCTAGGCCTGCGTGCCTCTACCACGCTGTTTCCTACAGGATACTGGGAAAGCTTCAGCCAGTCTAATCACCAAGCAGTGGACAGAAATTCACCCTCCCTGCAGACTCCTGCCCCTTTAGCTCCTTGCTGGCCACGCTCCTGGGAGCCGTCTCCTGGGTAGGGTTTGGAGCAAAGCCGAGAATGGCAGGAAATAATCGGTGAGTGTGCATTCGGTAGCTCGTTTGGCCCCAACCACAGGCCTTCCTCACCCACAGCCAAGGGCCCGCGCCCACCCGGCTTCTTGCTTTAAACAAGAGTCTGCCTTGCTCTACTTTGTTCCTCTCCAAGTGACCAAACACCGCTGATGGAAGGGGCCACACCCCAAGAAGGGAGCAGACCAGAAAGAGGCCTAAATCAACACTCTACACTCCTGGGCTTTGCTGAGATTTGGAATCTGGATCAAAAGGTCACTGCTGGCCCGTGTCAGCACTAGGCTAAATCAAAACCCAGATCAGAAACCGTGCCCTCCCCCCCCGATGCTGGCGTGATTGTCTTGCTTGCGGCCTTTTGGGGCCACCTCTAGAGTCTTTAAAGAGGTCAACACTCTACAGACCAAGGCCTGAGAGGGCCTGGGCTCCTGACGACTGACATTCCAGCAAGCCGTTGGCTTCATGTAGCCACTAAGAAGATCCACAGCCACACTGCCTGGGATATGACAGTACACAGCTTTCTGCTTCAAGGCATAAAGCAACCACTAATTGCCTGGAGTGAACACTGTGCCAGTCCTCGCACCTTCCCCTGCAGCAGCCGCCTCTTTCAGGGACCAGACGCTGGATTAGCGGGCTCTATGGCAATTCCTGGCAATTCATTTCGGATTGCGGCTGCCTCCTCGCCCCTGGGGATTTGGCCCAATCTACAGAGATAATTGGAAACGCACCCTCTGCCACCTCCTCCTGTCAGGAGCCAGCTGCCTGCTGCTCTGAAAACAATCTCATTGTTTTCACCCCTGGCTCCCCGCTAAAGCCTCATCTAAGAGCCTGGTGAGATGAGCACCGGGGCAGCCGAAGGGTTTTTGTGGTGCGTGTCAGGGTGCTTCTTCTTTCCTGGGCTCCAGACCTGCCCACACTCCCCCTTTCATATTCAGAGTCAGACTCCCCAAGAGCTCTTTGGGGGATATTAGAAGAAATCGCAGTAATTATACAATTAACGTCTCCCAACGGCCGTAAAAGAAGAGTGGATAATTACACCTGAGGCTGCTTGGCGCCAGCTCTACCCTGGTCCATCATTTTCTCCTCCAACAGGGAGGTTGCCGCCACCTCAGGGACCCCGGTGTGACAGGGAGTTTGGCGCCTCTCTCTGAGCCAATGGACCGGCTGACAGTAAAGTCTGTACGAGGAGGGGAGCTCGCCCTCTGTTCACTTCATCTGAGGGCACCAAGCAAGTCAGGAGGGGACAGAACAATTGTACACGCGTGAGGCCTCCCGGGAGGGACAGGCTGCTTCTGACCCACCATCATGAGAGGCCTGGCTGAGGAGTGAGCCCCCCAGCTCTGCTGGAATCTGGCTCATGTTCAGGGTGTAGTCGGAGCTGCGAAAGATGACAGGAGACAGAGCCACGGGGACCGGAGGTGACATCAGCCCAGGAATGCCGTATGCCTTAGGGACTGGTAAATGCAGAAGATGTCACCACCTCTTGTGCAATTTGCTCTTGGTCTTCAGCAACCCTGCAGTCTCTGCCTTGCCTTTGTCATAAGGGATTTCTGCTTGTAGATGTGCACATGCTGTTAGCAGCCCTGGGACCCTGTTTTCAGACTCCTTCCCTTTCTTCTGGCTTTATTCCTATCCTGGCTACCCTGACCTGGGAACCTTCGTCTACTAGGGACTCTAGTGGGGCTGATCCCCCTCTCTGGCCAGGAAGGGGGTAAAGCAGGCTGGAGGGAGCCCACGCAGAAGACAGCCAATTAGGAAAAGCCAATTAGGGAGCCAGTCAGAAGGCGGCTTACTGGGGGAGCCCTGATATAAAAGGCAGTTCAGTAGCGCAAAGAGGAGTCTCTCCCTGATCCGCAGCGGAGTACAACTGGCTGCCGAGAGAAGCACCCTGAACAGAGCACTGCTGGGCAGGGTGGTGGGAGCTGTGACTGACCACTGCTCGACCGTGGGCCTTGACAGAAGGCCGAGTGGGTGCAAGAGCAGCCGTGGCGCAGGGAAGGCAGGGAATAAAGGGGACTGGAGGAGGGCAGTAAGAGGTTGGTGCCCGAGGGTCCCTGCGTCAGGGTCCAGGATATTGGACAGGACTGCCCCTCCCCCACATCTTCACCACTTGCCACCGGAGAGACTGGCCAAGCAAAGGGCTGGATTCGGGACTGCAGTTCGCCACCACAGCAAGGGCCAGACTGAGAACTGCCGGTTCCCCCAGAAGCGGGGCAGAACGGAGTGGTGGGCACTGCCAGAGGGCTGTGCCTCAAGAGGATGCCGCAGTCCAGGGAGTAAGACGGGTCCCGAGACAATGCGGTGGAGACAGCTGAGCTGACAATGGGCGCAACACAGCCAGAAGAGGGCGCCTTGCTGACAAACTGAGCTAATTCCCAGACTGACCAGCAGGAGTCACCCCAGAGGCGCGTCCATCCCCTGCCAGGACACAAAACCGAAGACGCTCACAGGTCTCTGTGACACAGCTCCCCTCTCCCCTACTATCCAGCTGTGGGGTCTCACCTTTGGGGGTCACCTCTCCATTACCTCTCAGCCTGGGGCATGAGAGTCCTTAGACAGCCCCTTCTCAAACGGCTCTTGGATGTGTGCATGGAGGGGTGCAAACCTGCCCTTCTGAGCCTTGGGAAACATGGGGTCCCCGAGACAGCCTTCAGCCCAGGGTGTCACGGAGATCATGGACTGTTTCCCCACAGAGCCTGGGAGCCAAGGATGTGGGGCAAAGCAGAAGGGAGGCCCGGAGAACAAACCTGCCAAGCTGGGAGCAGGAGAGCTCAATGCTCCTAGCAGCATCGCGAGAGGCAAGCATTCCCGGTGGGCACAGCACTGTGGTGTGTCAGGTGGCGAGATCTTTGCCTTGCTAAGGATATGGGAAATAGATAGATATATGTATAAAGAAGAATGACCCATTTAATGATCTCTGATACCCTCCCTGTAAAGAGTGGGAAATTATCTGCGAGTCTAGGAATATCTTCATTAAAAATGCATTTAGCTGTGGAGCTCTATGAAAGAGAGACCTGTAATACATGAAAGATTAGCTCCAGATTGCTGATTGGACTATTTCACATCATTATGGTAATTAGGCTCGCAAGGCAGTAGTGCTGACTCCAACACTTTGCTGCACTTGCCTTTGTCTCGTGTTTAAAGTCGGGTTCCCCCCCCCCTTCCCTTCCCCACCCTCAAACTCTCAGTTTAAGGCCTATCTCTCCACCCTCATTCCTTCCTTCAGAGGAGTCTTGAGCTAGCTGCGCTTCATGCATATGCATTCAACTCCACTGATTCCCTCGCCCTCCCCGGCTGCCTCCGCCAGCCTCAGCCTGACTTGCATGGGAAGAAATTAACGGTAATTACAAGGTGCGAGGGGATATTACAGCTCTCAATCTGATTGCCGCTGAAACCAAATAAAAATGGAACGTAATCAGCCAATTATTAAAACAGGGAATAAAAAATCCGAAATGCCTGCTTTCCCTTCCTGCCACGGCACAGCCCATGGACTCGTGCCTGGTCATGGGTTCCCTGACCCACCACCAAATGGAAATCCTATCAGGTTCTGCCTGGATGGGCTAATTTGAGCCTCCCAGTCCTTAATAGGGGCAAGGGTCTTCAGTGGAATGACTCCTGATTTTCACCCATCAAAGTCAGTGATGTATCGGGACCCTTGGGCTAAATCTTTCTTTGAGTAAAACTCCAGTAAGGTTACTTGGCATCTTGCTTGAATAGAGACAGAATTAAAACCAAAAGGGAAACTTTGTGATCTGGCCTGTGTGTATACCACAATCATTCACTCCACCCCCAGGAAAATGCAGCTGCCTCTGGGGTGGAATATAATGGCTATATAATAGCACATGGGAATTAGGGATGTAAATGGGTAACCGGTTAAGCGGTCTCCAGGTGAAGGGCTGCTCCAGCCCTGCATGGCTGGGGCCAGAAGCCAGACTTGGCAGCCAGTCCCAATGCCAGTGTGGGAGTGGGAGCCAGCAATTGGCCCCAGCCCTAGTGCCGGAGTGGGAGCTGGCAGCCAGCCCCAGCCCCTGAGATTCCCACAAGTCGATGAACTGGTTAAAAGTTCGGTTAATGTAATGTTTAACCAATGATCAACCAGAATTTTACATCCCTAATGGGAATACCACAGACAAATTTGGGCCAGAAAGTAAAAGAGGATCCCATATCTATTTACAGTCCTAAGGGAACTGAGCTATACAGAACAGTATCGTCAATATCATATTGGGGAGGCAGGAATTCAAATTTCAATCCTCTCTAATGTGTTCCATCCATGTGCGGAATACATTTTGTTATATGCACTCTGACATATGAGGATGTGCACCACCTATAAAACACATGCTGCCAGCTGTGGGCACTCTACTAATCAGCCTGGTGGCATTTGAATCTCTCCTGGGCATCTGCCCCCAGAACTCAGCTTACAGGGAGCACTGAAATTCCTCTCGCCCAATTTTTTTTCAGTTAAATTTCAGAATATTGTGACTGAGCAGAGCATAAGATTTATATTACACACACTAAAAGGTGTTTGGACGGGTTTATCAAAAGCACTCGGCACTGGCTTAGATGCTCCTTCTAAAGTCAATGGTAAAACTCTCACTGACTTCACAATAGAAGCCAAGTTAAGTGAATATTGAGCGCTGCTGCAAATTCCAACTTTTCCATTTTGCAATTAATTTTAAAAATGTGCTGACCAGCCCTGGCAATTACCCAAAATCATCTCCAACAGGACACCAGGGTTCAAATCCTTTCACTTAATGGCCACAAGTGATAAGGGCCTTAGCTTTAACCCTCATCCAAAAGAATAATTGCTTAGGTGTACCCCTCTATGTTACCCTTTTGAAAATTTGTCACCGTGCCTTTTAGCACCAAGACACGCAATTCCTACCTGCCAAGAAACTCAATCTGACCCCAAAGCAAGAAGCATCAGTCTGAAACGGGCCTATCTGGATCTGGTTTCTTGAGAGCTGTTCATGCCACTCCCATTGCTGGAATAAAGTAGCAACCTTATCCTTAACTATGCCCCTTATCTATGCCCTCCTTATCTATGCCCTCTCAAATATAACATAGATAAGGAGCAATCTGGTGGTACAGAATCATAGAATACTAGGACTGGAAGGGACCTCGAGAGGCCATCGAGTCCA
>JANRFK010000961.1:3010710-3022307 GCA_030068395.1 Apalone spinifera
CAATGTAGATGTGGCCTTAATGAATTCCCGTTGTGTGAGGCACTTCGTCAAGGATCCATACACGGCCCATTGTGTGCTATGGGTGGAACAAGAGACAGACAGGGAAGCTGCGTGTTAAACTAGAGATGACTTGCTGAGAAACTGAAGGTAATGTGGAACAAAATGCATGCTATCCCCAAGAAACCCAAATCATGTTTTCACTCCCAATTAGAAGCTGCTCATTTATTTGCCTTTGAGTCAGAAGGACTTCTTTCCCTACGTTCACAGCATGTCAGCCCCACACTGGCACAACAGGGGTTAACCATTCTCCTTTAGCTGAAGAGGCCCCACCCTCACCTCTAGTGGGCATGCTCCAATTGGAGCCCGGGTATAAAAGGCCGTGTAATAGGTCAGTCAGCGTGGATTGCAGGAAAGGAGGTGCCTCGCTAGGCTCCTGGGAAAGGACTGCCTGCACTCCAAGGCGTGGAGATCAGGGGGCATCTCGGAGAGCGAAGGCCAGAGAGTTCCAGAGTCAGAAGACTTCAGGGACTTGGTAAGGAAGTGACCTAGGGGAACTTTGCAAAGAAATGATGTCTGAACCAGACCAAGGCTCAGCGTGCTTTGGTCGGACCCCTGCCCAGGGTGACTGACAGTGCTGGGCAAGGGGGGAGGCCAGCCCCAGACCTCCGGAAGGGGTATGGCTTTGGGCAGAAGGAGCAGGGCTGAGGGACTAGCCACTCCCACCCAGCTCTTCAGCACCACCCCGGTTTCTAAAAGCGATTTATAGGTCCCAAGGGATTGGCTTCTGCTGTTGTTGTAGCAGCAGAGCTGGGAGTCCCGGGCCTTTTTAAATCACTGGCCCCCAAGACACCTGCCCACCCTATTGACAGGCCTGCCCCCACTAAGCGGGCGGCAGGCTTACACCAAGAGGGCCCTGGGTTGGGACCCCGTGATAGGGAGGGCCAAGGTTCTTCTACTCGGGACACCACCCACCCTAGGGCAGGGCTTAACCCTTCAATTGTATTACCTCTGGCCACCTGGCTGCTTCGCCCCAACCACAGGTTGCATTCACCCTGGCCCATGGGTTATTCTGCCCCGAGTCGAGGGGCTACTGCATTGACTCTGTAGTGATTCTGGCCATTGGGCCACGCTGCCCTGACAGCAGGGCTTACAGTATTGATTCTGGCTATTAGGCCACACTACCCTGAGAGCAATACTACTGTATTGACTTTGGCCAAGTAGCCCCTAGCATCTGCTATCAAGGGCAGTATTAAAGGTTGTGGCCCCTGAGCAGCACAGCCTGGAGACGGGGGGCACCCCCTTAAACTTGGGTGCAGGGTCGCGACATGCCTCTTCCCCATCCCAAAGGATGATGGGCTGTGTCAGCCCCGTGACGTGTTCTCTTGGAAGCCCTAAAGAACATGAAATGAATGTACAGTAATGTGATGTAGGACCTGCACTTTGAGTCGATAAGGGATTTTGCTGGTTTTTACTGCAAATAATTGTGGTGCTCTATAAGTAACTATATTGCATGGCCCAAGGAAGGAGGAGTGTTGAAGGGTACAAGTCAGCTTGTAACTTTGAATTGCTAAAAGAAATTGCTCAAAGAGGGGAAAATCCCAATTAATAACATGGGCTAATACTGAAATACAACCCTTAAAACAGGGGTGGGAAACCTAAGGCTTGGGATCTGGATCCGGCCCCCGAGGCTCAGGGCCCCTCCCCCCAGCATTGGGGAGCCCATGCTGGTGCTCCAGCCCCCCTGCTGCCCTCCCCCCTTCCCCAGAGCTGGAGCACACAAAATCTACTAGGCTGGCTCATCCTAGGCTCTGATGTGCCAAGGGAATACAGAGAGTGTCTTTCTCCTTCTCGGTCCCCCAGGGCCACAATGAAGGGTTTTTCCCCCTTCTCACTTGTGTGTGACCCCCGGCTGATTTTCCTGTGGGTCAGTGGCCCCCGGCCCAGGAAAGGTTCCCCACTCCGCCTTAAAACGAGTCAAACATAAAAAACCTCCAATAAGAAAAGGTTGGAAGATTTTTGCTATAGGCCATCACCATCTACTGGATGCCAATGGAAGCGCAGAGAAACCAAGAGCAGAAACCTGAACAGTCAGTTGGCAAATGACCACTAGAAATCCGAGGGTGAACCTTTTCAACAAGCCCTGGAGTCAAGTGATTACAATGGAGGTCAACATGCAGGACTCTAGAGCCAGCTGAAACACCAGCCTCTCCACTCATCCACAGACACAGAACTGACTGAGCCCAGAAAGAAGCTGCAGAAGCCCCAGAGTGTCCATCATCCACACCAGCCAAGTAGAAAGGAAACATTCTTCCATCAAATTGGCTTGCGTCTACAGTGGACTCAGGCCAACCTAACTATCACACAATGTGTTAAATTCACAGTGCAGCTTAGTTTTTAGGTGTAAGACCAGGCCTGAATGTTATCTGAGTTAACTCTCCGCAGTGAGATCTCAGGTAAGCGTATATCAGATTTAACTAATGCTATCTGTAGGCCCTCCTTTGTAAGTGCAAGCAAATTGACCCGAGAGAGAGCTGAACCATAGCTTTAAGCAACTGCTTTAGATATTCTGAACTTGTCCCTTCCCCATCAAACCGTTCAATAGCAGTGAACACGCTCTTGAAAGTGCTTTAAAGACAAGAGCATTCTTACCTCTTTGAGGAATACTAGCAGTTATAAACGTGTTAGGTGCTAAAGAACTGATGACTAATGTCACAAGTATATGTAATAAAAGAAACTTGGGCATCTTCTTTGTTCCTTTATGCTGCTACTGAGCCTGCCCAGAGCTCATGACATGCTTGAAGGACTGTACTGATGCTTGAAGGACAGTACAAGCCTAGCACATTGGTTGTATCGACACTTGATTAGTGAATTGTTGATTCTATATGAGTGCGGGGCAGCCTGTGGTCCTTGGGCTGCATGCGGCCCACTGGGGTTCCACCTGTGCTCTGTGCACATCCTGTCTGCTCCTCTCCCCCACGCACCTCTCATGCATTGGGACCCTGCAGCCTTCACATCCTACTTCTCCCCTGCCCTCCTGCCTCTTTCGCAGGGCTGTGACTCGGCAGTTTGCAGCTGTTCTTGCTCTGGGAGGAAGGAGGAGGAGTGGGGATGGAGCATGAATCTGCAAATTGATGGTGCTCCGAAAATGCTGGGAGGGAGGGGGAGGAGTAGGAAGTGCAGGGCTCCAGTGCGCAAGAGGCATGGGGGTAGGGGATAGAGAGGGGTGGGTGGGCAGCAGGTTGCCTGCCACTTGCCAGCCCACTGAGACGAAGGAGGGCCACGCAGGCGGCCCACTCACTAGTCTTGGTTGCCCATCACTGTTCCATGCTGATGTGACTCTCAGTTAATTCATAAATTGGCCTTTGGTTACGAATAATCAACTGTCCTGATTTGAGAAATACTGTTCGCGTTAAAAGTTTACCTGAACAGAGCTTAGCATTAAATGACTAAGGTTAGCACTCCTTCGACTCAATACAAAGGGATTATCCTATGCAATTCCATTCTAATGTTGGCTATGAGATTAGCCACTTAGCAGTTTGTTAGAATTCAGCTTGAAAATTTAACTGGCACTTTGACATAATATTCCTAAAATAAACAAACCGCCCTTCATTCCCTTCAACCCTGCCCAGAAGCAGGCAACACAAACGCCAGTTTGAGGTTACTGAAAGCAGCATCAGCTATTGAAATGGCCACCCCAGTCTGTTAAACTCATAGTTCATTATTGTTTAATACATGCATTTGATGTATCGTGTGCATTTGTAAACACTGCACAGAAACCCAGGTGATGGAAAATCTCAGACTTTTCAACTCCGCATAGTAGGCATCTTAAGTGAGTTAAACCAGAACCCAAGTGGAGAACCAGTTCAAACGTAGATTTATTTATTTTTTTACTTTATCTGAAACTGAAGCTGAACTGTAAGTCTGTCCTGTCTACCAATCCCTGAAGTGGAACTCAACTGGGAGTAGAAGGAGAATGGGTTTCTGGTTAAAATAAATGTTCAACTTTTTTAAGCTCAGTATTTTTTTAAAAATTAGTGATCTTATTTTCATTAAAAATAACAAATAGGTCTGTAGCTGCTACCAAAAAGGCCTTGTCCAATAAAGAGAAGAGACTGAGATGAGAATGGAAGGAGGCTAGCTCATACAGCGGAAGAAAGCAAGTGGACTGCATATCATATGAGGTAGCAGGAGACCTGGAGAATCTCCCAGGTTCCGTCCTTGATCTCAGGAGTAAACAATAACTCTTCAAAGAAAAAGGGAATGGCTCCTCTACCTTGTCAGTAGATAGGTCTCCTCTCACCCATCTCCATCCCCTGGGGCAGCTCCTCCTTCCAACTGCCCTACTTCAGCCAATGCCCATGCCCCAAAACACCTGCCCAAATGAAGCGAGTCTCCCCCAAACCCCATCCTCTTCCCTCTAGATGTCTCATGACATCTCCAAAAAGGACTTATCTGGACAAAAGGAAGTCCCTAAAAGGATTGGGCCAATGTTTGATTCATTTGCAGATGAGCCATGTCTGAAGAAGAAAGAAAACCTGGGAGCATCATAAAAAATGTCATTTCCAAGCTGTATCAACTAGCAAAAATTTCTACTCACAGTTCCAGTAACAATTATGAGTGCTGAAACCTTAAATTTATCTTGTGGCCACAGAGATCCAACATGGTAGAAGAAATATTAGAAGATGTTATTTTAGTTCCCTCACACAAGCTTTTCACTAAAAAAGAAATCCTGTTAATTTGATGACACATGGACACTAGGAAAAGTTAAAACTAAAAAAATAAATCAAGGGCCAAAAATCAAAATTGTTTCAATTTTAAGTTTTAACTCTTTTTTGAATTTACATCCCCTAAGGCTGAGACTTGACCAAACCATGTGTTCTTTTGTTTGTTGGGAGCTTACACCAGAACTGAACCAAACACACTGAATGCAATAGCACCCAAACCTGATTTATACTCGATAAATAAGGTTTTGATTCCATGTCCGCTCCTTTACACCATGAGGGGGCAATGATTCTTCACCAACTCAGAAATCCACCTACTGCCTCATCAGCACCAATGTATAAGCATTTGGAGAGGTGCACTTAATCTCGCTGAGTCACTTCCACATTTGGATTCAGTCAGCACAGATCTATCCAGCTAGGAGAATTTAGTATTGACTATTCAGTACTATCTTAACCAACAAATACATGCTTATACACACGTCTCTTATTTTATTTTCCCCATAATCTACCATTTTCCCTAGCCTTTAGCGAACATCCCCCTGGGAGACAAGTCTCACAGTTTGAGTCCAGCCGCATTAAATATGACTTCATACAAAATCCGATGAAGAGTAAATTACCCATTTGTAAATATCAAACGCGGGTTGTTTTGTGAAAAGTTCAGCATCTTGGATGGGACTTTTTCATTATTATTTTCATTTTAAGCTTTGTCAATACTGAATGTGCTTTTCTTCCTGGAAACTGTATAGTAATGAGAGAAACTGTTTATTTTTCTCCTTAAAGGGATGAAGTATTTTTTGCCGATATTTTGCATGTCCATAAAAAACGATTTACAGGATTGAGTGGATGCCGACGCCGAATCTCTTTGGCGGCTCAGGGGAAGGGAGAAGGTTGCTTTGGGGCAAGATTTCAAGACAGTTGTCTCTAGCAATGAGGACAAAGGCCTTTATATGAAACAGCATGGGGGCATCGAAGCTCAGGATTGAATGGACAGTGAAAATAATTCCCTTCAAAGGCTGTAAAAGAACAGCCTTTGAATGTCTTGACTGTTTAGCTTGTAAGCTCTTCAAGATAAGGATTTGCATTCACTGCGTGCTTGTACAGCGCCTGGTACAGGCGCCTTGCGCTTAGCTGGGGTTTCTCGGTGATACCGTAAAACAAATAATTAAGAACAGCAGCCGGCCTATTAATGGTGTAGACTATACATAGAAACACACCCACAGATGGAATTTTCCCTCTCCCACATTGTTTAACTAGGTTTTATTTGTTAGGAAGACGCCTCCACCTGACTCAGAGCTGGGGATGGAACATCAGTCCCAGGTGTTTTTCAGGCTCATTCACAGATGTTGGCAGATGGGATTTGCCTCTTAATGATTAAAATCTAATTAAATATTTAATGACCTGACGTCAACATTCAATCCATAGCAGAGTTTCTATTTAAGGGAGGCTGTAAGGCTGGATGGACAGACAGAATGCACCATAGCTTTTCCCCCAGGAGATCACTATTTGCAGCACCTTAAATAGCCAGTAAGTCTTTTTTACCCAGTTGGTAAATTGGTGCCAAACAAAATCTAAGAAAGCTTTTCCTGTAAGTGGAAAAACCTTGATTAGAAAGAAACAGAGCAAAGATGCAGGCAAAGAGACTCATGCCTTCAATAACAGCAGCTGTGATAGTTTTGAAAGGAACAATGAGGGCTTCAAATAGAAACGAGAGATGGGAAAAAAATCCTGTAATATTTCATCTCCTACACCTCACTCCAAAAGTACAGGAATGCTCCCAACACCAATTTTGTTAAAAACACTACACACAAGCAACAGAGCTTTGGCCAGTTTCTACCCTGCAGGAGAAAGGGTGATAAGAGGAGAACTAAACATTTCTCTCTTCAAAACAAAAGAAATGTTTTCCCTGTCCAAGTTTCCTTGTGGAATAAAGTGGGAAAAAAGATTACTGAGAAATACCTTATAAGGCCCACTGCAAAAGAAGATGGATGTTTTGCCTCAGGGTAACTAACACACGGGCTATCCTGAGGTAAAAACATAGTGAAGTGCAGGCATTTTAGTTTTACTGCAAGATAACTCACCAAGATCAATCCCTGGAGTGAGCGTAGGACCTGTTTACCTCACAGTAAAACTAATAGGCTTGGTCTTCACTGTGTTTTTACCTCAGCAGAGCTTGCGTGTTATCACCCTGAGGTAAAACAGGCACCTTTCAAAGCAATGAACACAGGGTATAAGTGTATTTACAGTGGACAGAAAGTGTTAGCACAAAACAGGCTGAAGGAGACAGGACATATGCAGCAGGATTTGAGAAGCAAGACAAATTCAGAGCCACCATGTGAGAGTGTGTGTGTGCAGCATGGCAAATTCAGAATAATTGTGCGTGGGTGGCGGGGTGGTGTGTAGAGTGACAAATGAAGAATCACTGTGGGTGAATGTGTGGGTGTGGGTGTGTAGCGTGCGACATTCAGAATCACTATGTATGTGACATGGCACATTCATAATCATTGTGTGTGACATGGCAAATTCAGAATCACTGTGTGGCTGTGAGAGGGCAAATGCAGAATTGCTGTATCATGTGTATGGCATGGCACATTCAGAATCAGGAGGGGAGTAGGGGATATGGAAAATTCAGAATCAGTGTATGGGGGGAGGAAGGTAGACAGTGCTTTATAAAGCACATGGGTATTATCCTTAGCACAGTCAGATGGAGGCATTCTCAGTGTTACGTTCTAAGACCTCTCCAGTCAGTAGAGATTAAGGCCATGTCTACACTAGGAGATAAGGTTGAATTTATTAAGGTCGACTTTTTGGCACCTAATTTTGTAAAGTCGAAAACCCATTTCCCCACTGTGCACAAGAATTCGAAGCATGCACCTCCCTAGTAGACTGGCAACTACTAAATCCAGGGTTGTGAGTTCAATCCTTGAAGGGGCCATTTAGGGTTCTAGGGCAAACCTGTCAGATACTTAGCCCTGCCATGAGGACTAGACTTGATGACCTCTCAAGGTCCCTTCCAATTCTATACCTTAACTCACTTGTAGTATGATGAAAAATGTGAACTCTCCAGCAGTGCCCTTCCTGGAATCAGTGCCTGGCTGAGAGATGTCCTGGGAGGAGGGGATTGTCTCCAAACTTATGAAAAGGCTGTCAGTGACATTGGTTACCCCACTCGCCTGCTGAACATGCCCCTCCTCTTACGCAGCTATGCTGTCCTCCATGCTTTTGCTGATCAGTAGTTCTGCAAGAACCGATTCCTTTCCCCACACAGCAATGAGGTCCAGGATCTCCTACGTGCTCTGTGCTGGTGCTTGTCTGCGACCCTGGGAAACTATGGCCACATGTGCTGCTGAGGTAGGCCACCTGCTCCGAGGTGTGTTCACCAGCTCGCCACACAGGAAATGAAATTCAAATTTTCCCTAGGCTTTTCCTGTTCACCTGGAGAGCAGTAGAGTTGAAAGTCCTAGCCAGAGCAGTTATCATGGGGCCCTGTGGGACACCTCCCAGAGGCATTTGCACTACCATAAAGCCAACCATGCAAGGCCAAATTTACTGTTCATCCTCATGAAAACCAGGAGTCCTGAAATTGACTTTCAAAGCACTTACAATCGACTGGATTGGCTTGGTGGTGTAGACCCATTGTTTAAAAATGTGAACTAACGTGGCAAAATTCGACCTAAACTCCCGGCATAAAACCGGCCTTAAATAGCTTTTTTTTTTTTTTTGGTGAATACAGGCAGTAAGCAAGTGATTTGCTGCCTCTCAGCTGTAGGACCCAGCTGGTTCTGTTCTTTTCCAAGAGCAGAGCATGTCACAGGACGTTTACAGAACACAGTGTACCTTCTAGTCTGTTCGATACAGTTTTAGAATGCCCTCATGACCAAACATTTTGACAAAAGAGGCAATTTTTCATCCAGACCAAGTAAAAAATGCAAATTGCTTCACAGCTTTTGAGGCAAAATAATTTTAGCTTACAAACAGAACTATTTCTGCTTTGGTCAGGTTTTGCTGGGGGAAAAAAATCACTTTTTGAGGGTTCACATTTGTACTGCTAATGAAATGACACAAGCAAACAAACCCACCCTGTAACCTTTTGAATATATTTAGGTTTTAAACAACGTTGCATTTTCTGCTAAGGATTGTTCAGACACCTCTGAAGCCAATATTTAGAAAAAAGAAAAAGAAGAAAACTAGGATGAATTGAGGCAATCAGAGTCCAGCTAGCGTTATATCCCTGCCAAGAAAAACGGCTAGATACATAACGATGCTAAGGACAGGCATTAGAGATGAAATGGGTACTGGCGGAACTCTTATGTATTTCTCTGTTTGTTTTGTTGATGTTGCTGGTTTTTGGCAAGGGGGAAGAGAATGAGAATCTAAGCACTTGTCAGCATGGGTTCATCACATAAGGAGAAAAAAGATGGTGTTAAGACAAATATAATTGATTTTATTAAGGGAGTGACTAAGAATACCAGACAGAAAGCAAGTGGCGGAGGCAGTTTACTCAGATGTCAGCCAGTCCTTTCATATGTACCACCCAGAGGGAGAATGCTTAACCAAAGCAGCAGCAGCAAAGAGAGTCAATAGGGCGCTGGGGTGCAGTAACAAATATACTAATGATGCCACTGGTGAATCATCACAATTAAAAATCATGGGTGGTAGCAGGCTCCCTAAATAAGCTGCCTCAGAAAGAACGTCACGTACAATATTGTTCACCCCATTCAGGGGAGGCCTGGAAGGAATCCAGGCAAGGCAAGGAAGGGAAGGGTTGCTTCAGGAGGAAAGGCTCTTTAGCAAGTCAAAGCGAGAATTAAAGGTACGGTCTCAGTTCCACAAAGCCTTTAACCACGTGTTTAAGTCCCACGGCCAGATGCTGCCACCCTGCCTCATGCTGAGCAGTGCAGATGGACGGGAGCAGCCCTGTTGGCTATTACCTGGGTCGGCTGGCACAGTCAGGTAGCTCTCAGCACAAACACAGGTGGCAGAGACTGCTCGTAAGACGGGACCCATTCACACTACAGGCAAAGGGCACAATGTGCATCATGGAGAAAGCTAAGTTAGTAAATGCGATCAGGAGAGGGCCCCTGTTCCAGAAGGCCACCAGCCTAAGGAACAGTGTGGGCAGCATACACATAAGACAAAGGGAGAAGGATAAAAAGACAGTCGATGCCACTGTTACAGGCTGGGGACCGAATGGCTAAGTAGCAGTTCTGCAGAAAAGGACCTGGGGATTCCAGTGGATGAGAAGCTAGATAGGAGTCAACAGTGTGCCCTTGTAGCCAAGAGGGTTAATGGCATATTGGGGTGCATTAGGAGGAGCATTGCCAGCAGATCCAGAGATGTGTTTATTCCCCTTTATTCGGCTCTGGTGAGGCCACACCTGGAGTATTGTGTCCAGTTCAGGGCCCCCCACTATAGAAAGGATGTGGACACATTGGAAAGAGTCCAGCAGAGGGTGACCAAAATGATTAGGGGGCTGGCGCGCATGACCTATGAGAAGAGACTGAGGGATTTGGATCTGTTTAGTCTGCAGAAGAGAAAAGTGAGGGGGGATTTGGTAGCAGCCTTCAACTTCCAGAAGGGAGGTTCCAAAGAAGATGGAGAGAGGCCGTTTTCAGTGGTGACAGATGGCAGAACAAGGAGCAATGGTCTCAAGTTACAGTGGGGGAGGTCTAGGTTGGATATTAGGAAAAACTATTTCCCTAGGAGGGTGGTGAAGCACTGGAATGAGTTCCTTACGGAGGTGGTGGAATCTCCATCCCTAGAGGTTTTTAAGTCTCAGCTTGACAAAGCCCTGGCTGGGTTGATTGAGTTGGGATTGGTCCTGCTTTGGGCAGGGGGCTGGACTCGATGACCTCCTGAGGTCTCTTCCAGCCCTAGGATTCTATAATTCTGTGATACCACTTCCAGGCATCGCTGATGACTGGCTGTATCTCTTCCCCCATCTATTAACTGTTTCACGCTCTGTCCCTCTAAAAGAAGCCACCGCCTCTCTAACCCGCACTGAGCTGGGAGGGGGCCAGAGGTTCTGCAGAAGCTGGAAGGAATGGGTTCGATTTTCCCCTCGCCATTCTTTTCTCCTTGTTGGATTTATGACAGAGAGTTGAAAACCCAGAGCTTCTGTTCCTGGAAGAGCAGCCTTGGCAGCGAAGCCCTGGGGCTGGCAGATGCACTAGGCAATTAACCCTGTGCATGCAGAAGGGAAAGGAAAAAGGACAGTCTGCAAAACACACAGGCAAGGGAAGGGAAGAGAAGGGGAGCGGAGCTCTCCCTGCCGGAGCATCGCCTCACTGCCATGTGGCACAGCTGGGAAGTGAGCTGTGCCACCAGCCAGAGAACATATTCTTCAGCCCATTGTGGGTGAGAGAATCCACTGTGGGCTCCAGTCCAGCTCCTCCATTGGAATCAGCGAGCATGGCAGCAGCTGACGGGGAAGACACTCAATGCCTTATAAGATCTGGCCTGAATTAAATCATTCCCTCAGCAGTTACTTATGGATCACCAGTCCCATTTAACTGATGGGGGAAACTGAAGGATTTGCCCAAAGATCCTACCTAGAAGGAATCCATGGAATAGACATGGTTAGCCCTCACCGATTCCTACCACAGCTCCGAAGTCCAATGTGTGGAGCTGCGAATAGCTACCCCTCGCTCTCCCTTTGGCCGTATTTATTACGTGCTGACCAAGTGCTAAGTGAAGGGGATGGACCATCCTGGGGAGCCCAGGGGAGAAATAACGTCATGGCTGGCTCTCTAATTGCACTGCCTGCCAGGGCGGCGGCAGGCCCATGCAGCAGCACTTGACCAGGTTGCTTAAGATAAAGCTGGCAAGTTTGTTCTTTTCCAACCTGAGCCATGTCTCGTTTTAATTTCCTGAGGTTGT
>JANRFK010000961.1:3050299-3060332 GCA_030068395.1 Apalone spinifera
GACCTCTCGAGGTCCCTTCCAGTCCTAGTATTCTATGATTCTATGATTCTAGATTTACCTGGCATTGCTCAGGTCCTTACCACAATTAATTTTTATTATTTGGAAAATAAAATGGAAATGGCCAGGTTTCATTGGAATCATTGTTTTGGGGTGGGGCTGGGGAGGAGGGGGTCAGGATGCAGGCTACCCCAGAAACAGGACTACCCCAGCCCTCACTCACTGCAGCAGCTTGGGGCAAGGTGAGAAGTGCCTCTCCATGGCCACTGCAGCTCCAGGACGCACAGCAGGAGAGGGGTGCAGGGATGCCCCTGGCTGGGGCAGGTCCAGGTTGGTCTGCCCTCTGTGCTCCCCAAGCAGAGTGAGGAATGCAGCAAACTGGGCACTTCCCCCTCATCACTCCCTGATGAAAGGGAACAGACAGCCATGTTCCCATACAAATCAGGGGAGGGAGCTTCAGCCTCCTCACCCTCCCCCCCCAAGGGTGCCTAGGGGGTGGGAGGCTCAGGGCTGGAGCAGTCTCAGACAGAGGGTGGGGGGCGCCTCCAATCAGCCTCTTTCACCTGGTGATGGGCTTTCTGAGAAGCAGTCCTATTCCAAGCACATCCCGTTTTCCTGACACAACCACACCCTGTGTCCAGTTAGGGTAAGAGGAAGCTGCCTACCAAATGTGGTGGTCCTAGGTCTTACCATTTAGGAGGAGTTCTTCAACAGACAGATGGATGGACAGAGACACAGACAGACAAACTCCCTCAAATATATACTAGATAGTAGCACCTACAGGCCTAGCCAAGACCAAGGCCCCTTTGCACCAGGATCTGCGTGTGAAAACACACAGCAAGTCCCAGTCCCTGTCCTGAACAGCTTCCAGCCTAAACAAATGAGACAGGGAAGAGTGAGAGAAGGAAAGGGTTCATATCCTCATTTCAAAGATGGGGAGCCAAAGCATCATGGGAATTGGTGGCACAGCCAGGAATCAAACCACGCTCTCCTCAGTCCCTGTCCCGTCAGGGCCTTTGACTATCCCCATCATCAGCACCCTCCCAATTAGTATCTCCTGTTTCTTTTTTTATGTAATGGCAGGATTACTAGGGTGAAAGCCAACCCAATAATGCACGTTTCTATGGCAACCCTCTGAAAGGATCCTGGGTTTTCTCTCAGACTATAGGCCCAGCCTTAAATAGACTTAGATTATCACAGCTCTACGGGCTTCAACGGACCTACTCTGATCTGTGGATCTGGCCCTGGAGACCATCCATGCGGCTTTGCCACCGAAATGCAGCCACCTCTGGGGTGGCAACTAGCACACCACAGGGAAACTTTAACCAATGACTGCTGGGCAAACCTTGGCTTTAAACAAACCACCAGGGGATCTCAACAGACCCAGGGCTGGTTTTGTTTCACCTGAAAGGCCAGGCACTCTGAAATCGCACTACACACATGCATAGGGCCTAGTTAGCCTGTGCAGGATTGTGAACCTGTGAGTCCAGGGAGACAGCTCCGTTCGCTTGCTTAGTCACAGAGCCAACCCCACACCATTTTAGGGGTATGTCTAGACTACATGGCTCCGTCGACGGAGCCATGTAGATGAGTTTACTAGACATAGGAAAATGAATCATCGATTTAAATAATCGCCCTTATGCCTCGTGAAATGAGGCTTACCGGAGGGTCGACAAAGGCTTCCCTCGTCAACCGCGGCGCGTCCAGACAGCCCCGCTGTTCCGCCAAACAGCTGATCGGCACAGCGTGGCGGCCATTTTGATGTAAATGAATTTTCCTATGTCTAGTAAACTCGTCTACATGGCTCCGTCGACAGAGCCATGTAGTCTAGGCATACCCTAGGTGTCTACATTTTCTAAGCATCTACTCTGCACTTTCACTAGAGCTAGCTGAGTGGTCTGGAGATCTCGCTGTGGCCAACCAATACGTGCAGCCCCTCTTGCAAATGGAGCTCAGAGGCTGGACAACACTAGAAAATAAGATTGACCCTGGTACCTTATTCAGGGGTGTAAACAAATCTGTCACCTTGGGTGACATCGTTAAACTGACCTAAATCCCCGTGTAGGCCGCATTTTCCCGTCACCCAGCTACCACTTTGCTATCAGTTCAACCCCTCCCATAAACATCGGTAGCGTCTGCACTGAAGCTCTGCTCACAGGGTTGTCTACACGTGGAATGCTCGGCCGCTTCAGTATAAACACTCATGGGGGAGCATGTAAGCAGAACAGAGGAGAGTTGCCTGTGCTACAGGTCAGTTTAACTTCTGTGCCAGGAAAGATAATGGAGCAAATAATAAAGGAATATTTAAGGAATCCATCTTCAAACATCTGGACGGTGATAAGTAACAATCAGCATGGATTTTTCCAGAACAAATCATGTCAAACCAACCTAATAACTTTCTCTGAGAGCGTAACAAGCCTTGTAAATAAGGGGGAAGGAGCAGACATGGTATATACCTAGACTGTAATAAAGTATTTGATACAATCTTGCATGATCTTCTTATCAATAAACCAGGGAAATAAAATGTAGATGGGGCGACTACAAGGTGGGTGCATAACTGGTTGGATAACCATTCTCAAAGAGCAGTTATCAGTGGTTCACAGTGATGCTGGAAGGGCATAACAAGCGGGGCTCCACAGGAATCAGTTTAGGGACCCATTCTGTTCAATATCTTCATCAATGATTTAGAGATAATGGCATAGAGATCATGCTGAGAAAGTTTGCAGATGATACCAAGCTGGGGGGGCCGGGGAGAGGTTGCAAGTGCTTTGGAGGATAGGGTCAACATTCAAAATGATCTGGACAATCGTCTGAAGTAAGTAGGATGAAGTTCCACAAGGATGAATGCAATGTGCTCTACTAAGAAGGAGAAATCACATTCACATATACAGAATGGGAAGCGACTGTCTAGAAAGGAGTCCTGCAGAAAGGCATCGAGGGGTCATAGTGGACCACAAGCTAAATATGAGTCAACAGTGTGACACTGCTGCAAAAAAAGCAAACATTCTGGGATGCATTAAGACGAGTGTTGTCAGCAAGACATGATGTCACTCTACTCTGCGCTGATTAGGGCTCAGCTGGCATATTGTGTCTGGTTCTCATCTCAGGAAAGATGTGGAGAAATTGGAAAAGATCCAGAGAAGAGCAACAAAAATGATTAAAGGTCTAAAAACCATGACCAATGAGGGAAGACTGAAAGAATTGGGCTTGTTTAGTTTAGAAAAGAGAAAACTGAGACATGATAGCACTTTTCAAGTATCTAAAAGGGTGTTACAAGGAGAAGGGAGAAAAATTGTTCTCATTGACCTCTGAGGATACGACAAGAAGTAATGGGCTTAAATTGCAGCAAGGGAGGTTTAAGTTGGACATTAGAAAAAACTTCCTACCTGTCAGGATGGTGAAACACTGGAATAAATTGCCTAGGGAGGTTGTGGAATCTCCATCACCGGAGATATTTAAGAGCAGATTACAGAGTCAACTGTCAGGGACGATCAAGATCAGGGGTAGGCAATAATTTATGGTGGGAGGCCACTCCAAGATTTTGGGAAGTGGTCAAGGGCTGCACTTTTTTGTGGAGGGGGTGCAGGGTCTAGGATGGAGGTTGGGTGCAGAAGGGCACACTGGATAAGGGACTGGGGTGCAGGAGATGGTGTGGGGTCTGAGAGGGTGTTTGGGTGGAAGAGGAGCTGGTGACCTGGGTCAGGGAGGGAGTGTGGGTGCAGGAGAGGATTCTGACTTGGGAGAGGGGTGTTGGAGGAGGTACAGAGTCTGGGAGGAGCTGTATTTTGCATCATCTCCAGAAAGTACAAAACATGACATGCACATCTCCAGCAAACAGTAACGAACCTTCTGTGTCTAATCCGTCATACTTGATGCCAATCTCTTACCCCACAGTGTTGTCAAAGAGATTTTAATTTACAGCTAATTAGACAAATATTGCATGTTAAACACCCACTGATTATTAAGACACAGTAAACACCTCTGCAGTGTGTAATGGACGTGCTGTATTATAACTAGGACAAGACGGGCAAACGTCTATAGCTTTTCTAATCATCAGCTGGTAATTAACATCCAATAACGTGCAACTTGGTTTAACATTATAGATTCAGAAAGGCAGCAATTGAACTGTATGCTAATAAAATAAAAATTGATTATTTAAGACATAAAGCTTTAACAACTATGTACTTAGTTAGGAAACTTTAATAACTTCCTTTGTACTATTTAGTGAAGCTGGTCTTCTCTCCATTGTAATGTGTCGGTTTCAAAAGTGCACAGAACTGAGGTAAAGGTCAGAGAGGTGCCTAAATCCCTTAAAAACCTAGCTCTAATTGCGCTCCCTTTGAAGTCAATGGCATAGCTTCTAATTAATTCTGTGAGATGAGAATGGAGCCAGGCCAGCTTTGAAAGCTGCATCTGAGAAGCATAGGACAAATTTTGCAAATGTGAGGGCCTGAAGCAGGGCACCTACAATGGAAATGTAGCTACCCAGGTACACATGGCTTGATATTAAGAGCAGCTGTCAACAGAAGCCAACTGGAGCATGGCATCTTTAAAAACATCTGGCCACTTTGATTGGGGGCTCACCTATGGATTTTGACCAGTGTTTATCTGGGGGCCAGTGTGAGATGAGTCTAGAGGAAATCGGCCCCTCCCTGGTAGACAGGTGTCAGCACCAGAAAGCCATAGGCACAAAGGGCAGAGGGCAAAGATTTGCGGGCACTTGGAAAGTGAGCTCCCTTCTTCCGAAAGTTGTTCTTACAGGAGAGGTCAGGTGTGTGTATGGGGAGGGGAAGGAAGGGGCAGGGGGTGGCTGACTGACCCGGAGCCTCCTCTAGTTAGTGCCAGATTCTAGGGTTCTCTCTTGATCGCAGACCCACCAACCCAACAAGCTGCTGGATCATTACACTAATAGCATTACCTATTGCAGTATCCCCAGGCTGCCTGTGAGCTGAGACAATGCAGCTGCTATGGGTTTAAAGGACAGCTGTGTACAATGAAACCCAGGATCATGGGGAAATTTGTCTAATTTCAGGCTGGATTATGAATCTCAGATTCAGACCATGTTCCTCAAAGACCTGCTAACATTTGCAGACCTCCAGAGTAGATCTGGTCTGATGTATGCTTTCACAGAAATCATTGCTAGTCCACAGGTGTGTTGCCATTCAATGCACATGCAAGTATTGATGGAGATTCGGGGTTCATCTGAAAATCACAGGAAGGCAACTGAAACTAGACCTAATGGTTTTGGCATGCACTCGAGATAGGTCTGACGGCAAAGAGGGCAAAGGGCAAAAAACTGAGAGGATCCTAAATCTCAAGGGACTCTAGATCCCACATTCTGGTTTAGAACAAGTGCTGCACAGTGATGGTCCAAGACACGAAACGCCCGTTCAGATCAGAACTTCTCTAAACCGGATCTACGTTCAAGTTCCAAGCTCGATGCCACTAACCCTCTCGAATGAAACTGCTTGATTTTCCCTGCAGCTCCTATGCGTCACAGCACACGGGAGGCATGTCTCAAACCACAGAAATGGGCTCCTTGGCCTCCCAACATCCAAAACGTCACCATCGTGCCACATCTCCCGCCACGAGTTTCAGCCTCAAAGGGGCTCCTCTGAGAGCCCGGCAGGGCCTCTTCCCTGTAACAAATGGGCTGCTCAGGAAAGACAGGCGCACACGTCAGTCGGAAGTGATGTACCCTAACCATTCAACAAAGGAATCAGTGAGTGTCAAATGAGGGTACAGAATCAAGGTCCTGCCAGCCCTCCCCTGAAGAGGCAGCAAGCCAGATGCGTGCTCACCGCTCAGGTCTCCTCTTCAACACCGCCCCAGACTGCAGACAAGACCTGACTCAGTGAGGCTCAGGGGGATCCTGGTCAGCATGCCAGGGGTCGAGCAGAAAGTGGCTGAGGGTGGAGGAAGGAGACAGAACGCCGTTCCCAAGACGTCAGTCACCTCTCAGCCGGGAAAGTGGATGTACCACGTAGAAGGCCGAACAACTTCTAAGGGAGGGGATTTTTGCAGACAGGCTTCATTTACCAAGGCAATAAGAGGGAAAAGGAATCAGAAAATGCTTGGACTACATCTCTGAGCATCTGCACTTGATGTTTGCAGCATCTGGGCGGCCGCTCACTCTCTTTTAAAGTCTGTTGTGGGGCTTAATTGGTCTGTGTGGCAGTTTGGAGGAGGTGGTAGCAGTGCCTTGCCGGATGCTGGCTGGCTCTCTGATAGGTGCCAGATTTCTCCCACGGCAACAAAATGGAATATAATGGTTGCCCTTTCCGGCCACAAACCTGTTCCCATAAAACTGTAACCCACCAGCCCCTTGTGAGAATCTCTTACAGAATGCAAGGAGGTGAAGCGAATAACCAGGCTTTGATAGAAAATAGTTTAGACATTAATAGAGAATGAGATCTTCTCTCACGGTTAAGACCATTCTATAGAATTCTCCTGTCGCTATGAAATTCTATAGGGTGATTCAAAAACCCACCCTATTAAATTCTCCAGAACTGTCGGGATCAGACCTTTCCCACCATAGCAATCTGACAGACCTTGAGGCCATTGCAAAGCGTGGACTTAGCAGATGTTTGAGCAAGAAGGACAGCTGTGACAAAGCTACGCAGGGGCACACACGTAACCACGTATAAACCTCACACAGGGACAGATACGTTCCGTTCAGCTCACATGTGCATGTCCCTGGAATTTGGTCGTATCTCCTTGGGATTTGCCTTGGAATCCCACAGTCTCTGGATTCACAGTCAAGCAAGAGAGACTGGGACACTAGAAATACAGGATGCATGAAGGCTGGCAGGCTAGGGCCCTTAAATGCGTGAAGTCCCAGGAATACAGAGTTACCACAGGCCGTATGTGGGGCCTGCCTATAGCACTAATCCACAAAGAGAATTTACACTGGGAGCTAAGGCTGATCACTAAGGATGGCTTACAGCAGGGTAACTTCAGTAGGTAACAGAGCCACAAAAGCACAGAGAAATCTGAGTTATCTGAATTGCACCTGCATTACAAATGAGATCAGGAGGCTACATTGAGGTTCGAGGCAATATGGTAGGATGATCTGATCTGGGGGAAGAGGAGGGGGGAGCTGGGCTCATTTGCGAATCCAAAAATCAAGATCCGCCCCCTTGTTATTTTGCACCCCCTTGTTACCAGGAACGTGGGGTCAGCTTCCGCGTTCCCTGTAAACCGTGCACTTGTGCAGCCACTCAGGAGAGATTCAGATGCCGCCCAGCTGATTCGCAGAGAGCCCACAGCTAGGTTTTGTGTTTCTGTTGGTGGTGCACATTCACATATGCCTTGGTGCACATAAAAATGATTCTGCACATGGAAGGAAAACATCGATGAGGTCTGTCTTGATGCCAAACTCTCGGGACTGGGATGTCTGACCAGGAATCTCCTTCAGACACTAAGCAGTTTATGCCCACATGGGAGATGCCCAGCTCCTACGCCGAGGAGCATGGAATAAACACCAAGGGGGGGGAGGGTGAGACTGGCTGGGAAGTGAAGAGAGAGGAAGCAGATAAGTCGGCCTTCCCAAAAGGCTTCCAGGAGTGAGAGGCATCTGCGTTTACCTGCATGCTGCAGCAGGCAGCAGAGAAGCCCGGGGAGGTGTCACAACAGATAAAGGATTCTCCAGGTACAAGACAAAACCAGCGCTAGAAACCTAGCAGAAGTGCGTTTAAAGCCTCCAGAGGATATCAATTGAGAGCCTGTCACTCGGTGTCAGGATAACTTTCCGGGCAGTTCTCGGGGCTTGTTAAGCCTCTCTTGCTTGGGCTGCATGGCAGTGCTGCCTGAAAGCAGGGGCACTGAAATTAGAGATGAAAAAGACGGATGACTCCTCAGCGCCTCGTTTGCTCCCCTCCCCCCTTCCCAGCCATTCCCCTACGCTCGCCTGCTCCACTCAGTGTGGCTCTCATTGTGCTCTGCGCCATCCAGCCATTGTCTGCTCCTGTGCCGCTTGGGAACAGGCACTGGTGTGATTTCACTGCACCCATTCCTCCGCCACCTCCCATGGGGCAGAGCCATCTGGTTTGGAAATGTGACTGGCCCGGTTTCCAGCCGGTAAATCAGGCATCATTTCAGAGGTGGGGGAAGGGGCATCTATTAGTCCCGCCTTCCGCGGCCAGCCATTGGCACAGGTGCCCCAGGGCACACCCAGAATGAAAGTTGTAATTGACAAAAGTCAGACTTGCTTGAAACTTGGCTCGGTGTGGACAAATCACTCTTGTCTACACGGGGAGTCAGCACTGACAGCTCGAGTCATGGCTACTCCTCACCGGAAATGAGCCCTAGGACTCTCACCAAAACAAGCCCAGTTTTAAGACTGCAGGCCCCATTTCCACACCGGACACGCTCCTACACGCTCAAGTTTACCACACTGGGGACACCGTTACTGCAATGCCACGGCCAGGACTGGTGGCGGCGCTTTGAAATGCATGCTGAAAAGTTAGAGAGGCTGCTAGAGAGGAACCACAAGAATGATTCAGGGCCAGGGGGAGACTTCAGGAAAGCTATCGATTTAATGTAAAGATTAAGATGTGGTTTAATCGCTGTCAATAAGTACTTACATGGGGAGAGGATTTCTGATGGTAGAAACTGAAACTGGACAAATGCAAACTAGAAACAAAATGTTCAACACTGAGGATAATTAATCATTAGAACAACTTATCCAGCAATGTGGTAGCTTCTCCATCACCAGGGATCTTTGACCGGAAATATAAGCTACTGCAAGGAGAAGTGATGGGTTTGATGCTGGAGTTACCCGGTGACATTGCACGGCCTCCGTTATGCAGGAGCTCCAAGCAGAGGCTCATAAAGATCCCGCTGGCATTCAAATCTAGGATTCTGTAACTAAACAGCTGCATCCCCTAGAGCAACAACCATTCCAGTTACCTTACCCGGCCGCAGGAGACTTTCTGCTCCCTAACTGGAATGAAGTCCGAACGTTCCTCCCGCAGCTGGGAGGGAAGCAAGGCTGTTTCCGACAGCGCAAGGACCAGCCAGTGTAATAATTACACAGTTAAACATAGTAATTAAAACAAAGGGAAAAAAACTAATCAATTTCACTTAATGGAATATACGTGAAGAAGGAGCAAGGCGGGGGAGGGCAGAGTGAGGGGAGGAGAGATCTTATGTGACCTGCATACTAACGGCTTCCAAACGAAGCCACCATTGCAATGAGCCACAAACCTGGCCACTTCCCACAGTAATTTCAAGTCTGCTTGGAAGCGGGCTCAGAGTCTGTCTACACTGCAAACAACAACAAAAAAGACCAGAGGCAGGAAGTCCCAAAGCAGCCTCGGTCGACTAATTAGGGCTCATGCTGCAAGGCTAAAAATAGCAGTGTAGACATTCTGACTCAAGCCAGAGCTGGAGCTCTGAACATCCCCTCCCCCCACCTAGTGTTAGAGACAACTTGTGCCCAGCCTAGTTGTCGACACTGCTATGTCTAGCCCAGTGGCATGAGTCCCGGGAGTGTGAGTCTCCGAGCCCGTGACTACAGAGTCACTGCAGCGTGGACGTACCCTCAGTCTGTTTCCCTCTACCTGAGATTTCATTGGGGCAACTCCTGTGATAGCACAAAAGACTTTAAATCTGGGCTTTAACAGCCCCCAATTTAATTAAATGCCTCGTAAAGCAGCCTCTCCGTTTAAGGGGTAGGTCTGGGCGCTTGCTTTCTTCTCACTGCAAAAGGCTCTCTCCCTATTTATGGAATGATGGGATGATTGTGGGCTATATTTTTTTGTAGTGTCATCTGATCAAGAGGGTTATAAAACGTGCTGCGGCAATAAATGCGGAGTGAGGAGCCCGCAGCAAAGCATGGCAAAAAACGCAGGCACAGTTGGATGGATGCATTTTAGAACCATAGAATACTCGGACTGGGAGGGACCTTGAGACATCATTAAGTCCAGTCCCCTGCCCTCACAGCAGGACCAAGCACCATCTAGATGTCTAGCAAACCTGCTCTTCAATATCTCCAGTGATGGAGAATCCACAACCTCCGTAGGCAATTTATTCC